>CM053404.1:113438213-113567059 GCA_028644305.1 Xerus rutilus | reverse complement strand
CTTTAAAACCAGCATTAAGCCTTAAAACATATAAGAACTTTATACTTATAGTTATGGGTTGGATATAAGATGTTCCTCAGAATTTCCTTCCTGTTCAGGCAGGATTATTCAGTGGTAAAATGATTAAATTATTAGAACTGAAACGTAACCTGTTCATCTTTGTTTGTGGAACCACACTGTAGGAAGATGGGATTTTCTTAGAGGTTGATCACTGGGGGTGTGCCCTGGAAGGGTTCATCTTCCCTGCAGCCCTTTCCTCCCACCCCCTCTACTTCCTGGATACTATGAGCTGAGCAGCTTTCCTCTGCTGGGCTCTTCCTCCATGATATCCTGCCTCCCCTTTGGCCCAGAGCAGCAGAGTCAGCTAACCATGGACTGAGACCTCTGAAACTGTGAGCCTCAAGTAAACTTTCCCTCCTCTAAACTGTTCTGGTTGGGTATTTTGGTCAAAGTGATAAAAGCTGAATAAAACACTTACATGAGGAAGAAGGCATTTTTATCATCATCCAGCTAATTTGGCATTTAACACAGTGCTATAAGAAATACCTAAATCAGTGATGGTCAAACTTAGCTTCACATTAGAATAAACTGAACATCTTTTAAAAATACAGATAAG
Organism: Xerus rutilus; assembly: GCA_028644305.1. Lineage (NCBI taxonomy): Eukaryota > Metazoa > Chordata > Mammalia > Rodentia > Sciuridae > Xerus > Xerus rutilus. The sequence goes on along the minus strand of CM053404.1, from coordinate 113,566,443 downwards.
CTAGTAAGTGAAGTAAGCCAATCTCAGAAAACCAAATGCTGAATGTTCTCTCTGATAAGTGGATGCTGATCCATGATGTGGGGGAGGACACGGCAAGAATGGAGGAACTTTGGTCATGGGGGGCGGCCAGGGGGACAGTAAAGATGGTGGAATATGATGGACATCATAGCCCTAGCTTTATGTATAACCGCATGAATGTCGTGATTCTACATCACATACAACCAGAGAAATGAAAAGTTGTGCTCCATCTGTGTACAATGAATCAAAATGCACTCTGCTATCATATAAACCTAAATAGAATAAATAAAATAAATTTAAAAAGAAAAAGAAAAGAAAAAAGAAAAGACTGAGGAGTCTAGACCAAAGAATAAAAAAAAAAAAATACAGATAGCTAGGTCATCACCCAAGCAAAAAATAAATCAATACTTTCCCAGGACACAATAACAAGTGACCAGGATTGAGAACCACTGGCTTATGAAAAACTGAAAAAAAGCATGTCTGTTGGATTCTGTTGTTTTTCCTTATCTCTTATTTATTTAACTTGTAAAAAAAATCTGTTGAATAGAACCAATATTTGGAGTTCAGGATAAAGATTGTGTCTTTACAGTTTAGTTCAAAATAAGTAGTTAGATTAGTATTAAGATGGCTTTTGATACATATAGTGCTCTATGACTTCAATCAGTTGAAAGATCTAAAGGTGAGATGGATGGTGTTTGGGGTCAGCTTATAGAACGGTAGGGAACCAAACCATCTATCCCAAAGCATAGAAAACAGTCAAAGGCTGGGTAGGAAAATTCTTACTTTTCCTTCCTCTTCCAAATTCTCATCCTTCTAATATCATCCAACCTTTTTTTTTTTTTGGTACTGGGGATTGAACTCAGGGGTACTTGACCACTGAGCCACATCCCCAGCCCTATTTTGTGTTTTATGTAGAGACAGGGTCTCACTGAATTGCTTAGTGCCTCGCCATTGCTGAGGCTGGCTTTGAACTCGCAATTCTCCTGTCTCAGCCTCCCTAAGTGCTGGGATTATAGACTTGAGCCACCGTGCCCAGCTTTATCCAACCTTTTTGATACCTAAAATGTATCAAAAAGGGGAGTAATTTTTTCCTAAATAATTTCATCTAAGATACATTGCTTTAGTTTAGATTAATGTCCCCTAAACCAGGGTGGTGCTACTGGGATGTGGTGAAAACTTTGAGAGGTAGGGCCTAGTAAGAGGTCCTTAGGTCATTGGGTGTGTGCCCTCTAAGGGGACTGTGGTACTTTTGCCCTTTCCTCTTCCTCTTTTGTTTCCTGGGCATCCAATGAGAAGATTGCTTCACTATGTGCTCCCTGTGCTTGCTACCTAGCACCCCTCAAAAGCCTAAAAGTAATGCCATTTGGCTGATCATGGGCTGAAACCTTTAAAGCCATGAGCCAAAATAAAACTTTTCTCTTTATATCTCAAATATTTTGTTATAGTGATGAAAAGCTGGCTAATACACACACCTTCTCTGAGAAACAGGAGTAATACTTTTTCATCTTTCATCAGCTGTTTTTGCTCTTTCTTTCTTTATTTTTTTTAACACAGCTGGGGGTTGAACCCAGGGCCTCACATAATTTTAAAGGCTAAAATGAATTCATGATTTTTTAAATTTGAGATCAGATTCTACTACAAAAGGTTAAGCAAACCTGTGAGATTGGCACCACATCCATCCTTTAGCAAAGATCACTGTCTCAACATTTCTCTTCTTTCATTCCTTTCTATAACCTTGTGTCAGATCATTCACAAGTTACACATCACTAGTAAACTTTAAAGAGATATTTGAATATTAATAAAAAGAATAAAGACAGAATAAATAAAGTGAAAAACTTAAGACCAAGAGAAAGATGGTACTATATATTTTGAAAAAGCTACTACTTTGGAAGTCAGATGGCTTGGGCTGAACCCTCTGATTTCCAACCATCAGCTGTGAGATCACTGGAAAATAGCATAATATCCCTGTGCCTTAATTTTCTCAGCTAAGGAATCAGCTAATAATATCTGTCCTTTCAACTCCTCAGAGATGTTTTAAGAGTTATTTCTGAAGTTGGAGACACATTTAAGTAAATTTCCAAATGTAATAAATCCCATGTCTTGTTGAAGTTGACAGAAATGAACATCACTCTCACAATTTCCAACTCTGTATTAACGTCTGGTGAGCCCTTCAACAATCACTAGATAATATCTATTATTTCAGCCCTGACAGGCACAGTGGTTGACCCTAAGCAACTTTCATGCAAAAGCACCAAAAATAACAGTGAAAACATTCAATTTCATCTTTTGTTGAAAGATGAAATAGGCTGTGTATAAAATAAAGGAAAATTTGGATTTATTAGATTTAGATATTTTAGCGAGGAGGAAAGCACATAGAAGGATCTGCTCAAACTTTGCAAGAAATCAGATCTGGGGACATACTAAGAGCCAGTTGTAGAGGAAAAAGGGCAGGTGAATAGAAAAGAAGATACATTTGCTGAATGACTACTGCAAGGGTTATATGGTTAGGTCATTGCTGACAAGAACCTTTAAAATGGAACATATCTAAAATAAAAAGAAAAAAAAAACATACACAGATAAAATGTTATTCAAATGTGTCAAGATGGTATATGATAACTTTCCATATTTACTTATAAATAAATGTAAATTGACTTTTTAGAATACGTTTTTAGTATTTTCTATACAAGGTACAAGATATTTGGCTATTGTGCTCATTTCCTTTCTGATGTTTTGTGTTTGGGTGCAAAGAGACAGAGACATTTGCCTCTGGTTTCAAAGAAAGAGCACCTGACAGTTTCTAGTCTGACGGTGTTCTCTGAAAAAGCAACCATGCTCTGTTTCTTTATCAAGATGTAAAATGAACAGTTCAAATAGGAGTTTCTGATAATTTTGCATGGTGACTTTAAGGGTAAAGCTTTGCATAACCTCATTATGAGTTTGCATTAAATTGTAACTTCGGTTTTCTGCTTAAGGTCTTTGTAGGTCTTATCTATATACCACTGAAGCTTATCAGGAGAAAACTAATTCCATGGGTATGTCAAGATCAGTGTTGCTATTTCTGTTGGGGATCATGTTACCATAGTAATACATCCCCTGTGGCTCAGAAAAGACTTATTTTTCTTAAGTGCTATTTTTATTTTATATGAAATGAAGTAGAGATAAAAACATAATTTTTATTCTGTTGCCTCATATTTAATGGCAGTATCAGGTAGGAGGATAAAGGTAACCAATGCACATCTCTTTTCAGAAACTTTTCTTTACTATGTGCTGGCTCCTCAGGATAGTCATATAGCTAGAATCACCATGAGAATGGAAAAAAGTACCTGAGTGTATTTTATTTTCCATTTTGGTTTGTTGTTATCTTTCAAGGGGGCATTGGGATGAAATTCACTACTAAGTAGTTGATCTGAATGTCAAAAGTCCTGAGACCACATATGCATGGAGAAGGTATAGAAGTGTATCACTTATATAATAAGGTTTGCTATGGAGTGCGGGATGGGCTCCCAAGGAGGTTCAAAGTAGCTTGAGAGATCAAGAAGATGGGGACTGACTTTGGTATTTATTGGACTGATTTAGAGTTCTGGACCATGATGTGTTGTCTCATACAAGACCTAGGAGGAAGGATTTATTTTGGCTCATAGTTTTAGAGGACTCAGGTCATGGTTGGTTGACTTCATTTCTGTGGACCTAAGGTGAAGCAGAACCTCATAGCAGATGGACATGACAGAGGAAAGCTGCTCAGCTCATGGCAGCAGGAAAGGAGAGAGAGGGGAAGAGGACTGGAACAAGATACATTCCCCAAGGCCATGCCCAGTGATGTACTTCCTCCAGCTGTGTGCCTATCTATAGTTTTCATCACCTCCAGTAATCCTTTCAAACCATAATACTTGGTTTCAGGTCTTGTGGGGTTTCTTGTTGGTGTCTCTAGATATAAGGCCAGAGGGTATAAGAGAGGGCTAGTGCTTAGGGCTTAAAACTTGTTAGTAGTCAAACATCAAAAATAGAGCCAGACTATTTACAGTCTCTATTAAACTGTAAGCAGCCTGTAAATATGTGTATGGAAATAATATATGTACATATAATGAATTATATACATATTCATATGTGTGTTTGGGTGGAAATTATACATGTGTATGTTTATACGTATGAATACTAACATCAATAAGTTAAAATGACAATTTTCATCCACTGAAGATGACTGCATTATTGGATGGCTGCTGAGGAATTGTCATGAGATACCCTTCTGTGACTTCCATGAAGACAGGTGACACATAACTTATTTTTAGCAGTATTTCATCCTTTCCTACTTTTTTAATTTCCTTGTTCCTCCTTCCTTTTTTTTAATGGGATTTATGGATTAGTGGTAACAATACTTCTTAGTTTATAGAACAACCAGTACAGGAAATTTTAAGGCTCTTCCTTTGTTCTATTTTATTATCACTTCTTCTTTTTAAAACCCAATATACATGGCTTTCTTCCTCCTGTAAAAACACAGTTCATTGCAAATATAGATATGTGGCAGAAAAATGTATAATGTTTTATTTCCTATGCATGTGCAGTATGAATTACATAAAAATATACATATATATGTATGTATATTTAACTCAATACTATTTCAAATCTGTCCATGCAGCTCTGTGTAGATTTAGCTTATTACTTCTGAGTGGTGCTTAATATTCAATCTTGTGCTTATAGAACTTTGTAGATATCCATTCCCTTATTTATGGAAGACTAGAAATTTCTTCTTGAGTCTGTTATTTCTATTATGTCCTAGAGTACCATTCTGTCTCCAAACTCTCATTGAAAGTAAACATATTTTCTTTAAGTGTGTGTGTGTGTGTGTGTGTGTGCACGTGCGCACATGTGCAGACTCGTGCCTCTTCAAGTGGAACCCGAGAAAGACAGCCAATAACTCCCATTTGTTTACCACACTTTTTCTTCATGACACTTTCAAACATTTGATTTTAGTTGATTCTCTGGATCAGCAAGTTGAGAACTGTGATTACCTTCCTTTTATTGCTAAAGCAACTAAAATCTTGGTGAGGGTAAGTTAGAATAAGTCCTAAGTAATGGATTCTGGAGTAATCCTAACATCTTATGAATGTTATACTGCCTTAGATTATTAAGAACAAAATTCTATCAAAAAATTATTCCAAGTGGGTCCGAGATTGTGATATATTTTTCATTGTACTTACTGGTGTTTACTAGTAGCCTGAACAAGTTCCAGTAGGAGATGGAGAACTATAAGTTATTATACTGTAGTCCTGAATCTGACTTGCTATGAATGTCTTGTCTACCATACTAGACCACAATCTCAATGTATCATTTAGCTACTGCTATCAGATGTTACCTTTCCACAGAATTACACAAGTTATAAGCAATCTCAACCATATTTTATACAGCATGATGTGCTCATATGGAAAGCTCTAAAATTTAGTGTTTAATCAGTGTTAGGTACCATTCAGTGTGATCATTCTTCAAGACTGGCCATGTAAATAGAATATGTGATATCAGCTTAGGACTCTAGAAACTTCAACCCCCCTGTTGCTTCCATCTCTAATTTGCTGTGTAATCTTATACTTTCATTTTGCTGAAATTAGGTGAAAATATAGTATTATAGCAGATGATTTTGAAGATTCCTTCCAACATGAAATTCTATAGCTGTATTACACTGGTAATTTCAATGAGATAACAATTCTCAAATCTTCTTCTGAGTAAGGAATTTTAAAAAATTTCTATTCTTACTAATGTTCATGCAAGAGCAAAGAATTCAAATACCAATAATTCCTTGTTGTTTCTACAAATCATTTTTATACATAGGTATGCCATTTAAATGTATATCAATTAAATCATTACTGACACAAAATATATTAGGTGAGATGCTGAATTATGATAAGTTTTAGAGGTGATAGATGACTGCTATATGAAGTAAAGCAACAGTGTCTGATGTTGAAAGAATAGTACCCAAATTACATGTCCAAGGAATGTCTTATAATAACAGAAAACAAACAGAAAAATAATAGCTATACTTTTTTACAGATGTTTCCATACTAGAGTTGGAAAAAAAATAGGCTGATATTGATTTGATATCTATTAGGTGAGATTCTTGATAGATTCTTTGATATCTATCAAGTGAGGTCTCCATCAAACCCATGGGAGAAGAAGGATCACCTGCTCCTTCATGGAGTCCTGAGCTATCTTTCACTAGCAGCAATCTTAAATATACACCCTAGTTTTCCATTGGCCAGTACAGACAGAAGAGAGCAGGACTGGAAAACAGCTTCTAGCATGCTGAAGAAAAAACACATTGCTTGTTTTTAGTAGTACAGAGTATGTGATGTTCTCCTCACTATTCAGGCATCTGCTGTGTGAAACAAAGAATTGGAATGCAGCAGTCATGTGATGTCATGTGATGACAGCAACATTTTATCCTTTAGGAATCTCAGCATCAGTATCTGTCTGATGAGAACAGTAACATATATTGTTTGGAAAAAAATATAGTCCAGATATATAAAAGATCTACAGTGCTGAGATCATATTTTGATAATTTTTCTCATTATATTTAGTAAATAGCTTCCATATGGCCTTTTTTTTTTTTGGTACTGGGGATTAAACTCAGGGGCACTCGACCACTGAGCCACATCCTCAGCCCTATTTTGTGTTTGATGTAGAGACAGGGTCTCACTGAGTTGCTTAGCACCTCGCTGTTGCTGAGGCTGGCTTTGAACTCATGATTCTCCTGTCTCAGCCTCCCTAAGTGCTGGGATTACAGGCTTGAGCCACCGTGCCCGGCTCCATATGGCCTCTTAATAAACAGGAGAAGGGAGAATCTCTTAATTCCACTATGGTGTGCTTATATCATCATCTGAGTTCATTGTCATTCTCCACTGGGAAGAACTGCTCGTTGATAGTTTCCCCTGAATTTTGAATTGGTTGCAGTTACTCTCTGCCTACGGCATAGATGTTCATGTGCCAGCATACACACTTACATGCAGAAGTATTTTCAGAAGTCATCCTTGTACCACTGTTTCTGCCTGAGGTTCACAGTTCTATTTCCCATACTCACTAGCAAAGGGCCTGGGACAAGGACCCTTAGCATTTTTCTCAAGGCTCCTGATCTCATCTGTAGAACAATTTCCTCACAGATGTCACCTGCCTCTTAATAGAGGTTGAAAGGTTGTATAAAAAGAAATTGCTATTGCAACAGTTTGTGCTGGAAGAGTTAAAATTGTGACAGTTGCCACTGTTTTTTTTTTCAATTATTTGAATCAGGTCAAGAGAACATTCTGATATGAGGAAAAAGTCATCTTTGCTTCTGCAAACTAGTGACACAAGTAGATAAGAAAGATTAAGTACAATAGCAGAGAGGAATAGACAAAAAGCATACATGCCCTTATTTGTTCCTGTTCCTACCTGACAATAGCCAGTTTTGTTCAATATCTGAAATTGTTCTCCCTAGGATGTGGCAAGTGTATAATACTCAACATATTTTTAGAGTCAGGCAAAAGACTGCAGCAAAAATTTCATAATAGAAATCTTTTAAAATGTAGTACATAAAAAACCTGAAAGTACCATTTAAGTTAATTCTCAGCTTAAATTTATGCAATTAACCTTTGTAAAGACTCATGATCATAGAGTCTGCCTTGACTCTACACAACTGCACTTTTTTCTCTCTTTCCTCTCTCCTCTCTATTTTATTCTGCACACAAAACTAATTTTGGTTTCCGTACCTTTTGGCTTTTCATTTGCTGCAATTATATGCATCACTGACCTAATAATCAAATGATAGAAACCTTTGTCAGAATCTACAATGATTATCGTTGGTGGTGACATGAATTAGGGGAACACAGCATGGAGGCTCAGGAAAGAGAACAGATGGGAAAAGTTTGTACAGCCTGTTAAAATTGTTCTGCCTTTATTAAATGAAAATGCAACAATTTAAATACATCTTTAATGAAAAATGCACTTGATGGCTCACCATACCCCAGTTTTCATTGTATAGATCACTCCTGGGGCTACTTTCAGGTTGATTTAATTTGAGTGTCAAGGTGACTCTACGTGAAAATGTTCTGCAGAGGCAGAAAGCAATGGGAGGAAAATAACTTTTTTTTGTTTGTGTTTATAGAATTGTTCTTTGACAGATTCTCAAATGTGAGAGGAAAAAATTATCCATGATTGTAATTATATGTTTAAGGGAGAATAACTCTGTATTCATAATTTGATCATAATTTTATTTTTAGGCATTAATATGTAGATTAAAAATAATGTAACTCTAGCTAGCTGAAACATGGGCACTTGTATAAAAGGAGAAAAAGGAGACACGTTTTATCCCCCAGTGGGCCCTGACTGAAAGAATGGGCCCAAATACAATGTTTTGAAAATCAGCTTGTGTTCTAAATGGATCCAAATATATTCTGAGTTTTTTGTTTCCTCTTCTTTCAAAGACTAATATAATCAGGAGAACAACAACAAAATTAAAAATTAAGCATTCAGATCCCTGCTTCATGTTAGGGGTGGGTCATTTGCAAAATGCATAAACATTCTATGATATTTAATTTTGTGAAAATTATAATGAGGTGAGTATTTATCTTAAGAAGTACTAATTTTCTTCTACCTTCTTCCTACCCCTGTCCTTCCTTCTGCCTTTCCTGTTTCCTCTCCCCTCCTTTCTTCTTTTTCCTCCTCCTCTTGTTCTTTCTCCTCCTCCTCCTTTCTCTTTGAAGTGAGACACATATGTTGAAATCCTTCTTATTCTACAACATGCCATTTGACATTGTGCAAAGTTGAAGTTTTCTCAATCTCTTTTTCCCTCACTGACAAAACTGATCTTTTAACAACATTTATGGGTTACATTAAATAAAATATGTGTGAAAATCTGCTGGAAAAAAATGTTCAAAAATAGACTTCCTTTCCCCTCTTTTCTACCAAATTTTCTATAAAATTGTGATTGTTTTAGGAAGCTGTTGAGTTTCTACACATCTTACTCTACGTCTTTGACTTGCTGATAAAGGAGATTTGATTGGCAAGTGTATTGGTAGTATGAAGAAACATTTAAAACTTTATTCACAAGGATTTATTAGATATATCTTGATAGTGCAGGCACTAGAACTATAACAATGAGCAAGATAAGTAAGGTCCTTACCTTTCTGGAATAGTATTTTAGAGAGAATGATGCAGAGAATACACAGAGAAACAATAAATAAACAAATATCTGCCTAGGAAAAATTTTATAATCTATTGAGTTTTTTGAAAATTATCATAGGAATTAAGAGCTAGAAATTGTTTAACCTCCTATAAACATTGTCTGAATCCATTATTTCACCCCTAAACCTCTTTCTTCTTTCTCTTTCTCCTCCTGTCTTCTTTTTTCTCTTATTCTTTCTTTTATTTTTTGCAGTGCTGGGGATTGAACCCAGGACTTCATGCAAGGCAAGCGCTGTATCACCAAACTGAATTCCGAGACCTTCTATTCCCTTTTGAATAAACTTACATCATTATCTTAACAAATCTGTATTTTCTTTCCTGGTCTTCAGCAGTGATTCTCAAGATAGGACTCGATGATGATTCTTTTAGTTGCTGTTTTCATACAACAAAAGAACAAATTTACTGCTATTTAGGACTTGTGGTTAGAATCACAATCTCTAATGAAACCCATTTCATGCCTGCTTACCTGGGCTAGCAGTTTCCCTCAGAAACGATTAATCAAAAATAAGACTGTTTTCCCTCTCCTTCAGGCAGGACAGAGATCTTTCCCTGTCCTTCTCAGGCAGGACAGAGATCCAGAGATGCTTCCACTCCCTCCCCCAAATTCATCAGAAACATAGGAAAGCAATTATTTTAGGGAATCTTGCAATACAGCAGAACCACCTCAGTTTATATCCTTGTTATGTACTTAACTATCCTTAATGATATTTTCCTAGTAATTTATTCTCTCCTGTGATTTCTTCCCTGAAGACTTCCATTTAAAACTCTGGAACAACTATTTTGTTACTTATTTTATGATTAAGACATGAGTTTTAAAAGAATCAACCTCTACTTTGAAAATAATTTCCAACAACTTTTCATACTTGAAAGTTTGGTCCTTTCCTGAGGACACCACCTCCCTAAAAAGTCCTATCTTGTGATGTAGTTCCTTTCCCCTATCCCACACATCTTGAGAGCAGAAAATTAGAAGCCAAATATTTTTCAGCTTTCAATGTGCTTTTTTGATTATTGCTCTTCCTCCTGTGAAACTTATGTTAACTGACTCTCTCTTACCTACTCTGACCTTGTCTGTTCTTCATTCATGGTCTCAGAGAATTTCTATCTCTATTTTATTTGACCCCCGAAGCTATTGTCACCATAAGCTATTTTCTTCTGAAACACTTTCCTTTCTTACTTCTCCTGACTTTGCATTTTCTTTCTCCCTTTGGTGGCTTAGCTTGGTTACTTCCTGTCATTGTTTATTCCTTTAGCTATTCATTTGCCCAGTCTAAAGACCTGAGTATTCTTCTTGACTTCTCCATCTCTTGTCAACCACCTGCTGGAGTTGGTTAAAATCATGCACATGTTTTTCAACACACACATTTTTTTCTTACTTCTATAAATTTCAGAATCTGATCTAAGCCCCAATGGATAGTATTTGTGATCTTTTTAATTTTTCTGTGTGTTTAATGACTGAGGAAGGTCTACAATATAACATAAAAATGAGATTTGGCAATCACAAGTACTTTCTGTGGATGTTAGAATAGCAAATATGCCTCTTGATGCACACAGGTATGCCCCTTGGGAAAGACCAGCTGGGTGTCTTCTGGGAGGTCTCCCATGCTCATCTCACTTTAGCTAATAAGACTTCACTCAGCATCTGGTTCTTTGCCTGAAGATTCTGAAATCTAATTTTGTCAGCATCTGTCACATGACTCCATTTCTTCAAAGACTTGTTAGGTAAGTTCAGAAGCTTGATATCTGCAATCAAGGTAGCTACATATAATTTTCATGGGTATAGTCATCACTTAAACCAGACTACATGACACAAAATTACTTGTACATACATTTATTTCATGAATAAAATTTAACAGGGAATATCAATGGGATTATAAATCAGTTTCGAGGAGTGGTATGAGAACCTTTGAGGAAATACATCTTCATTTATTTATCTCTAAAACTGGGTCATCTCTACATGTAGGACCTGAGTGATCAAAGTCCACTTGCTAAAAACTTCTTCTTCTTCCAGGGCAGTGTGTGAATGGCAATGCCAAAACTGGCCTAATCCTCCCTCTTGTTTTCCTTTTTATTTCCATTTTTTCCAGACTCTGGTTGTTACTCCATCTGACAGGCACTTTCTTGGTTTATCCACATGAGTGCATTAGATCAGGTTGAGCCTGTGGCTCATTAACATGACTTACTTTTTATTTTCTCCAAGCTGTATGAGAAGAAACCTGTGTATACTTACTCCATAATTCTTTGGGATTCCTTAGTGGTATCCTCACGTAAAGGGTATAAAAACCCATGCATGCATGGCTCCTTACACTGGAAAATATGTTTTTAATTTACTTTTCCATCTTAAAATCATAATAATATGTGAGTTTGTTAGTCCAGAGTATTAAGTTGCTATTTTCCCATTTTCTGAATAAGCTAGTACAGATATTAACATGAAGTGGGAAAATTGAACTTGCTCCTAAGATCAGGGGCCAGAAGATTCTGGCTAACAAATTTGATCTGGGGGTAGCTTTAGCTATTTTCATTAATTAAACAGAATTCTAATCAGATTCCCTCTTAATTTAGTGAAGCCATATACCTAATAAGGGACTTGCATCTGCAAAGTATAAACAACTCTTAAAATCAATAATAAAAGACAAATAACTCAATTAAGATTGGACAAATTATCCAAAAACATATTTCTTCCAGGAAACTATATAGATGGCCAATAAGCTCATGAAAGTAGGTTTGACATCATCAGTTCTCTGGAAAATGCAAATCAAGTACATATTAGATACCACCTTTTACCCACTCAGAGGGTTAGAATAAAAAACTCACATAAGTTTTGGTAAGCATGTGAGAAAATCAGAATTTTTATACACTGCTCATAGGAATGTGAAATAATGTAGCCACTGTGGAAAGCAGTCTGGCATTTCCTCAAAGGATTAAACATGGTTACTATACGACTCAGTAATGCCACTCCTAGGTATTCACCCAAGAGAAATTAAAATATATATTCATGAACAGCAGCATGTTTATAGGAGTATTATTCATAATAGAAAAAATGTATGAATAACACGAATACCCATTAACAGACAAACAAATAATCATAATGTGGTAAATCCATACAATGGAAAGTTATGACCATAAAAAGGAATGAAGTACTGATACATTTATCCCATGGAGGAACCTGGAAAGCACTGTGCTCAATGAAAGGGGCCAGTCACAAACCATCACATAAAATCCATAATAGGAAAGCTATAGAGACAGAAAGGAAATTAGTGACTGCTTAGGGATGTAGGGGCTAGAGGGAGAGGATAAGATAGTGACAGCTAAAGGATACAGGGTTCCTTTCTGAGGCAGTGAAAGGTCGTAAAATTGATGTGATAGTTATAGATCTAATAGCATCAAGTTATATACTTTAAGTGAGATAATTGTATGGTAAGATATATGTCAATTAAATGATAAAAACAAGTAATTGTTCTTCAGATTATTAAGAATGGTCAGAAAGTTTCTTATGATTAAATATAAAACATACATTTTTAAAATATAAGATGTAAAACTAAATAGAATTTGTATTGACTTGTTTTGCTTTAGGAAATTTTATTCCCATTTGTCATCTACTGATGGGTGTTGAAGTTATTCACACCATTGAGTAGAATCCTCATGTCACCCTGCCACCAAAATAAAAAACCTTTAGAATGCAATGATGTGTTTTTTTCTAATTTTATAGTCCAAAAGTGATAATTATTTCTATGTCTCCTTCATTCTCTTCTTTTTTTAAAAATATTTTTATTTTAGTTATAGGTGTACATTATACCTTTATTTTTATGTGGTGCTGAGGATCGAACCCAGTGCCTCGCACATGCTAGGCAAGCGCTCTACCGCTGAGCCACGACTCCAGCCCCTCATTCTCTTCTTCCAGTAAATTTCATCATAACAAACTCATACATAAAATTCTTTGATGACACCTAATTATGCTTAGGATAAAGATCAATTCCTGAATAACTATTAGTTATCTTTAGGATATGACATAGATAACTCTTATTCTCTCAACCCAGTCTAGAGCTAGATTTCGCTCCTAGAATCTCCACTGGGACACCATGTTTAGCATATTTAATTGTTATTTCCAGAGGATTAACTTCTTTTTAGCTCAATGACTTCTGGTTTTATTATTTTATTTTAGCATGGATTACAATGCCTGTCACAAAATTAATGTCTAATCAAAGTTTGTGAATGAAAGAATAATTGTTGCAAAAAGCAATTTACCAGGTTGCAGAGTAAACATGTAAAGTTGCTAATTGGTCAATATATAATCCATTAATTATTATAGACATGGGATGAAAATTGATGCCTTTTCTATATTTATTACATTTCCATCTCAAAGAAAATGAAAATACATACCTCATTTAACAAAATAATCTTGTTTCATGAATTTGTGGATAATGAGGGGAAAAAGTGCAGTCTGCAAACTTTATTAAGTCTCAGTTTCATGAAGAACAAAATAATTCTTCTAATCACTTATGATGGAACATGTAAGCAGATTCTCCAGACTTGAACTTGTGAGCTCCTCTGGAAAGTATTCTTCATCTTTGTACCCCAACTGTGTACCACAAAGCTAAAACTCATTTGAGTGAAAAATGGCAAATTATATAAAGTGAAAGAAAAATTAGAGACTCAGATTATTTTTCAAATTGAGTTAAAATTTCTAATGTTGTACTTTGTAAAAAGTGGCCACTTTATTTTTAGAGAATTCTGGTTGTTTCTGTTGATTAAGCAATTTCCATATTTCTATTTGAGAATCCAAATATTGTGAAATGATGTTTTACAAAATTCTAGTTAATTTTTTATGAACAATAGAGATCATTTCCCTGTCTAATAAAAGTCTCAGAATGATTTTGATTGACATGGAATTTTATGCCTCACTCTATCATTAGATGGTAATACATTTTGTTGGGCCCTAAATTGTTTTGTTTAATGGTTCTCATATATTCTCATACAATTATAATTTCATTATTGTAGTTTGATTAAGTTCGCACCAACAAATTATATTACTGTACTTTTAAAATCAAATTGTTCTTTCTTTCATTGTTGCTGCATACTGTCAAAACCAAAGAGAAGCACTTTAAACAAATGATTGGTGCTTTCAGTGGTACCTATATACCAGTTTCAAATTCAGTGATTTTTCTTGAAAATACAAGGATGAGGGTTCTATCATATTTTACTACCCAGACTTTTTACAAATAGGAATCAAATTTCATGAAGAGAGTTGTGGTGTTAGTCAGTTTTCTGTAACTATAACAAAATACTGAGAACATCTACTTAAAAGAAGGAAAGATTTATTCTGTTTCAGAGATTTTGGTCCATGGTAAGTTGGCTACATTTTTTGTGTCTGTAGTAAGGCAGAAAATCATAGCTGGGAGTACATGGTAGAGAAAAGCTGCTCACCCCCTGGAGGTCAGCAAACAAACAGAGAGAAGAAGGGGCTAGGTTCACAATGTCATCTTCAAGGACATTTCCCAATGACATAACTTCCTTCCACTAGGCCCTACCCACCTTCTAAAGATCTCACCACCTCCCAGTAGCACTACAGGCTGCCAACCAACCCTTTGGCCTACGGGCCTTTGGGGGATATTTAAGATGAAACAGAATGGTTATGTTTGAAATTTATTTGTTTTTGTCTTTCTGGCTCAGTCTCATCAGAGCAGTTTTTCTTATATTTACTGCTTCTCCATCTGGTTCAGGAGAAAGCAGAATGAAGTTGAAAAATCACTTGAATTTTTTTTTTCAAATTTAAGAAAAATCTCAGTATAAATTGTAACTGGGCCAATTTTTATCTCAAAAAATGATTTACCCTTCATCTTATCATCCCAATTTCACTACTATCTGCATGGTTGCCTGTCAATGTCCTCATTATTTCTTCTGTGTATATCTGTGATCCTGTTCCTTAAAACAACCTTTCTCCTATAACCTGTTTGTATGCTAGTCAAAGTTCATAGAAGAAAAGAAAGAGGAAACTGAATATGATTAAATGTAATATATAAATGCATAAAACTTTTAGAGCAAACTCATAGGAGGAAATCTTTATGAGCTAGGCCCAGGCAACAAGTTTACAGAATTTCCACATATAGTAAGATTGAAAATTTAACTTAATCAAAATTTTAAAATGTTGTCTTTTTTTAAAAAAAACCCCTGTTTATAAAATGAATGAAAAGACAAGTTACAGACTGGGAGACAATATTTCTAAATTCTATACCCAAAAACTAGTGTCTAGATATAAGAAGAACTCATAAAAATCAACATTAAAAACCAAATTAACAAATAAACTCTCATTAAAAATTACATAAAAGATATATGCTGACATTTCATCAAAATGGTATTTGGGTAGCAACTGAGTATCAGAAATGGTGTTTAGTTATCCAATAGAGAAATGCAAATTAAAGCCCCCCAAATTATATACCTATCAGAATGAGTAAAATGAAAATTGGTGATGAAAATAAATGCTAAAATAATGCTGAGAAAGTGAATCTTTTATTAGATGTTGGTGAGGATATGAAATTGTATAGCACACTGGAGCACATGCTGGTTGTTTCTTAAAAGTCGAAGCATTCTGACACATAAACAAAAACCTAAGCATCCAACTACCACACTACTCAGCAACTGTAGTCCTACACAAACATCCCAGAGAAATCAAACTTAACATTCACATAGTAACCTGTGCATTCATGTTCATAGCATCTTCATTTGCAATAGCAAACACCTAAAAACAGTCTCAATATCCTTCAATGGGGAAGAGTTAAGCAAACTGTACTATAGGCACACCATGGAATCAGACTTAGCAATAAAAAGGAACAAACTATTGATACATGGAATAAATTGGTGTATTGCTGGAGATTTTTACTGTCAAAATACACTAATCTCCAATGACTACCTGCTATATGATTCCATTTGTGTAACATTGACAAATATTTTGTTTTGATATGACAAAACTACACAGATGGAGAATAAATTAACGGTTAGGAATGGAGGGAGGGGTAGGTGATAGGGGACGGATGTGATTATAAAAAGACAATATGAAGAATTATTGTGGTGATGTAGATTTTCTGTATCTTAACTATGATTGTGAAGACACAAACTGTACAGTGGACAAAATTGTGTAGAACTAAACCTTCACATAGCACCCTCCCACAAGTATAGATAACTGGATTATATTCATATCAATGTCCTCTGATCTTGTACTACAGTTTTCAAAGATTTTTAAGTTGGGGGAAAATAGACAAGTGCTATGTGAGATATCTCTGTATCATTTACTTTTACTGCATATGAGTTTACAATTATCTCAAAAATATTTTGTAGGTTTAATTTAAAAAAGAAAGTGGTACCAAACTGTTCAATAAATTTTTTATGGTGCCTTGATTTCTCCTGCATGTCCACATTTCTAATTGATACTTCAGACTTTAGAAAGGTGATTTACCATAGTCCCATAAGATAGAGATAGATATGACATTTTCATTCAGAAATTTCAATACCAGCAACTGAGGTCTAAAAAGATGAAGAATCATCATTGCATCTACTCCACACAAGCTTCCTACCTTCCCCCACTCCACAAAGCATCTAGTTTTCAGAATGCTGAATTGGCACAGTACATTGTTTCCTAGGAGTGAACTAAATCTCTCAAAACACATTGGTTCTCCGAAAATGTGCCAAAGCAAATCATGTCTTATTTCCAGAGTGGGAAATCAGTCTCATTATTGGAAGGCTCATATTATCTTCAAGAAAAAAAATTGTGAAAGAAAATTACCTAAAGGAAACCATAAAAACAAATCATGTGAAATTAATGAAAATTCTGAATTAAAAAAATCATTTCAAGTAATAAAAATCTGGCATAATTCTTGTTCAAGACTGAAGGATCAATATTTTCAAATGCTGGGTAAAAGGGCATATTAAATCTTAAATAGCTAAAAGAAGTTCAAAAAGGTGGAGGTTTAGTGTGTATTTCAAAATGATTGTGGGAAATGATGCGGTACCATTAACTGGGGCCACTGTATGAAGCCATGCTATGGAACTGACACTTGATCCCAGAGAAAGTGGAGAGCCTTACAAGATTGCAAGCAGAGGGTATCTGTCTTTTCAGAAGCACCTCGTTGTCTATCAAGTACTTCTCATCGCTTAAAAACTTTGTGTGTTCATCAATAAGAAGCTCTTCCATAGTGGTGTTAAAATAGGAAATAGTATGTGAATATATTTCAGGAGGTAACAGCTAGTGAAGGATTTTTTTTTTAATGGATTTGAATGGCTCCACTATATTAAATAACTTGGAAAATGTTTCCATGGTATACTATTAGAGGAAAATGAAGTTATTATGTTATAGGCATATTATGATTCAATTATTAATAAAATAATAATAAAACCGTAACCTGCATATTTGTATATGCAGGTTAGATATATTTATCTAATAGTATTATTTGCAAAGACAAAGGGAAACATGATAAACTAGTAATTTGTTAGTGGTGGTTCCATTAGGAAACTGGTGGTAATCAAGGAGACCCTGAAAATTTTAATAAAGCAGATTAATTTTTTGAGTAGTTAAAATGTATGTTTAACTTCTGTAAATGATGAAAATACATGCATTGAGTGGAATAAATACAAATATTCCACAGCAGCACTGTCCAAGAGTAGGGCAACTTATAAATAAAAGCCACATATGTATTTTTCAATTTTGTAGTAGTCACACTGAAAAAAGTAACAAGAAATGTAGACTTATTTCAATATATCTTAACTCACTTTACCCAAAATACAATAATTTCGACATGTAACCAAAGTAAAATATTAATTAGTTTGCATCATTTTTGTAGTAAGTCTCTAAAACTGTGTGTTTGATGCTTACAGTACATAATAATTTAGACAAGTGCCATCTGAATTGGCCACATATGCACAGTATGGTTCTAGAGGAAACTGATGGTTTTGTACCAGTGAATTTCACTTGCAGAGACAGCTTCATTGTCAGCCCAGTGACATGTGGCTGTACCTAGTCCTATTCTCCCTTGTCCAGCTCTATCATGTTTCAGTTCAGAAGCCTTAATATTATTAATGCATTTGATTACTACCAGTGTATATTTAGAATTATTATAAAATCTATATTTGAAGCAAAAATGAACAGGGATTTTTAGAAATAGTAAGAAACCAGCTTTAAAAAATCCGTCAGCACAATTTGGCAGGGGAAAAAAAAAGATAAAATCACATTAATTCTGATTGTTAACTATGAAAAATCTGGACAACTCTTAAGGATCTTCTACTTAAGGAGAGAGCAAAAACTCACAAAATTTCTCCCAAATAAAAATTCATTAGTCAGAGCATGTATTACCCAATGTCTCATCCAAATAGCTGGATAGAGAATTTTCATTTGTTTAAGCTCCAACTTAACCATTGAGTGGTTGGGTGAATTTGAATATTTGCTAATAAATCTCCTTAGCTTTAGATTCTGGAGTTATCTATGGAGTACTTATTTAATATGGTACAAAATTTAAATAAAGTAACAAATATGACAATACTATATAAACAAATGGTTATGTTGTATAATCAGTAAAATAATATTTCTGAAAATTAATTAAGTGCATTTCCACAGATAACTACATTTGTAAATTCTATGTTCACTTGTAGGTCTGAATTCTGCAGAAGCTAAGAAAAGAAAAAAATATGAAGAAATAATTTTCAGAAATATATTCAGACATTTTTAAAAACTTTGAGTCATTGTAAACATATTTACAGGTGTATATGGATGGATTTTACTAAGCTGATTTTTAAGGATATTGAGCATGGAAGGCAGCTGTCCACACTGCAGAAGCTTCTGCTGCAAACACAAAGCATAATGGTTAAGAATGGACAGATTTCATTACTTGGTACTCACTCTTCAATGAAGAGTCATGAGACTGCACACTCATTCACTCAAATAAATCCCAGAATTATTAAGGATTGTTGCATGCGGGAAGAACACACTGTTATGTTGTTGTTATCTATATTCCTTCCACATTTGCTGGATAACTGCTGTTGCGTCTTTGAGAATAGCACAATACATTTACCACCCTTGACTATATTTGTTTTTTCCTTACTCCTCAAAGGTTATTCATGAAATTTTATGATTTGCATTTGTGTGTTTGATTACTGAAATATGACAAGTTGCTACCCATTTCAAGTCAAGGTGACAAGGATAGTTTTTACACTATGTTAATTTCCAGCTAGCAAATAAAAATCCTAACTTAAGAAATTTGATATACAAATATGCAAATTACGAAACAGTTTGAGGACAATTATCACTTTGAAAGACAACTATCAATGAATAAAATATTTGGCCACTAATTTTTCTTTCTTTCTTTTCTTTTTTACATAGCCTGTTTCCTTACTGAAGTTAATCTACATTTATTTACAGAGAAATTTTCAGGAAAGCATTTATCACAAATAGTGAGGTACATCTTTATAGTATATTTTCTGGTAAATGGAGCTTTCCTATACTAAAGGAATTGTTGTGAATCTCACCTTAAGTATATTAAACCTTAACTGAATTTTCAAGATATTCCACCAACTCAGGCAAATAATAAAATAATAAAAAAGGAATATTTTTTGAAATCAAAAGGGCATTAAATGTAAGAAATGTGACTTAAACACATGGAAAGTGATTTTAAATTTCTCTTCAGTATTAGGGATTTTTATGTATAGGAATATAAATAGAGATAGAAATCCTAAATTACTCATTTAAAGGCCTTAAAGAGATGTTTCCCTTTGCTTGCCATCCCACTGGGGATTTTGACTTTCTTAGTGTATCTTTACTGTTTAATTTCATTAATGTTATGTAATATCACCACATATTTAGAATTTAGTTCTGGGACATCTGATACTATCAATATCCAATACTTTGTGTTCTAAAAGCATCTGTCAGTGACGTCTGAAGGTTGTAAAAATCATCATTTCTGGGACACTAAAAAACAAGGTGTTACCTGCTCCACAAAAATATCTTTGTCACCATATTCACCTGTAGAATGTTGGCACCCCAAACCATGATATAAATAAGCTACTGAAGAAATAAGTTTTTCTATATTTTATTATTACTGGTGTCATCTGAAGGACTGAGGAAATCTGAAGTTAAATTCTGGTAATGTATAATAATGATATATAGGATCTTTACTTTAAAAACACCCATGCATGCACATGTGTGCATGTGCTCACACAGAAACAAAAGGAACCAATGAAAATATCCCAAATGTTAAAGATAAGCCTAAAATTCCTCTACTACTGAACATTTGATTTAGAAAAAAAATTGTTATTTTATTAGCTGCTAGGTTTATTTGGCATTCTAATATTCTTGACATCAAGCTATGCTTGAAGGAATACATGCATTCATAGACCTGTGTTTCTTTAAACTTATTCAGTCACTTCCTAAATCCCCAGGACCAAAGGAGATTTAAGTGTGAGCAGGGGCTCAGTGTCTTTGACTTTTCTGAAAATTTACATTTAATATCTAATATTCAAGCCAATATATGAGATCCCATATTGAATGATTTTTAAATCTTCTAATTTCTGCGATGCAGTTGGGCCTAAAGGTTTGGACACAGCACATCTTTAATTTTGTGCATATCTTTCTTTATTAAAAAAATACATTTATGGCACTGATCAAACTCATTATCTCTGAAGGATAGGATTTCAAAATTGACAGTAGTAATCTCTTTATGTGCACATTTTTTTCTTGTTCTCTAATGATCTGAGAGGCAGTACCATGAAGTGGTTAAGGTCATGACCATGAAGGACATATAACAGTTCCATCACTAACAGTGTGACCTTACCAGGTTAACAGTTGTCCCAGTTTCCTCATTTATAAAATAGAGGTGAGAATAGAAAGTACCTAAGAGCAGTACATATATATACCTACATATATGTATGTATGTATGTGTATATGAAATTTATTTGTTTATATATATGCACATAGAACATATGTTCATATATGCTCATAGAATATATGTGTATATATATGCATAGAATAGTGGTTGGCATTGTTATTGCTATTATACCTCATTTGATGTATAGTAATCAGAAATTGAATTTCATAATATGCCATTTTGGTTTAATTATGTAATTTCTCTAGTCCACAGAAGAACTTTTTGAAGTAAAATAAACTCAATATTTTCTTTTTGATTTAAAATAAATGCTAAGTGCATGCAGTGAGGAAATTTTCCATGGGGACTTATCTAGAAATAAGTAAGTATAAAGAAAACTTTAAGAAGTTGTCAGTACCATTTTATATCAGGTCTGAACACTTTCCTTTTAATAGTTTAGTGAATGAATGTAACACAAGCTAAACTTTCTTGCAAACAACAGAAGAAACAAGAAATTAAAAATGTCCCTACAGGGGAAACTATATATTATATCTATATTTACTGAATAAAATTAATAATGACTTCTGAGCAATATTATTTTTTAAAGAAATATATGCCAGTCACTGAGAGAAAGAAGAGGAAACTACTAGGATTTCATTGGAGTTACAAAAAAATATTGTGTGATTGAAAATATTAGAATTTTACTTTGTATAGATGTATAACGTTAGCATGAATTCCTTTCATCTCAATATTTTAAGTATGCAATCATGTTGCTTTGTTTATGTGCTTAAATCATAGTAATTTATTATTTGTGCCACATTTTTGAAATTTGGTTATTCACGAAGGTTCATGTTTATACTGAGAAGCGGTGAAATGTGAAACAGGTACATCTTTTTGAATTGAAGATGTAAGTTTTATTATGAAAAAAGTCATTAAAATCATAAGTCATCAAAAATGACAAACATTTACTTATGGAAGGGAGACACTGTGACAACCTAGAAATCAAATACACCTGACTTTCATTTTAAGAGAGGGTTCAATAGGACACCATGAGAAGGAGGTTAGCTTGCTTTAATTGTGTACTATAATTATTTACACATTCTTAAGAAATAATTTGTTAATAATTGTGTTTTAAAACCCAACTGTAGGCCTGGATGAAAAGTCCTTTGTGAGGAATTATTTCTAGAGACCCATCCCACCCCGCGCCCAATATGAAAAGCTCTAATATTTCAGCTACATTTTTTGGCATATAAAAATATCTATTATAGGAGTCAACTACCACATGAAAGAAATTGCATTTGTTTTAATTGAAAAAGGTAGCTAAAAATTTTCTGTGGGTTATTGCAACAGTACAAGAATACAAGGTGCATTTATTAACAAAAACAATTGTAAAACAAATTGTGAAAGCAAAAGCAGGCTACAAAACAGAAGGGTTCTTGATTGCCTTTGCCTTATTTCAACATGTTACAGGTTAATATGCCACAGTTGATAAACGCTATAAAGTGTAAGTTAGCTTTTGCTAATTTTATTTTAAACATTTTCCCCCACCCAGAGCACTATGGGAAAAAAAAAATATATATATATGTATGGTAAACGCTTCTTCCTTCCAGTATCACAATCTTGTTGTCACATAATCTTCATGGGTGACTGTGTCTGTGAGGCTTAAATCATAGTCTATACTAGAGTCCTCTTCCTTCGCATGCTCCTCCTTTGGGATTATAGGAACAGTGTCCTCCACCACCACCTTCTCTGACTTGAAAGAACACACTCTCTTGCCTACCTGTAAACCCAATGTGTCCGTGTTCCTTTCTCTATGGTCTACTAATACACACTGTTCACTGAGACCAGGAATGCTCAGGTCACCCCGTGTAGCTAATCCTCGGGATTCCAGTTGAATATTTCTCTCAAGTGGTCCTGCAGCCTGTTGACGAGCAACTTCTTCTGAAACAGAGAAGATTTGGTTTGCATTTTGCTCAGCAGCGTTTTGTTTTGATCGTCTATGAAATAACCCGAAGTTTTTGATATCAGCCACAAAATTCACTTTTCTCTGCTTCTCCCTCGGTGGCTCCTGAACCACCAGGGCAGAGCCATTGCTTATGTTATGTCTTTCGGAGGCAATTGCAGCTGACCTTGGATGAATCAGAGTGGTTAAATCAAAAAGGCTGAAATTCTTTTTCTTGTCCTTGCTATTACCTTCATTATCACTCTTTTCGTCTGAGTCTGCTGAATTGGAAGATTCCTTCGTGGCATTTGCAGATTGTATTGTAGAAAGCTTGCTTCCTCTGAGTAATCCCAGAACTTCGAAGCGGAAACTAGAAATGTCTTGCTTTAATTCCTAAATGAAATTTAAAATGGCACATTAGGTTATGACTTAAACATGAGGAAATAGCACTTTCTAATTTCATATACAGGTCTAAAAAGTTTCTGCTTCTTTTAAGGAACTAGGATTCTGTTCTCCTAAGGTTCTATTTAGAAGTCCCAGTTCTGGCATTTGGTGTCATTTTCATGTCTATTCATTTCCCTACTAGAGTTTTGTGGTCATAAGGAAACTTTCTAAGGGTGATGTAAAAAGAACCAGGAGGAGTTGTGCTTTGCACTGCTGTGGAGCCTAGGATGTGGGTTTTCTTTGGGACTGTGGTTTCAAATACTTCTGCTCCAAATTGTTCATTTGCTGTTATGCCTCCTTTATACTCGGTCACTCATTTTGTAATTTTGCAGATTTTTCCGTCCAAAGAATATCTGGAAGAAATTAAAGTGGAGTCTACCCTTCCAAGAGTTGAGAATTTCAGTGATTTAGTACCGTGGTAAGATCTTTACACCAACACCTACATCAGCCTCCAAATCCTATGAGTTGCTTCACATCATGCATTTCCTAGATTCATTCATTTCTCTTATCTTTTTGGAGGAACTGAATTCTGTCTTAATCCTATGGCGTACTTGCTCTCTTCCCGCTAACCTGTCTCCCAAAACAATATGAAACATTTAACTTCATAATTTGAGTGTTTTAGCTGCAAAGAACATTTTGGATCTTTGTTAATTTGCAATTGCTTTGCAATTTATCTAACTGGCTGCTTATTTTTATTCTCTTTGTCAAGATAGCACCGGGCCCGGTGGCACATGCCTATAATCCCAACACTTTGGGAGGCTGAGGCAAAAGAATTGTGAGTTCAAAGCCAGCCTCAACAATAGTGAGGTGCTAAGCAACTCAGTGAGACCCTGTCTCTACATAAAACACAAAATAGGGCTGGAAATGTTGCTCAGGGGTCAAGTGCCCCTGAATTCAATCACCAAGACTGGAAAAAAAAGATAGTTGCTTTCTCTATAAAGATCTCCCATACTTTTTTCCTTAGTTGTTTTTGTTTGTCACATCTTAATGACCTTTAAACATTCTTCCAAAACCTCTGAACACTCATGAAGAATAACAAAATTTACACATGATTTTAAGTGTATCATATTTCTTATATTCTACTTAGTTCCTTTGACAGAATTAAGAAGAAAAAGCTCAAGTAGAAAAGCTAGGTTATATCTTACAGTTAAACTCAAGCCTTAAATTCCCTGCTATGAAAATGTTGCAGGACACCCAGAGGATTTTGTTGTTAGCATGTTGCTTATTAAATTTTTCAGATATAGAAAGCAGGATGAACTATCAAACACTAAAGCTCACTCAGTAAAGCATTGCTGGGATCAATGAGTCAGAGTGTCATGAAGCTCTAGGATTTTCTCTGCCTCCAAATAAGTCTTCTTGACATTTTGGGTTAAGTATGTTTCAAAACAATTTATTTTGAGAAAAAATATCATCACTTGCTCTTTTCTTTTTAAGCCATTCAATGGGATTTGATTTGAAAAGGAGAAGGCACACACAAGCCTTCGAGAAGCCATGGCTGAGTTTCCAACTCTGACTTGAAATGTACTGTGTCTGGTTCCATATTCTGCAGACTCTGCCTCTCATTGGGATGAAGATGAAAACGATTACCTTAAAGTTCTCTTCTGTCAGGCCTTCTTCAGTTTTAGCATCTCTAATCATGGCTGCGACATATCGCTTCACCAGGTTCCTCATAACTTCCTGAGGCATTTTAGAACCATAATATTAATATTAAATGAATAAATAGGATTTTTCTCCTGAGTCAGTTCTGAAGAGGGAATGGCTGTATTTTATATTCATGCAAATTTCACAATACAAAGGATAACTTACTTGATACTGGTGATGTCTTCTCAAGTTATCAGCAGCTCGTCTCTGAAAAGGAAAAGGGAATTTCCATTTTGGTTATATTGATAAATATATTGATCATTTTGAAAAGCAATTCACTGTTTTTTAAAATCAAGAATATTTTTATTCTCCTTTATCCCTCAAAGTGGAAGTTTTACTAGACAATGGCTATAGAGTGATTCACATACATTTAAAAAGTGGACCAAAATAATTAAGTACAAGAATATAATCTGTAGAACATTAAAAACAGAATAAGCTAAAAATGATGGACATGTGGCTCTAATATA
This sequence comes from Xerus rutilus, assembly GCA_028644305.1. NCBI lineage: Eukaryota > Metazoa > Chordata > Mammalia > Rodentia > Sciuridae > Xerus > Xerus rutilus. Next base: position 113,540,890 of record CM053404.1, on the reverse strand, counting down.
GGATCTGGGGTTAGCTACTTGTAGTTGATACACACCCAAACTACCTGAAATGATGCTGAGATAGCAAGTAAAAAGAAGATGTTTTCGATGTTTAGAGCTGCACAATTCACAATTGCTAAACTGTGGACCCAAACTAGATGCCTGTCAACAGATGAATGGATAAAGAAACTGTGGTATATATACACAATGGAACATTACTCAGCATTAAGGGAGAATAAAATTATGGCATTTTCAGGTAAATGGATGGAGTTGGAGAATATTGTGCTAAGTGAAATAAGCCAATCCCCAAAAGCCAAGGACCAAATGGTTTCTCTGATAAGTAGATGCTAATCCACAATGGGGGCAAGGTATGGAATAAGTGGAGGAATTTTGGATGGGGCAAAGGAGAGGAGGGAGAGGACATGAGAGTAGGAAAGATAGTGGAATGAGACAGGCATCATTACCCTAGGTACATGTATGATTGCATGAATGGTGTGACTCTACTTCATATACAACTAGAGTAGTGAAAAATTCTGCTCCATTTGTGTACAATGAATTGAAAAGCTTTCTGCTATCATATATAACTAATTAGAATGAATAAAATAAATAAATAAATTAATTAATTAATTTTTAAAAAGAAAGATTAAAATGTTATTCATGGCATGCAACATATACTGAGAAACCTGAAGGGACAACAAACTCCCTAAAACAATTCCAACCATGCCAATTGAGAAGGGATGTTTTGGTGAGATGATTGGATTTGATATAATAAATAAATAAGAACTCTGTTCAAACATACCGTTAATTTACTCATAATTTAAAAAAATGAGCATGAGTCCCAACAATTTAGAAAAGAACAAAATGTTTCTTGGAGGCTGGAGGTGGGTTAGCACAGAAATGTGATTTTGTAGTACAGGATATAGAGAGATGTTTAGTGACTGAATAAACATGTGCTGTAAATCTTCACTAGAAATTTTTATTTGAAGTTTTCACAAGTGTTCTAAAAACATTAGGAAAAAGGTATCTATCATAATCCAGTTTTATGTATTTTGAATAAATAATAGTATTGATTTTCCATGGAAAAAACTGGACAATATAACCTAAAACACAAATATTTGTATAATAAAAAGATTAATTTGATTAGTTGTGATGAGCAATAGGAATAACACATTTAGGTTTTAAATTAGGCTTTTGATCTTGGTCCTTACTAAATACTTAATCATAAACTGATGAAATAAAAAGTTGGAAAGAGTTGCACAGATACCACTGTGAAATGCTATTTTAAAAATATCAAACAGTTCAAAAGAAACTAATTTTTTTTCTCTTTAGGAACATAGGGGAAAATGTTCACTAACTATAAGAAGGGATTTGTGTTACATGATTAGGAACTGATGAGACAATGCTTAGCTTCTTAAAGGCAACTAATTATGTTAAAAATCATACACTTCTGCATGAAAATGCATTTTCAATATGATTAAGGCAATAATTTAAAAGATAGAAAATTTGAAACTTCATACAAAATTAGAATATCTTAAAAAGAATATGAAACAGGAAATTTATGACTGGGCCACCAGATGGAGGTGTCTGACTCTTGTTGTGAGACATAGCTCAGCTGAAACGTAAGACAAAAAGTACTTGTAGAAGAAAATATTAGCCTTCTAAATTCCCCTGAATGTACTTAGAGTGAACAAAAAGATTAAAGTGAGTTGTACACCAATTTCTTTAACCATCTCATTAAAATCATTATACTAGTCTTCATGATTTAAGTAGATAGAAACTCTTAAATCAATATAAAATGAATTTACTCAGTTCACTTATGATATTTTTGTGTCCTATATCATTTCACTATTCTGCATTAGAAGCCCTTTAAAATTCAGTGAGAAATTTTCAGCAAAGTGCAGTTTGAAGTCATGACTGAACTTGAAATGTTTTTAGCACAAAACTGAACTTAAAGATGACAAAATTGAAGAACCATGAGCAATAGTAAAGATTATAATGACACACTTTAGTATTAAAATGGGCACTGTCTTTCTTTCAGTAGAACTTTTCTCATATCCAAAGTTTAAAAAACTTTAATTTAAATATAAGAAGATTGAATATAGCAGTTTAAACAATAATTCTAAGTTTATTTGTAAAAATTTTAAAGATAAACTAGTTTTCTAGGAAGAGAGTACAACATAGAAAAAGTTTGCCATGGTAACTTTCAGGAGTTAATTTCCATAGCCCAGGCTTAAGGCTAAGTTAATACAAGTAATCACTTTTGCAATTTGGTTATTTTCTACATGTACATGGTAGTGATAAGAAACTATTTCTGGTCTTATGGGATAATGTCAACCAACTCAACTTCGACATCCTAGCTAAGAAAATAAGACTGAATGAAACTAACCATATCCTCAATATCAAAACCAAAACAAAAATGAATGCAATCTCCTCATCAATTGGTGAACACTAAATTATGTGTCTCATAGATTCCTTATCTTTTAAATCTCCTTTCTCTAGTTAGCACTATGTGCTTACCTGTGTCTGCTTTCTTACTATCTGAGAGGTTGTGGGGTGTGATATTAAGAACATAGACTTAGGGCTTATATCTGTGCTTGAAGCTGATTGGGCCTGAATAAAGAAGTTATATCTGAGGTTGCAAGGTTAAAATAAACTCCATGTGTAATTCCAATGACTAAATAAGAGAGTTAAGGCATTTATCACTAACTAATCTGAGTTTCCATTCTCTGTCTATTCTTTTACTTTCCAATTAATACTATTAATTGGAATATTAAGAATATTCTAAAAATCACAAAACTGTGTACAGTCTGACAAATATCAGTTATTATCTCTGGGGAAGTAAAATAATATAATTAAAATATAATTTTCTCTCTTTGTGGGATTTTCGTGACATTTCATGTTTGTGGAAAGCATTTCCTTCAGTTAAACAGTTAGAAACCTTTGGCTTTGGCAATAAAGAAGTTCAGAAGTAGAAAATTCACATTTAAGTAATATAGTCAGTGGATTCTAGTAAAGTTGGATAGATGTAACACAGATCTAGAAGGGAAACATCTTTTGGGGGAGCCTGAAAATATAAATATCCTCCCATGGCCTCTCTGAGTTTTTCTTCATTTTTATACCATCATGTTTAGCTTGCAGAGCCAATTTAAGATATACTTAAATAATCACATGTTCACATGCAAGAAACCTGAGATGAATGTAAATACACTTAAATAGCTTAAAGAAAACACATTTAAATCACCTGCAGTTTAGAAACATGGAATGCCAAGAACATGAATGACTACAGATGAAGGTAAAATACAGCATTAAATATGGTAAGAAATGTGAGTGTTATTTGACCACAGGGGAGGAAAAGGTGATATTTTGTTAAGGAAACAATTAGATTCAGCAACAGCTTTCACGGGAATGGAGTTTTGAATTGGACATGAGGGAATCATAGGTCTTTGACAGGTAGAGACACACAGGTGTTCTGGAAGGTTGGAATAGGGTGAGCAAATATGCTGGAGCTAGAGAGACATGTTAAGACATGTTACAGGGCTTCCAGATGAGTGCAATGTTCTCTGCTATTAGGAATGAGATTAGATGGTGTTGGGAAGTTAACATGGATTTTTTTTCTTAATGTAAAATCCTAGCTGGCACAGAGAATTCAGTGGTTAATAGGTGCCTGAGGCTTTTGATTAGTCAAATGACATGTCATGAAAGCTGTTCCTCTGACAGCAGCGTGAGGTAGGAAAGAAGCTTTCTAGTTTTCCACAGTGGCCATTAATCCTTGGCAGCCTTTGGCTTGCAGTGGCATCCCTCAAGTGTCCACCTCCAATTGGCAGGGCCTTCTCCTTGTGACTCTGTGCTTTGTCACAGCCGGGCTCTTTCAGACTCTATTCCAGCATGACCTCAGCTCAGCTTAACTGGTTACCTCTGTAATGATGCTATTTTCAAGTAAGGTCACATTCCGAGGTGGTAGGGATTAACCTACTTTTTGGGGGGAATGGAGGTACAAAATTCAACCCATCACATATATATTCTTTCTTTTTTTTTCAAAGGCATAGATAGATCCTCGTCTTTTGCATTTTACCTGGCTATCCATGCATTTTTTTTTTTTTTTTTGGTGCCAGGGCTTGAACTCAGGGGCACTCGACCACTGAGCCACATCCCCAGCCCTATTTTGTGTTCTATTTAGAGACAGGGTCTCACTGAGTTGCTTAGCGCCTCGCCGTTGCTGAGGTTGGCTTTGAACTCACGATTCTCCTGTCTCAGCCTCCTAAAGTGCTGGAATCACAGGCGTGCGCCACCATGCCCAATTTCCTTTCTTTTAATTTGTTGTTTTTAGATATATGTGACAGTAGTTGTATTTTGACATATTATACATACATAAAAAAATGAGAAAGAGTGACTCACTTGAAATACCACATTGATAGTAGTGAATCATGAATATGAATCTTTTTTATAATAAGAAAAAATGAAATTTATTAGGTAAACAAAAAACTACTTTGTTCAAATAAATTATTGTTTTAAATATTTTAAATAAGGCACAGAGTTTTATTTGGGAAGGGGAGCATGAGGGAATTTCAAGAGGGAGAAGCCTTTGGGGTAAAGCAAAGAATATGAATTCAAGGGAAAATCCAGGCTATCTCCAGAGGGAGAGACAGTCACATATATATTCTCACAATGAACATAATCATTGAAAATTAATGATATCATTAAATACTATATAATAGGACTGTCGATGATATTTGGGACATTTGTAACATTTTGTTGGGTAAAGATCAGCAGTGTTTTAAAGGACTCTATTTTCTTCAGAGAAAACAGTATATCATAATTATCACTGGAAAGACCAAGAACAGAAAAATTAACCAATTTGCATTTACTCATAAAAATAATGCAATAAGAGATATTTCATTAAAATACTTATGTTGGTAAAGGGTAATTAGTTTTCTTTCAAGCCATTGCCATGTTGGGAGTTGCCTTCTATAGCTTTTTTTTTTAATTGCATCCACTGTCAGTTGTGTGTTTAAGACAGCAAAAGTCAACCATAATTTTTTCTGTAGCAGTGTGTCTAGGAAAAATAATTTGGAAGAAGAGCACTCTAAGTTGTTAGTTCCTTTGTAAATTATATCAGAAGTCATTAGACTGGGTACAGAATGTTTCTTGTGAGAATGTCTTTCAAGACAGGTGCTGAGGGCATACCTGGGTGTTACATTAGCATAAACCACAGATTACAGGTTCCTCCTGATTTGTTAGGACAAGACAATGGCATCCAGATCACAGAACTAATGGTAAAGGAGAAGATCAAATAGTGAGAAGCCTCTGCTTGCTGGAAGAAAACTCCAGGTTTCAATTCAAGTGTCAGGTTGCTTTAACACTGAGAGCATTTGCAGCTAGGAAAGAGAGGGCTCTGGGGAATCTGCTGTGACATTTTTTGACTTTTTAGCTCCATTTCTCTCCAGGTCCACTGTGTGGGATGTCAGCTTCTCTACACATAGCTGGTTCCCTGCGGTCAATTTTCAGCGTCATTTTCTCTCATTTCCACTCTGTTTTTGCCTATCACTGATTTTCAGACCATGAATTATGCGTTTTAGTCTTTGCTTTGCTCAGTGAATCCTTAAAGGATTCAGCCTATTGTGTTCTTTTTTATTAAAGAAAAGCAAAAAGCAAAGAACCATTTCTGGATGGGGATCTTTTTCCCAAAACTTGCATTGTGCTCCTTTAGAGATGGATCCACATATTGTTCTTTATAAACACACTTTGAAAGCATATAAAAATAAATGATGCACAATGCCTAAATGTTGTATTATCAAATCAAATGTTCAGGACTCTCACTCTCGAAATACCAAGAATAGCAAGCAATTAATTCTCATACATCCCCATTTGGAAAAGAAATTTAAATCAAAGTTACAGCAGTAACTCAGGGACACAGAGTTACACATGGATGAATACTGTCATATCTGTAAGATTTGTAGTTAGGCCTACTGAGAGTCATGAAGACTAAGGCACTATACATTTTGACAAATTACCACTAAAAATGAAGTCTGAGAGGCACATACTACTAACATTCTTCCTTTAGGGATGATAGGTGATATGGATGCTTTCACAATTTCTTATTTCCTCACACTGAATTAATTGAGCACATTTCTGTGACAGCCAGCTCATTGGAGTATCCTATCTCTATCCCAGGGCTGAGTGATACTTAGTGACCCAAGACAATGTCTCATGTTTTTCTTACTATGCACTTGAGAAAAGACTGGAAAGTAAAGATATAAAACTAAGGAATTTAAGAATCATTTTCTTAAGATTTTATCTAAAGACCTAGTATGGTTTTGGTTTAGCATGTTGACCTATTAAGTTAAACATTCCATTTAGAATTTTGTGTCTATGGCATTAAAAATGTTTCATATTAATTAAATGCTTTGGGGAAGTATCACATTAGCATCTTTGTACTTTAATTAAATGGATATAGACCTTTTGAGCAACAAGCACAAAGGTTGGTTTTGAGCTTAAAAAGCTGAGATAGATCCTAATGCATTCTTTAATAGGAATTTTAATTAAAGTTTCAAGCTGGAAGTGCTTGTTAGAATGGAGATTCTGAGTAAATCTAGTTTGAGAATTAGTGTTTTAGTACTGCAAAGGGTTTTAAGCAGAAAAGTGATAAGAGGTAATATCAAAATCACAAGTTAGAAAGTGTTTTTTATTTGATTATTGTACTCTCACTAGGCTACCCCTTTGGTGGATTTTCATGATTGCCCAGAAACAAGCTATATTGCTATACAATTGCTTCCTTTCATAAATGTTTTTCTCAATAATAAAACATTTCTGCTTCACTTATTCTTTCCTGCATAAAGTAGTTGAGTGAACAATTAATTTACTGGGAAATGCTGATCACCCTAAGGAAGTCCAAAGCCATACATACATATAACACAAATTAAAGTTTATATATGTGTGTGTATTTACATATATATATTAAACTTTTACATATATATATTAAACTTTTATAGGTGTTTGTATATGTAAAAGTTTAAAAGTTTTCAGGGCTTGCTGCATCAGTATTACAGGAAAGCATAAATAGTTGCAAGATAAGATCACCAATAATGGGCTCCTGGAGAGTGGCCAATGCAGTAACCCTGAAGGTCTCTGATTTCAAGCTCTTCTTGGGAACTTAAATGCAATGACCAGCAGTGTGACATTCAGGCAGCTGCTAGGTGACAAGCATCAGTAAGTGAACCACACACAAATGGGAAGGTTACAGAGAATGTCCTGAAGAATGTAATAACTTTCAGTTGAACTTCAATCTTCTCTTTCAAAAATGTGGCCTCAATATAAGCACATTGTGGGGTGAAATAGTGCAGAAAGCAACCAGCCTGCTAGCCCAGGACTTGGAGATACAGGAATCTAAGGAGTAGCTGAACACTAGGATTTGCAGAAGCTGTTGAGAAAAATCACAGCAGGGAAAGAGCACTTGCACACTCAAGAGGGGAAACAAGAGGGGGCAATGGAAAGCACATTGGATGGGGCCAAAAATGTCCCAGGGTTTTGTCGCCAGCCTTGTTCCTATGAGTCCCCAAGAAACCAGGTAAACTAGTACTCTATTAAAGTAAATAATGGAATTAAATAATACTTAAATTCCTTTTGGAGTGTAATGTTATGTTCTAAGCCATATCATGGTTTTACAAAGTGACTGTTGTTGATACTTCTGTGTCACCTTTAATTAATAAGTATGTCTGTTTGCCTTCATATATCTACACAATGAACTATCAGGAGGATTAATGGAATTTAAATGAATTTACAGCAAAATCAATTACTTTTTGACATTATTTTCCCATTTAATTCCTATATCAGTATTATAACCTTCTTACAACATATATTTTATTTTTTGTAAGCAAGACCTTCTTTATAAAAAAAAATGCATAATATTTATTTCCATATAAATAATCAATATTTAAAACTCAACAAAGCATATGTAAACTAAAATGTTATGTCCTTCTCATCCTGAAAATGGAATCCAGAGAAAAATAAATTTGACAGTATTGGATTTAATTAGGATGATGCACATGCTAGGCTCCCACTCTGGAGGAAAAGAGGCAGGATTGAGGGTGGGAAGAGCATGGAGAGGAAGACGTGATTCAGAACACTTATTTAGTTTCGCATGAATTCCCGAAGCATCAAAACATCCAAAGTCAAAGGTTAGTAAAATGTATATGGCAAAGGAAGAAAGGAATGATTTGCAGTCACAATTAACTTTGAATTATCTTATTGTGCAAAAGAATCAAATTTAGAAATAGAGACATCAAAATAAATTTGTTTTTAGAACAGTAATATATAGAAAAGAAAGCTCTTTAACTTATGCCACTTATTCTCTTCCTCTGAAAAATGTGAATCATTCCTTTAATAGAAAGGCCAGTTGAACTGCAGGCTCCTCTTTGCATCTAAGAAATGATGGCAACATATTCCTGAGGACCAATCAATAGTAAGAGGCTTAGGGGAGGGTTAGAAGTCAATGCCTGGAATGGTTCTCCATTCTTTCCGTAAGCAGGACAGATGGATCTCCTAAAGCATTAAAGGCAGGCCTGGTGTCCGTGCGCATGTGCGCGCATGTGTTTTACTTGGGATTGAACCCAGGAGTAATCTACCACTGAGCTGTATTTCCAGTCATTTTTTATTTTTTATATTTGAGACTAGGTCTCAAAGTTGTCCAGGCTATTCTCTGACTAGTAATTGTTCTGTCTCAGACTCCCCAATACCTGAGATTACAGGCATGTGCCATGGTGCCTGGCTAGGGCCTGGTATTCTACTACAAGTTTCTTAAAACCCAAGATTTCCTCTGTTGTTACCTAAAATTATAATATGAAAGACAAATTTCTTTGGTGAGTTGGCATTTTTGTTTTTAAATCCAAATGCTTCTGTGAAAAGTAATATGTTAAGATAGCATTGATCACTGATATTTTTTCAAAGATTGATTAAAAAAGTACTTATGAATTTAAGAATAAGTTGGGCAAAAGACCAGTATAATCTGATCTGGAAAGGAGTATGCTGGACTTTGGTTTCCCTGAAACCTTTTCCTGCTTACATCAAGGGTAAATTATTTCCCACATTTTTCTCATAGCACGTTGTGTGTGACTACATCAAAATGTTAAATATATCATATTCTGTGCATTTTATAGCAATCTGTCTTCAGTTCTGTATCTTTCACATTATAACAAACACTCTCAGGATGGATGCAATGTCTCTCCTTCCTTCTACTCTCTAATTTCCATCCCAGTTATATACCACAATTGCCTATGAAACCTAATAGAGCCTATTCTGTCCAATACACTTATTCCATAACTATTTTTAAATAATTTGAATTTAACTTATCTTCACAGACAAACATTTGAAGCAAAGTAAATTCACTCCTTTCTTAGGTTAGTAATAAAACTCATAAGTTAGTATGAGACTTGTAGGCTAAACCTTCATCATGCCTGACTTTGGTTTCTCAGATCAAATATGTTTACCTTATTTGATAAAATAAATGGATAACAGTTTATAGGAGAACACACAACTGCCTCTCTGAAGTATTACCAAAGAAGTTCATCTTCTTTGTAATACTGGCTTGCCAACCCTTTCTTTAGAATTAGAATTGTTACTGAGATGACAGGCAAGTGAATGCCACTGTCAGCAGGAGAAAGTCCCATTTGGAGTTAATAACAATGCCTGATGAGTGACAACTAAAGAATGAGAAGGACAGCTCGGAGCATGACTAGCAGCCATCAGTTATGTGAAATAAAACTAAAACCAAATTAATATTGTTTTGATTTTTGATTAAATATCTAATATTACTTAGTGATTCTAATATAAAGGCATTACAAAATATTTCCAAATATTGAGATTTCTCTGAGATGGTCAAATGAAATAATGAATATTAGCATGCTTTTTCCCCAAAATGGTATTATAAGAACTTTGAATAGTAGAAAACAAAATGAGAAAAGAATGGAGAATTACTTGTCCCCTATCAATGGCTTAACTGGAACAAACACCTAAGACTATGTATTTTCTACTAAAATTGCTTAAACTCTCACTTTCCAATATGAAAGAGATTTCCAAAGGAAATACAATCTGCCAGTATAGCAAGAGCATGGTTCTGAGCAGTCTTAATCTATTTTTTAAAAATACATCTTCTTGGCATCTAATATGATAAGTAGTAGAAGCAACATGACGAGCATAAACATTTTGATATCACAACTGGCAGATGGCATAGCATGTTTAAGTGATCATATGCATTCAATCATTTCACTGGGCATTTTATCAAGAGTATTTTATCATGCTCTCTGTGGAACCTTATTTTAGACGCTAGGAACAGGAGGTAACTAAAACAGGTCTCTTTCCTACATGGAGTTTATAATCTAGAGGAAGAACCAACCTAGATGCCCTTCGACCGATGAATGGATAAAGATACTGTGGTATATATACACAATGGAATATTACCGAGCAATATGAGAGAATAAAATTATGGCATTTGCAGGTAAATGGATGGAGTTGGAGAACATCATGCTAAGTGAAGTAAGCCAATCTCAGAAAACCAAATGCCAAATGTACTCCTTGATAAGTGGATGCTGATCCATAATGTGGGGGAGGACACGAGAAGAATGAACTCTGTTTACGGGGGTAGGAGGGGGGAGGGGGCAGGGGGACAGTAAAGATGATGGAATATGATGGACATCATAGCCCTAGCTTTATGTATGACTGCATGTATGTTGTGATTCTACATCACATACATCCAGAGAAATGAAAAGTTGTGCTCCATCTGTGTACAATGAATCGTACTCTGCTATCATGTAAACCTAAATAGAACAAATAAATAAATAAATTTTAAAAAAAGGAAGAAACAAATATGATAAAGCAATGCCACAAATAACCTGCTGTCATAATTCTGAAAAGAGGTAGAAACCAAGATACTAGGAGAGAATGTGCTGATTTTCCCAAGCCTTGACTAGTAGCATTGGTAAGTCCTGTGTGCAGGAACTGGGTCCTATTCAAACAGCAAAAACTGCCTTAGATGTAGGAAATGAACTTGTGAAAAAGTCCTACTTACTCAGCGTCTTAGACATGGTATATGTACAATTAACGTTTGTGACATGCAATCATTCAGAACAAAAAGGCAACAAGAACTGACAATATTCAATGAAGAATGCAACTATATTCAAATACACAGTTAAGAAAAAGGTAATACTAACATGCTGTGTTCTTACCCCTATTGTTCCAAAACTTTCTGGCTTTCTTCTCATCTTTTTCTTGCATAGGTGTGTCCATATCCATTTGATCAGGTACCAGAGAGACTTGGGGCTTGGGATGACATTGAAAGGAGTAGGTAGAGTACCTCCTTCTTCAAAGTAACTCATCCAAAGCTTTGTTCTAGCAAATTTCCATTCTATATCTGCATGGTCCTGAATAGGAGAACATGACAACTGCTGACAGTTCTCTTCATTAATAAAGTGGGAGAATCTGGCTTTGAGTGGTTTTTGGAACATTAATTAAATCATTTAGAAAAACACTGCTAACTCCTAGAGATAGTTATCTAAACAATCTCAGACAATGTAAGAAGTCACAGTTCTGATGTCACTGTTCATCCTTCCTTCTTCAGTGAAACTGACATCTACAATAATTATATATTGAAGTGACTGCAATGATGAGTTATGTCTTGAAGATGATTATGCACCTCCTGCACTGTAGACTTACATTAGATTCTGGCCAGAAATGGTGCTTTATATCTTACCTGAGGCCTTGCACCTCTGCTTAGGTGAAGGCCACCTTCTTAGATGCTCATAGCTCAACCTTTGGTGCTGCCAGGAAAATTCTTACTGGACATGCTCCCTTGTGAATAGCTCTTGTCCATTTTCAGGCAACAGAAATTAACTCACAGAGAAGTTCCTCTAATAGAGGTAGCATAGAGGCTCTCTGACATAGCACTAAACCTATGAACCTGACATTACTTCAGCCAAATCCCTGGCTAGTGGTTGCCCACAGCCTGTCACTGTCTCTCCCTCTCATCTTTTTGTATTCCCTCCACTTGATTAACCTCCTGAGGAGACTCTGGGACATTTGTGGCAGTTAGATATAGGGCAACCAGTTTCTTCCTAAATTAACCATAAATCTGATTAAAGCAGAGAATCTGGGAAGTAGGAGGTGGTAGAAACCAGGCATAAATGCATTTTAAGAATTCAAAATAGCTCATTGTAACAAATTAATCTTGTAAAACAGAACTCAGGTTTTAGAATAGAATAGTCTAAGACTATGTGTGCTCCATTCTAATATATCTAAATTGCTGTGTGCTGATGAATGCACATGAAATATGTATTTCCATTCTGCACAACAGGGGTTTTACTCCAGACATTGGACAGCTTGAGCTTTGACACTAATCAACATACCTAGAAGATGGGACACCTTTATGTTGCTGAGCAGTGGATTGCACAGATCAGTTGTTTGGCAGAAATACAGAAGTTGTAGTTTCCTTCCCCTTCCTCCCTTCCTCCTTCCTCTCTTGCTTTATTTCTTCCTTCTCCCTTTCTTTAGAACACACCTATAGATTCTACCTGAAGAGATAGGTATATTGTTTGCTGCAGTCACAGAGAGGGAGATGCAGCAGAACTGGCCCAGGGGAACAAAAGGCAGACACTTAGTTAACATGCTGGCTAGGAGTAGCTCCTTGGATTCATTGGTGCTCAGGGAACCATACATGAAAGGTTGTACTGACATCATTATGTGTGCATTCTCTCTCTCTCTCTCTCTCTCTCTCTCTCTCTCTTATACTGAGGATTGAACTCAGGGGCACTCAACCAATCAACCACATCCCCAGCCCTATTTTGTATTTTATTTAGAGATAAAGTCTCGCCGTCGTTGAGGCTGGCTTTGAACTCGTGATCCTCCTGCCTCAGCCTCCCTGAGCCGCTGGGATTACAGGCGTGCATTCATTATGTTCTGTTATTGCTACCACTAGCAATCCTTCATGGTTTGGAATTCTGAGTCTTTAAATTGGTCTATAGTGCTTGGAAAATCTGGAGCTGAGAAATTCTAAGTTGGTGATGACCTTCCCCTACTCACTTTCAACTCTGACTCAACTTTAAAAGTTTCCTGGGACTCCTGCCCTGGCTCCCATTAATATTCAGCAGCCTCCTATCTCCAACCCAAGTCAAGGTTCTCTCTCCCGCACTTTCCTAACATTCTCAAATTTGTCTTTTCAATATTGAGACTGCTGATTTTTTGTTCTACCTACAACATTCATGGTTTTTGAGAAAAGAGAATTTTTAAATTCTTTGTGTGCCAAAATGGAGCACATATCTGGCACATTCTTGGTGCCCAATAAATATGTGATTAATGAAAAAGTTAATGAGTGAGAAGAAGGCTTTCCTTGTGGCCTGTATATAGTCACTTCTGCCTTGCCATTGTTCAACTGTTCTCTTTTTACATGCTTTACCCTGTGGCCCTGAGATAGTGGCAGCAGGACTAAAAGAGAAATTCTTCAGAGTACATTCTCCTATGCTGGGACAGGTTAGTCAAATGCCTGATGCACCCTTGCCCCAAATAGGTTTCACACACAGGATGTTGGGAGGTATACCTGTCTCAGGTTCTTGGAGTCTGTTCTCCTCACTATAGCTTTGGCATTTGGGTGAAATAAAACTAGATCTAAAAATGATTTTCATCCCTGTAATAAAATTACCTAGAAAAATATGCCCCACAAAGAAGCAATAAGAAAATGTCATACTACTCTTGAATAGTGTTCTCTACTTGATGAAATTGGGATATTTAGTTTTTTTCAGTATCCAAACTTTTGGCAGCTTCTCTGCATCTAGCTTGATAATTAGAGGTTTTCTAATTTGTTTTTGTTGTTGTATTGGGAAATAAAATCTACATTTTGAAAATATATTGACTGGACGAAACCAGAACTTATGAAATATATGGAGATGATTGACACAATTTTCAGATTGTAAGATGCTTAAGTGAAGCTCTCTATATAATGCACAAATTTAGATTTTACCTACAAATCCTTATGCATTATTAATAATTAATTATTATACATTGTGAATACTTTAGTCTATGAAACAGTAAATAAAAATAATATATTCTGTTTTATGCAGCTTTTGAAAAACTCAGTGACAGGTGTCTTATAGGAAAAATTCGCTTCTGAAGACAGTTTCAGTAAAATTTGGAGTGATGCTTGACAAAAAATTCATAATGACACTTCAAAGCTTTAACCATAGGTACAAAGATACAATATAATTATAGTTATTTATAGAAATAATGAACAACATAATTACGCTTATAAAATGCTACTTCTCTAAAGTATAAATGTGAAAGATTTTGGAAATATATTGCATTTCTGTATGAGTTTGTTTTGTGACTAAGCTATTCACCATAGACATAGATCACTAAGTTCAAGTGGATAAGGGCTTTATCCTTTCCATTAATTGCAGCATTTCTAGTTTCTAGAATAGTACCTGGCAACAGACTATGTACTGAGAGAGAACTTGTTAAATTAATGAATAAATAAATTAAACTAAGTTGCCAGGATTCCAGAGTTTCAAATAAACACTGTAGGTTTGCCTACAGAATTTAAGATTACTTCTAGATTGCTTTATCTAAGCTTTAAGGAAGTGAAAGTCTGTAGCTTTTCCTCTCATCAGATTCTTCTCTGGGCTGTCTTTTGTGTTTTGTCCAGTTGGTATGAGTTTGCTTGTATCAAGATGACAGGTAAATGGATAAAGACAATGCAAAACCCAAAAGGCATTGCATAGAGATGAGTTGCTTGTTGTTTTAAGTCATTCCTCAACTCCTATTCACCATAGCTAATGATTGCCTGGAAAGATAGATTTAGTTTATTTGTATAATCATGTGTAATATGACAAAACTATATAAATATATGACCATATGTTGTATAATACTGCTCAGAAATTTGAAATTACAAGGTCATTCTTATTAGCCAATTACAGATTTTATTCTTATAATAATTAGATGTAGTATAGCTAGGAAAAACACATTGTAGTTACAGTGAATTAAAATAAAGTTAGTCAACTTACAGCAATAAGTTGGTAAGAATTATTCATCATAGCTATTAGCATGTTGAGAAGGACAACCAGAGAGATGACATTGTATGTCCCAAACATGGTGGCACCAACAAACTCAGTAAACTCATGCTGTGCTTTGACATTGGTCACATATAAATTGATGAGCCCAAATATTGACCAAAACAAGGACTGAAGTGTCTCAAATAACCTGGAATAAAGATAAAATAACATCAGAGATATATCGAACCAATAAAGGATAAGGTATAGCAATAGAACTTGGTATTATTATGTATATTTGATTAATTTCAAATACATATCCATAGCAAAATAATCTGTTAAGACAATTTTAAAATTAAACTTACTAAATGTAAAGAAAATTATTTAAACCAAGTTAGCACAAATGATGAATTTAATTTTTGTGCAATGTTGAAAGCTACATTTAATTTCCTAGGGTAGTGGGGTACAAAAAAGTAGCAGATACTGGTTTTGCATGATAACTGGCATAAGAATGGCATTTACTTGCACAAATGTTTGAGGGGGAACCAAAAGAAGAATATTTTGTAACATATGGAAATTATATAAGGTTCACATTTTAATATTCCATAAGTAAAAATTTTATGACATATGATCACTCTCATTCCTTATGTATTGTCTATGGTTTATTTTGTACTAACCAAAATGGCAGAAAATAGGTAGTTGTATCAGAGAAAATATGGCTCACACAGCCTAAAATATTTATTATCTAGAAAGTTTATGAAATATCTATTGTCATAGAAAGTTTGTCAACCCCTGTCTTAGGCCACTGAGGAATAGTGAACGAATGATCTATTTTTAAAGCTCAAGCTTTGAGAAAAGTCAATGTTTTTTGTTTGTTTGTTTTTCTTTGTTTTTAACCTGACTTTGCTCTTGGTTGTAGTAGAATTAAAAACACTATTACCATTACAGATTTCCACATTTACAATTAAAATTGTACACATATAAGATAGCAGAGTCTCAGAATGCTTATATAACAATATTTGATTTGATTTGGTTTTCTTTTTGGCATTCAAGTCCCATTTTATTTATTCCAGCCAATGAATAAACTCTGGTGATTTTATTGAAGGTGGATCTTTCTTATTTTGAAAAATGTAATAATTTGAGGAATATCTGAACCCAATTGGAGAATTGTTTGTTTCAATGGGACTATTATGGTACATTAATACACTATAACAGGAAGATAGCAGTGCTTTAATACTCTTTGAAAATGATTTTCAAAAGACTATTTAAAAACTATATTGTGAAAACAAAACCAAAAAACCTTCTTATATCAGGCATGGTGACAGAGGAGGGAAGATTTCAGCCTTAGGGAGTTTAGCATTAGATGGGCATCACATTGTGGGTCCAAGCCAATCCTGTGTTCTGGTGGCTCCTAGACAAGGGTGTAGTTCCACATATACCCTCTCATGCCATGGTAGTCTTTTTTTTTATTTTTTATTTTTTAATTTTTTTTATTTTTTAAGATACACATGATAGTAGAGTGCATTTTGACATATCATACATACATGGAGTATAACTTTCCATTCTTGTGGTTGTACATGAGGTGGAGTTACACAGGACATGTATTCATATATGAATATGGGAAAGTTATGTCTGATTCATTCTACTGTCTTTCCTATTCCTATCCTCCCTCTCTTCCCCTCATTCCCCTTTTTCTAATCCAATGAATTTCTACTCCCATCCCCTTCCTTTACTGGGTGTTAGTATCTGCATTCCCATCAATGTTTATAGCAGCTCAATTCACAACAGCCAAGCTATGGAAACAAGCTAGATTCCCTTCAACAGATGAATGGATAAAGAAACATGTACACAATGAATATTATTTAGCCTTAAAGAAGAATGAAATTATGGCATTTGACAGTAAATGGATGAAGTTGGAGACTATCATACTAAGTAAAATAAGCCAACTTGAAGAAACCAAAGCCTGAATGTTCTGCCATGGTAGTCTTTATGTGAGTCTCTGGAGCTTCTCATCCAAGGCCTCAGGGATTAGATCAGCCATGGTCAAGAGACCCAAGGAAGGATAATTTATATGAAACCAGTGGCTTATGGACAGAGCTAAGATGAAAATGATCAGATTTCCTTTCCAGGAAAGTTTACCTTAGAAATATCAAGATAATGAGGTAGTTGACAGAAGAGATTGAGATGATAGCATTTATCATGAAGTCAGGGTTATTGGAATGAAAAGATGCCGAAAGTTCCAGAAAGTACAAATTAAGAGGCAGAGACGTAAGGATGAATAAAATGAGCGATAATCAAACACTGAAGTGGAGACGTGGAGTAGCTGAATCATATTACACTGATAAATAGTGTAAAAATTCCTTAGCCTGGCTGTGTCAACTCCTGCTCTTCCTGAAGCATGTATATCTTTCTCCAACTTCTTCTCTTGCTAAAGCAATCCTTTCACAGAAGAGCCAAGGGCTATAATTCTGTGCATGATTCTTGTGACAAAATGCCTTTGACTTGAAATAAGCCATAAATATATGATCCATGTAAGTAAGAGAAACTAACAAAATATGCCTGAATTGGCATTTAGGAAGATTTCCCCCCCCCCCAAATTTATTGTTTTTTAAAAAAACTAATCAATTTTACATTTTAATTGAGTAATTAATATAGGAGATGAGACTTAATTTCTAAAATTTATTTATTTTTGTTCTTGGCATTTTTAAAAGTATACTAATATTAGGGTTTATTTTAACATAATTGTAAAAGCATGGAATATAATTTGAAACAATATTTCTAGAGCTAGTAAATGATACAACAGATTGTTACAAAGTGGTAAGTGATCAATTTTAGTCCTACTGAGGAATGTTGTACCCTGTTTGTAAGGAAATAATGATATATTTTTTAAAGACAAACCAGATATCAGTTTCTAAGAATACTGGGGAGAGTTAAATCTAATTTATTGACCCTAGACAAAGACCACTCAAATTTATTTTTTGAAAATTTCTTGGGAAAAAGTAAATTTGTCCTGAGGTCTTGAGTTTTTTATAATTAGTAACTTTCAGGCATCCTTTGAATTGAGTATGAAATAACTATATTCTTTCCTTCCAAATAGTATTTTTAACTGTAAATATAAAAGTATAATTCAACTGTTTTTTCCGTAATATGAATAGCAGTTTAGGAAAAGTTACAAATTAAACGGCAGAAATTATGTAATAAATTATATTAAATGTTTACATATAAATTCATAACAGTTGCTTTTTCAAATTTTCTAAAAATAACAATGATTTGGAATAAAATAGGTTCTTATAGGTGAATAGTACTTATTTGCTTCTGTCTAAATAAGAACTATTAGTTCTTACTAACCCTTTTCATAAAATATTTGTTGACATATTATAACTAGAATTTAAAAATGGGAAATTCAAAATAAAATTATGTTTTGTTATTTACTATAAATTTATTTTCCTTCTTTCAATATAATGAATCACTGGTGAGATTTATAGAATAGTTTCACCTCAGGAAAACATATTTACTTTTCAGATGAATTTAAGACCCTGGGGTTAAAGTATTTCTAAACAACTATTTCTTTTATCAGAGGAATTTTTTAAAAAATGTCTAGATTAACATTTCAAAGCCATTACTTCCAAAAATGTTTTGATCATTAGTGATTTTCAAACCTATTGAGACCAACATTGCCCATAAATTGAAAAGTCATTAGTTGCATCACATCTCAGAATGTCTTTATATGACTAATATTTTCCTTGTTCTGTAGGGCGAGAAGGACTACAATTTCCCAAGACAGTGTCACAATTTAATTAAGTGACACAGCACAAAATCTGGTTGAAGACTAAATTGAAGACTAACCGTGTCTGGGTTAAGATTCTGATTTCCTAAAGATACAATTTTATTTGTTGCCCTTTGAAGATATTTCTGAACTGCTACATTTCAACATTTGCTTGTTCCCTGGTTAAATATTTACAACTAGAGAAAGAGAACAGGTAAAAAGATAATGTATTCTACAGCTGAGGTTTTCCCTCTGTCTCATGAGATTAAAATGATAAGCAAATAAATTAATACAAGACCCATTTGAATATTTTATCTCTATTTTCAACCAAAAAATGTGATATTAAAACAAGTTAAGTATGACCCCAATTGATCAGTTCCAAATATTAAGACTTTGATTCCAACATAGTATTTTCCTTAATGTGATATCTGTCACAAGGTCTAGGATTTTCTTTTAATAGGAAAGTCCCTTAGCTTAAAAGTGTATATAGCATAATCTTAGTGACTTAACAGTGTCTTTTAATGACTCTTCCCCTGTTAATGAGAAAACCACATGGAAGCCTTAAAGGGTGGGGAGGAAGGATCCATTTGCTGGGGGAAACATGCACAGAGAGACACAAAGATACAGATGATAGTCTGTGTCCCTTGGGGGCTCACAGCCAGTAGGAGATCAAGAAAGGCATCCTGGGAAAGGTATATCTGATACAGAATTTGAACAAAAGAATAAAATTTTGCCAAGAGGGAGAACAATACAAGAGTATTTCTGGGAAGAGGAAAGAATATGGTGTACTGGAGGATTTGTAAACTATTGGGCAATGTTGAAGAGTAAGGTGTTATTTGGGAATTAAGAAAGGAGAGGACAGAAAAGGAGACATGGGGCAGATCACTGAAGGACCTACTCTACCACACTAAGGAATGTAGCTTAGTGCACTAAGTAACGGGAAGTCATTTTGATGAAGAGGGGAGCCTCTGGTTTTGGTTTAGAAAGGTCATTCAAGAAGCAGGATGGAATACATATGAGAAAAGGCAGAACCCAGAGGCAGGGGGACTTGGACTTGGGCATGAGCAGAGAACAAGGGAGGAATGCCAATACACTAAAGAGCAGAGTAATCACTTAACAACTGTCTACCTGTGGAAGGGATAGAGGAAGAAAATATCTAGCATAAAACACAATTTTCATTTCAGTTTCTTGGTGGAATGTGGTACACTGACTAAGAAAGGGAGCTGGAGAGGAAGAATAAAAAATTTGGGAGAGATTCGTGAGTTTTCTGTTGATATTTAGTTTTCTTCAGGAAACATGTATGGCAGGGTGTCCAATAGATAGTCAAAAACACCATACAACATGGGAACAGGAATCTCTGCTGATCGTATGAAAATGGAAGTCATCTCTTAGACACATTGGGCCAAATCCATAAGCGTAGATGAGTGTTCTAGGGATACTCTTAGGAGAGTCTGAGGTTAATATCCTAAGGAAGACCAATATTCCAAGACAGTAATTGAAATATAGTTATTGGAGAAAAGCAGAAAAAATTAGAAAATCAAAATGTAAAGCGGAAAAATTGTTAATATAAAAGTAAAAGGAGGACAAGATTTCAAATAAATGGCTAAATAGGAGTCCCACTGAGATTGATGTCCATTGGTGACGGTGATAAGAAGACCTTAGAAAATATGCTCTAGAATGGTTTAAGAGGAGTGAGAAAGACAGATGCCGAATTGCAACTGGATGGAGAATAAGTGAGAGGGGAGACAAGAAGATATTTTCTTAGTGTTCATTGGATGGCATGAGGGAGAGAGACAGGAGTGACAGTTAATGGGAAACATAGTGTCCAAAGTTTCAGCATATGTTTATACCCTGCCTGGAAGGGGTAGGAACCTTGTGAAATAAGTGAAAGATAATACACTACAACCAATGATAATGAAAAGAAGAAGAGTGGCTACCATTTTCTATGACATTAAATAATATTGTAGATGATGTGTTGGGCTACTTACGTGAATTATGTTTCTTAAACCTTATACGGAATAAAATCTCCAAAATTGTGGCTAGTACAAAAATAGCCTGAATTTTTTTAAATGGTAGATACAAAATTATAAAAAGAAAATTGAAGATCGACAAAAGTATAGAAACAAGATGCATGGCAGAAACTCTGAGAGTATCACTGTGATTGGCATCAATTGTGCTGAAAAATGTAATCAAAGGACAGAAAATTTAGATCAAGTGAATTCTGTTTAATAATACAGGGAGTTGTTAATATAAATATATATACATATTTATATATATATATATTGTGAATACCTTTGAGCAAAAATAAATTGTTGCTTGGAGTGTTATGTTCTATTATCTAAAAAAATTTAGATAAAACAGTTGATTAATTTATTTAGGTTGAATGATTTGAACATAAAATATTTGAGATACACAATTTATCTGCTGTTTTTCATGATAATGGAAGAAACCATTGGTATAGATGAACTGAAATGATGTCTAATCTAAACAACAAATTTATTTTTGTATTACAATTTATATTAGATATTTGCATCAGCCTTGTCTAGCCACAACCTTCTTGGATTGATATTATAAGTAGTTTGTAATATGGAGTTATTAAAAAAGACACTAATAATAAGAGCAAGGGGCTGCCTGGGATTTTAGAGTATTATACATTGGAATACTGCTAGATTTATCCTTGTTGTTTGCAGAGGGAGCAGATAGTTGTGAAGGACTTGTTCTTGAAACTAGATCATTTCTCTGAAGTAAAGAGAAATGGGCAAGATAGCTGTAGGTGTTGTGTGGGAGTTGTTTCTGGTAGACAAATCATGGAACCAGAAGGATATGGCAACAGATATATATGAAGTGGTCTTGGAAAATAATTTGGGTTGGGGTATGCAGGACAAAGTCAGGAAGAATTGTGAAAGAGGAACATGCAAAATTGTTCTCCATAAGAAATCCAGGAGATCAGCTGGCCCAAGATGTATCCAGAAAGGTTAGAGGCATAACTCTCATTGATGAAGATAGAGGTGGATAGAATCTGACCATTGTAAACCTCTAGTCCCAGTTGTCCTGGACAAGTCAAGTTCTATAAATGAAGGAAGAAAGATAAGTTCAAACTTGGAAACCGAGATGCAATCCAGGGTTATAAGGAACAAGGATATTACTACAAGAGTTTTCCTTTCATCCAAGAGGACGACAACAGTGCTGAATGAGCTGGCTCCGGGTGTGGGGACAAGGGGAGAAAGTGCTGCTTAAGAGCAGAAGAGGCATAGCGTCTGGGAGCAAGGGATGAAAAGACAAGAGGAAGCCTAGATGATTTTGTGCTTTCTTTGTGATTCCTGGTTTGCATCAAATCTATTTCTGAAAGGGGCTGAAGTAGCTAAGGCTGAGATTAAAATTTTATGTACAAATAAAACAGATGTTTGTTAATTAAAATGGAGTTTTAAATATCAGGATTAAAAGTGAGACAGATGTGGGATTAAACCAAAAAGAGCACTTTAGCTATAAGTGGTTTACTTTATGTGAAACCATTGATTTCCTCTCAATTGAAAAACTGATGTTTGCTCTTACTGTAGATAAAATTATATGATGGCCCATGAATAAGGTCGTACTTTTAGAGTCATCTTTGAAATGACCATGTTCACATGTGAGTATCTTGTACTGGAAAAGCATCTAGCTTCTCAATCTGATAACCAACCATCTTTTTATCACAGTGGGAAGAAAATGGCACAAACAAGCAGAGGGGTACTCTATGAAAGCTGTGGAGTCACGTGCTCAGGAGCCCTATGCTATCAGCAAACTGGATTGTGAAAATTGCTGGAGGTTGACAACAGATGTTGGTCATTTATTCTGATGTAAAGGCACGGTGAATTTTGCACGTGAATAATAATGGTTAGGTTTATCTTGGTTTTTCCACTTTGGATTATTTTTAGATGCTTAAATTTTTGTATGGGGAACTGGAAAACAAAAGGACTTCAGTACCTGGAAAACACATGAGGAAACATTTAAAAACACTTAGATTTTCTATTATGATTGATTTTACATATATTCCACATTTAATGTACTTGCCATCTGTCAATAATACATAGGTTTCCTTATTTATTCCACATTTTAAAGTAGTGTATATAACTTTCCTTTACATGAGGTCATCTAAAAGAAAAGATGATTTGCTAAATCTTAAAATAAATGTACCAGGTTTTTTTTTCTTTAATGTCAGAAGGATTCATTTCTATTCAAAGCCACATAAATTCTGTTTTCTGCTTTGTGTATAATTTTAATTCTCCATTTCCTTTGTTACAATTGGTCATGTATTTTTCAATATTCTAAATTCGGTCCAATGTTACCAATAGACACAACTATGCAACTTACGTTGAAAATGCATTATTCTGCTTTTCACATCGTATGCCTTTGCAGCTTAACCCTTTTGTTTCTTCATAATAGAAGTACAACTGATTTAAGCCATTTGCAAATGCTAGCAGCACAAGGCAGTATATGAATAGAAACTTCAAAATGTCCAGAAGCATTCTTCCCAGAGATATTTGTAGAGGTCCCAGGTGAGAATTTGCAGTAAAAAGTGAGATCAGACGCAGGGAACTGAAGATGTTTGCAATAGCAAATAAAGCCTCCGCTACCAGAGTGGGATGCCACATGTCCCATGATTCTCGTGGGTTAAGAGCACTGTACTGGAGAAAACAGAGAAACAAAGGAGACGTAAAAAAAAAACATGCTTATAAATATGTCAAGTTCAGACCTGAGATGCTGTTTTAGGTGACCCAGTACAATGGCTTATTGTCTGGAAGCTGATGTCATTTATGACCATGGTTGAGATATTAATCAACACCAAAATAACAGTTTATTAATTTATAATCTTTAACCAAAGTGCCTTCTTGGTCTGTCCTTGACATTTGTGATTGTTGTCAATATGTTCATTACATCTGTCTTTGATTTTTTCCCATGGAACTTTCAGAAAAGAAAAGAAAAATGTTAGGTAGGGGAAAAATCAGATTTTTATATGGGGAAAAATAGCAATATCAAGATAGCAAAGCAAACTACATTATAAAAAAACTGTTAAATTTTGTACAAAATAATCAATGACCTTACTTGTTATATTTGAAACACTTGCCAATTCTAGAGGAATACCTATAGGATACAAATTTTATATGAATGAGTGTTGTAGTCCTCTGTTGCTTTGGAAATAGTAATGTCCAATAAGGCCATAAATACCAGTGCTTTGTGTCTGGAATATCCTAAATGGAAATACAACCTTCAAATTCTATTGTTGGTTATTGAATTGCCATTAAAAATTTTAATATATAGAAAATTCTGAAATTCATTTAGTTAATTAGATACAATGTGAGATTTGAAAAAAATATTTGCCCATTTAAAATTTATTTTATTTTATTTTTATTTTGGGAGGTGCTGGGGATTGAACTCAAGGGCACTCAACCACTGAGTCATATCTGTAGCCCTATTTTGTATTTTATTTAGAGACAGGGTCTCACTGAGTTGCTTAGTGCCTCACTGTTGCTGAGGCTGGCTTTGAACTTGTGATCCTCCTGCCTCAGCCTCCCAAAGCGCTGGGATTACAGGCATGCACCACCACGCCTGGCTTGCCAATTTAAAATTTGACCGGCAAATTTTCTAAAAGCAAGGTAATTGATTAAAATATCAGTTTTGAATTATCTTGGATATTAAACCATATAAAAGGCACAATAAGATTAATCCCCTATATTATTTAGATAAATTTGTATCCTTTAAAAATTTGTATCCTATAGGTATTCCTCTAGAATTGGCAAGTGTTTCAAATATAACAAGTAAGGTCATTGATTATTTTGTACAAAATTTAACAGGTTTTTTTTATAATGTAGTTTGCTTTGCTATCTTGATATTGCTATTTTTCCCCATATAAAAATCTGATTTTTCCCCTACCTAACATTTTGAATATTGAAGTATAAACTCTGTAATTAAATCTGTGTTAAAACTGAACAAAATTAAATTCTTTTCTTCATAAACATCACTAAAATAGTATAAGAAGAAGAGAAAGTTCTATTTCTATATAAGTCTCACCAGAATACTTTCATAGTGAATTAATATGAAACACCTTGACTTTTATTAATCAATTAGTTCACCTTAGATTTAATAGATAGTATTTTTTAATCTCCCTGGGGTCAGGGGACACAGCTCAAGCTCTTGATCTTATTCAATTCTCAGGCTTTCATTGGACTGACGATTTTAAAACAATTAAGTTTGAACTGGAAGAAAATTATTTTATATTTTTAAATCCTGATAAATGGTCTTGAACATCCTCACACATGCCTTCAATATAAAATATCTAATGATTGCGATGCAGAAAAAAGTTAAGATATTCATCTTATCCATTGAACAAATACTAGGGTGTAAGCTCAGGATACCAAACTCTACCTAATTCTTTCCACTTAGTTCCTCTCTAAATGGTGCATACTACCTTTTTATTCAAAGACCAAGATCAAATTCTCCTTTCTTTCTTCACTTCTCTCTTGAAAGCCATAAACATTTAAGTACAGAATTGTTTCCACTATGTCAATGGTTCCTTCTTTTTTTTAAAACTTTTTTTTATATAGCTTAGGACTATATCTCAACACAAACAAAATATGAAACAGAAAGTATCCTTAAGAATGCAAATAGTTTCTTCGAACTTCTCATAACATTTAATGCAATATGTTACATATGTATTTTCTCCCATCAAGTATTTATAGATTAGTGATGCAGACAGGTACAATCGATTATCATAAAAATTCTCTAAAAATCAGCACACAGCAATGGCGAGGCACTGAGCAACTCAGTGAGACCCTGTCTCTAAATAGAACACAAAATAGAGCTGGGGATGTGGCTCAGTGATCGAGTACCCCTGAGTTCAATCCCCAGTACCAAAAAAAAAAAAAAATCAGCACAAAGTGTCCTAGGAGTAGAAAACAGAAAGTGATTAATTCTTGGGGGCTTATAAAGCTAGGAATGGAAACAGTTTCTATATTGTTAAAATTTTCAGAATCTTTCAAATCCAGGGGAGATGTGCCATGCACTAGATTTCACACCAGCTTAAGTCAGTCAGATGTATAATCCATCATCACATTGTGATATAGTTCAGCTCTTCCGTGAATCTACTGTGTATAGAGCCCTTCTTAGTGAATCATCTCACCTGTGACTCAAAAAATCACAACAGGAAATCTTAACAAATAATAAGAAGCTAGATTCTGCCCCAGTATAATTATCCAAGTTGGATCCAGAATCTAGCACTTCAGGTAAGTGTTTGGAAAAATTGCCACATGAATGTGTTCATGTTATGCACAATCAAAGCTTTCTAAACAGAACATCTTTGGTATCTGAGTTAAATGTTTGAATGGCAAACAATTCTTGAAAGTTAAAGACAAAGACCTCCTGAGAGACTTAGAAATATCTTCTCTGGTGCCATCTGCTTACATTCTCAGGATAATAAATCTAAGGACTTTCATCTCCTCAGAAAGAATTTGTTTACTTAAGAAAGTTAAGGTCTTTCTTTCTCCTTCTCTAGAGGAAAGATGGGTGGCTGGCTCAGTTGCATCATATAAATTTTGAGATTCATAATTTCATATTTCCTCTCTGGTGATACAAACCTCTGGTACACACAAGGTACGTCTGGCTCTCACCATGTCCTGGGGGATGGGGTAGGGATGTGGTAAACTGGTGATAAGATTATAGTGTAAGCAAATAATTTGTCTGTTCTCTGATCCAGAAACTGTTAGGGATAAACAGATATAAATATTGAGTAATTACTTCTTGATTTTGTTCTATTAAACTTTGTTTTAAATTTGTTGCTTGTCATTCACATATACATTTTCCCAGACTTTCAAATATAGTTTTAATTTTATGAAATTTAAAAATTCTTATAAACCATGATATTCTTTGCATTTGTAGGAAATAATTGTAATTCTTTAGCCATTAAATTTATTTCTCCACATCTATTATTGGAAATAAAAATACTAACTTGGAATTTATCATTTTTCTTTTATTCAATTCTCTAAGAAAAAAATTTTTAAGTAAAATTTATACTCATTTTTCATCTTTGCATCTTCAACTCTGGGCTGTCTTATTGGTATCATTGGTAGGTTCCTCTGTGTTAAACTGAACAGCTCAATTTGCTTTTCATCTCATTCTATCAACTCTCCCTGGATGTTTTTCTTGGTTTGATTTCAGATCTCCATCCCCTTCTTTTTTAGACAGGGTCTCATCAGCCCAGGCTGGTCTCAAATTCCTGGGCTCAAGTGATTCTCCTGCCTCAGCCTCCCTAGAGATTGCATGTATGGGCCACCACACTGGCTTCACGATTCAGCGTTTAGTCATGACTCTCAACTTGACATTTCCAACTCTTACTGCTCACCTATTTTATATTCTACTATCTGGTCGACCTTTTTGTATGTGTGTGTGTGTGTGTGTGTGTGTGTGTATCAGAGACATCTTAAACTCACAGACTATAAGAGGAACTCATCACCTTTTCTTCAAACTTTCTGGATTTATGTCTGCTGATCTTAATGAACAGGAGGAAATCACCCAGTTCAAAATTTCCTGCTCATCCTCAAATTTACCCTTCCAAAATCTTAGTATCTAAATCCAAATCTTATATATACTCTTTTCTTCATCATACCTTCACGGACTCAAGCAGTTCTTTTTCTCTCTCAGTTATCATGGTAGTTTCCCAACTATTCTTCCTGCCTTAAATGATCTCTCTTCAATCATCTATTTCCTCCAAAACGACCTCTTAAAGGAGAAAATCAAACCATATTGTATATTGCTTAACATTCTTCAATGATTGCATTGTTTTGGGGATGACATTTTGATTTCTAATCGTGTCACAGAAAACTTCTGGAATGTGTGTTCTGACTTCCTTTTAATATTGACCAAACACTGTCCCCTGTTAGGCTCCTAATGCCCCAGCTCGAAATTTTAGTGCTAGTGATTCTTCAAATGAGCCACATATATATTCTTATCAAAATGCCTTTTCATGAACGCTGGGCCCTTTATATAGAACAAATTTAAATTCTAATCATTTTGATTGCTTAGCTGTTATTCATTCAGCAGACATAGGCTGCATGCCTATTCTGTATCGAACACTATATTAAGGGTTTGTAGTGGTAATGAAGGGAGATATAGTTCATGCCATGGATTTAGAATATAGTGAAGATGACAGACATTAATCAAGTAAAGTGAATCTCTCCTTTGAAAAGTGCTCTCTCACCAGAGATGAGTGGACACTGGAATCATAATGGACCAGAGTTGGTAGCCTCATGTTATAGAATAATCCTGAGGGGGAAAGTAAGAGCTATTCAATCACCTCTAGCCTTTCTATAAACATCAAGTACTATTTTTCCTTTTTTCTCAAGTATTTATTTTTTCATTCTGGTCCTAACATAATGTGATTTTGCCACAAGCCTTCTTTTCTATACAGATTCCTTTCTAAGAGAATTGCTCCTTTTGTAGATCTATGTAATAGGATATGTAGCCTTGGGTTACTAGTCAGTTCTCTTTAGGGAGCTTCATCTAATGCATTTTCATATACTGGACATCTAGTAGAGTGTTTTATATATTAAAAGCTCCAAAAGCACTGTAGGCAGAAGAATCATAGATACACACCAAGGTGTGGTGTTTCCTCATATAAATGAGAGTAGCTTGTTATAACTGGAACACAAAGGGTTTAGGGACATAAGATGAGCCTGAGAGGCAGTTAGAGTCAAAGTTATGAAGACCTTGGCAGAAGTGTCAACAGAAGAAGATAAATTGAATCACAATATTAGACAAAGAGTTCCTGAATATATGAAAACATGTTGGTTCATCTTCATATCCTCTTATAACACCTGATGCATATTTATGAAAACCCAGCAATCATTCAAAATAGATAAAACTTAGGTGGATATGTTATAAAAATATTTATGCTATAGTTTGGATCTGGAATGTCTCCCAAAGGCCCAAGTATTAAAAGCCCAGTCTCCAGCCTGGCATTATTGGGAAGTGGTGGAGCCATTCGAATAGGGGTCTAGTAGGAGATTTCAGGTCACTGAGAGGCATGTCCTTTAAGGTAATTGTGAGAACTTGGTCTCTTCTTTCCTTTCTTTTCCAGTCATGAGGTAAAGAGTTTGTTCCTTCATATAATCTCTGCCATGATGTATTACCACAGCACCAATAGACATGGACTAAAATTCTCCAAACCTGTGAGCCAAAATAAACCTTTTCTCTTTGCAAGTTGATTGTCCCTGGTATTTGTTGTAGTAATAGAAAGCTGACTTATGTATCTGTCTTATGAGATTAAATAGAATACATATACTAGTTTTGATGTAAGTTTTACAAGGTAGAAACTTTTCCTTTTCTATAGATAATTACATAGTGAAAGGTAATCTGAAGTAAAAGGAATTTTCTTCTAGTAGATAATTCTAGATTAAACAACTAGGATTCAAATCTCTTCAACTCTCTTCCATAGAATGAAAGAACATTTTAGAAAGCCCAGTAGTTTGAAGAGTAGCCTTGTTACATCATTCACGAGATGAGAAACAATAATATTTGTCCCTTTTTATCTGACAATAGGAAGAATCAATAAAATATACAGTTAGAACTATTTAGAAGAATGCTATTAAAAATCCATGCTGACTGTTAAATGCTTTTGTTCATAACTCAGATTTTTGAAAATATTTAAATTGCACACTAAAAAGATGTAGAAATTTAATCATTCTTGTCAAAGGACTGTAAATAAATATTTAAGAGAAAAGTTCTATATGGAAAATGGGCTGAGTATTACTTAGGAATAAACCAGCCCTAATAAAGTCAAAAGAACATTGAAAATTGTGCCCCCAGGTATCAACAAACTCCTGATGAACTAACATTTCATATATAGTGAGAACAGGAAATGATTGACAAATTGTCCTCTTGATAATTAGAAGTATATTTAAGGAAAAAAATCCACAATCCATGAACTGTAAAATGCTAAAGAATCAAAGTACTAAAGGAAGCACCATAAAACATTGCTTGTGAATAAGAGAATGTTGAAGTCATATATTTTTGTGCTGTCTTTGCACATTATGATGCTGTTATACTGCATATGCAAATTAAAAGCTCCTACTGTATATTTATATTAGGTTCTCTCCTATGGCACTGAAGTTTATTGATTTAATCTTCACAAATATTCAATGAGGGCTGATTATTATTATTGTTTTACAGAAAAGAAATTTGAAGCCCAGATTAAGTAACTTGCTCCAAATAACGTATGAAACCATGTAAGTAGTAGTCATGTCAACTATGGTTTCAGAATTGAAATGCAACCATGGCCTTGGTTAGTAGGACTGAGCTATAGTGTATACCTTGAGTGTCCCCCAAAGGTTTAGGTGTTAAAGACTGGCCTTCAGACTGTGGTGGAATTGAGAGGTTGTGAAATATTTAGTATGTAGGGCTTACTGAGAGGATTTTTGTCATTGGGAAGGTATTCTTAAAGAGGCTTTTGGGACATCCCCATCTCTTCCTCTCTCTAGTTTATTTCCCAGCCATGAGGGGAGTGGTTTTTGCTCTTCCGGGAGCATCTGTAATATGTACTGCTTCACCACAAGCCCAAGCAACTGTTGGTCAATTGATAATTAAATGAAACCTTCAAAATTGGGAGTCAAAAATAAGCCTTTTCTCTTTATTAATTTACCTCAGGTATTAGTTATAGCAGTGGAAAGCTGACTAACAGAGGATATTTTGTGTGCATTTTAGAACCCTCAACACAAAGTGGGTGAATTGCAAACAATTGAATGCCATGGATTGATTCTCTCTTTCTCTCCAATTGAAGTGTTTCTTCCCTGCAGTATGATGGTATTTTGAGATGGTATCTTTTAGATGTAATTAGTTTGAGATGAGGTCATAAGTGTGTGGCACTCATAATGGGACTAGTGTCTTCATTAGAGGAGACTTTGGATAGCTTAAATGTTCTCTCTTTTTCTATCTCTCTGTTTCTCCCTTCCTGCCGTGTGAAGACACAAAGAGAAGGTGGCTATTTATAATCCAGGAAGACAGCCTTCACCAGAAACCAGCCATGCTTGCACCTTTATCTCTCAGGCTTCCACCTCTAGAACCTTAGAAAATAAATTTCTATTTTTTCAACCACCCAGTCTATGACATTTATGATGACAGAATGAGCAGACTAATATGGTAGACCAAATAAGTGCATGGTCACTATGGCCAGACCTATTCTAAAAGGTTCTGTATCTGAACATCACAAGTACAGAAAGGTTTTACTCTTTGTGGGATGATACAGGGCTGCTTTTTTTTTTTTTTTTTTTTTTTGTCTGATTCCCAAAAGAGCTACTATTGGATTTTTTTTCCTGTTTATGCACTCTTGGGTATCAGGCTGAACCAGTACAATACCAGCAGAGGTCCTAGTTATAACTCTTTGTTAAATTTTGTCTAAAGCATAATAGGTGAATCTATTAGTTACTAGGGAGCAATATTAAGATGATTTCATCAATCTCATGCTTTATAATTAATAAATCACTATCCTGATGATCTTACCTCCTCAATTTTTCTCAAATTCAACCTTCTATTAGCTTCCCTATGTCCGCTGCTCTATTTCAAGCATTCATCATTTTTTGAATAATTTTTCTGTTTGGATATCATTAATGGATCTTCACCATTTGTAGGGTAAAGTTTAAATTCTCTATCAGAATGTAGATCGTACTTTCCATCTTCTTTCTGTCCCCATTTCCAAGATCATCACTTATATGGAATTCTGCTTTATTTATTTTGGAGTTTGCACATTGTGCCTTTTCTCTGTCGAATGCTCTTGCATGTTCAAGAGCATGACAGATGTTCACTTTCTCTGTCCTTTATATATTTCTATTCCATTCCATTATACTTCCAACACTACTATTACAGTAAAGTTTCATTCCTTCTTTGATGCTACCATTGCCCTTGTTCTAGACCTCAACACATTACAAGAGGCTATTTTTATGCATTTTTCCTTTATCCGCATGACTGTGAGCTACTCAAAGGCAGATCCTATATCTCAGGATTTCTTACTTTCTCAGAAATCAAATCAAAAGCTGGTTTCTCAGTGAGTGCCAATTAAAGCTTATTGATTGAATCAGCTGTTTAGCCATGTAGCAGCTGCTTGTCTTAATTTTACCAGAATCTAATTTAAAGAAGGACGAGTCAATGAATCAGTATGATATCAGAGACTCCCATAGTATGTGCTGTTTGGGTTACTATTAACATGTTACAAATAGTAAAGTTGAGACCTGCATTAAATAACTTGCCTCAGGTACACAGATTAGAAATGATAAACGCAAATGTGAATCAGGAGTTCAAACTCTTTTTAAACTAAAATGAAGTGAAGGACATAGTTAAGATATTACAAATGGTAAATCTCATGGAATCATAGTATATGAAGAAGAAGATAGAAATAAAAGAAAAAAGGTTGACAATTAGTGCTTACTTGGTAACAAGTACTTATCAATTCATTTATATCTTCTACTGACATCATGAAGTAGAAACTATTATTTTTCTTATTTTATAGATGAGACAAAGAGAGATGAAGAAACACATTCAAGGTCACCCAACTAGTAAGTGATGGAGTAAAGGAAGAAGCCCAGGAAATGTGATTCTGAAGTGCATGCCATTACCCACACAACTCAAACATGCACATTGTACAAGTCATTCAAAGAATACTTCATAGTTCATATTTTCAACCATTGCTGAACTTCTGTGATTAGTATGCAAGCAAGCTATATATTTCTTAAAGATTTCATTCTCCTTAGGTCATCTTCCCCAATGGTAATTGCTGGATCCCAACCTATAAACATCTTTTCCCTGCTACCTTTCTCCTTCATCACCTGAGGTAAGTGGGTTTATTCCAAATATAAAGCTTCCTTGTAGTAGTTTTTATAGTAGAATACATTTTGTGTAGCATTTACAACATTTTAAGTAAATTGAAATCCCATACATAAAAGTCTTAAGGCAGAAATTCACAAGTATCCATTTGTATCTGTGCATGTTCACACAGCGTACCAGAGTTCTCATATATAATAAAATATAAATACTATATGTAAACACAGTGTAAATGTTATATATTTAGTTTAAATATTTTCTATAAGAAATGTATGGTTTCCTTTTGGATTCAACTCTACAATTCTTTGAACTATTACATATCATACAACACAATGTTCTTCAAAGTATCTACCTTAAACTCTAAAAAGCAGTCCAATTTTTAAAATGAGCATATGATCTGAGTAGACATTTATCAAAAGAAGAAACGCAACAATTACATAAAAATGATTTACAACATTAATTATCAGAGAAATGCAAATCAAAACCAAATGATATATTATTTTACCTTAGTCAGAATAGCTACTATGCATAAAGTAAAAAAGAAAAAAAATGGTGGTGAGGATACAGACAAAAGAGCTCTTATACAGTGCTGATAGGAATATAAGTCAATATAGCCATTATGGAGAATAGTATGGTGGTCCCTCAAAAAACTAAAAAATAAATCTACAGTAAAATCCAGCCAAGCCACTTCTGGGTACATGTTAAAAAGAAATGAAATCAAAATAACAAAGAAATACTTGCACTGTCATGTTTATTGCGACACTCTTAACAATAGCCAGCACATGAAATTAATTGAGGCATCCATTGACAGATGAATGGATATATAAAATGCAGTATAAATGCACAATAGCATATTACTTAGCCATAAAAATGAATGAAATCTTATCATTTGCAGCAACCTTGATGGAATTGAAGGACACTCTACTAAGTGAAATAAAGTAGACACTGAAAGACAAGTATCATATGTTTTATCTCTTATATTAAAGCTAAAAAATGTCAAAGTGAAAGTAGAAGAGAGTAGAATAGGGATTAGAGGCTGGGAAATGTAGGAGGTAGGGGAATATAAGGATGTGGGATAATAGATACCAAAACACAGTTTGATAGGAGAACTAAATTCTGGTGTTCTACAACAAGGTAAGGTGTCCACAGTTTATAATAATATATATTTTGTGAAGAACTGGAAGAAAGAAGCTTGAAGTCTCCAAACATGCATGATAAGGAGACAAATGATAATTATCCTGATTTGCTCAATACGTATTTTATGCATGTATTGAAATATTGCACTGAGCCTCATAAAGATGTACAATTATTATGCATAAATTAAAATTTAAAATTAAAATAAAACAATAAAACTTTCAATGAAGTACTTTCTTAGATTATCTACATAGGTAAGTATTGCCTGAAAATTTGTTATAAATGTGAATTTGACTCTTGCCTGAATACTCCTAATTTTAAATACAGGGAGGAAGTAAAAGAATCTGTGTATCAGTGAGCCCTTCTGGTGATTTTTATGCACATTCAAGTTTAAGAAGAATTGCTATTGTCATATAATCCCAGAATATTATGATAATCTGGGGAACCACAATAAGGCCCCATATATGTTAATTTTTAGTAGAAGGAGGTCTAAAATGACTTTATAGATACAGCTAAAGATCACTGTAGAGGAAGGAAGATTGAACAAGTATGCACTTAAAAACAGACCAATAATCTCCTTCATATATGCAAAATCTCCTTTAGATAAATAATTTCCTTCTACTGTCTTAATAAACTGCTCAAGGTCATCAGCATCAATGCATACAGGTAAAATTACCAAAATATGTCCCCATTTTTAAAATAGCTTTCTCTCCATGAAATTGATAGAAATTTATTTCTCTTAGTTTTTCTTAGTATTTTGATGAGATAGCATTTGAAGTGACCAAATGCTGAAAATGTTTGAGTTCTTTTACTTTGGGTATTTTTTATTCTATTAGATCTGAATATGGCACAAAAGAGTCAGGCCACTATTTTAAGACTTAGACTAAATGAATAAGAGTTCACTTACATGTTAGCATTTTATAGTTCACATCATTAAATTGCATGCATTATTCATGTAGTACCCAATTAGATGCTCTTTGTTGTTTTTTGAAAACTAATTCACTAATCATTTTGAAATAAATTATTTTTTAAAGGAGGAGAAAAGGAAAGAGGCAAAATCGAAAGCAGAAAAAGGGAGAATATAATGCTTTGGTATGAAATACAAAATAATTCCAATTGTTATTGCAGAACAAAAAATATTTTATGTAAATTATGTGGTTGGTGATAAGATTGATGTACAAAATCTGGAGGAGTAACGGGTGTGTGAGACTCCACGCACTGACATGTTGAATGGGAAGAGGAGAAAGAAATTATATTCTGCTCTAATTATATCAAACCCTATTAATTTAAACTGAAATAATAATTTCAATGCTTTGAAAGAATAATATTTTGATCTGTCTATGAAGTTTTATCTATTATTTATAACTGATAAAATAGATTTAGTTGAAAAATTGAAATAGTATTTGAGGTAATATTTCCTTACAAGTGGAAAAAATTGGAACTAGAGTAGCTGCTATGAGTAATTTTGAGAGATTATTTTATTTAAATGCAAGAAAACTGGGTGATAATTTGTAAGGGCTCTTTAAAACTTGTTTTGTGATTATAGATTATGTATTACCTATACATTTTAACTCTATTAATATAATCATGGGCTGATTAATATCACATACAAACCTTGGCACTTTTTTAACAGAATTAAAAGCAATGGAAAGCATATCATTAGTTATCAGAACTTATGCTTTACCAAAAACGTAAATAACAGTTACCTTTACAAATGCAACAATTTTCAAGGAGATTGTTGCTAAATATAAGGAGTTCATCACAAAATCCATTAGATTCCACCAATCATGGATGTAATCTTGAAGTCCTCCATCCCACATCTGTTTAATTTCTCCCCATATAAAACCTGCAATTATAGAAAGGTTCATTGTAAGTATGATTTTCAATCAAATCACTGAAGAAACAGATATGCAATTTAGTAATTATAGATTGTGAAGCTGCAAAAGACCAGGTAGTTACATTAGATATAACATCTATTTTTATAGGTAAAAATATTGAGTCCCAGATATATTTTAAGACTTTAAGGACACTAATTTAATTCTAGAACATGCTGTTAGGAAAGAAAAGCCTTACTTTCTTTTATCCATTTGACAAATTCATAAAAGTACAGTTTTAACTAAACTGTAACTATATATTTTTCTTATGGAAGATGTCATAACATTTTATTGTAAGCAAATACCTTGAGGTAGATTCTTCCCCTGAGTCAAAATGACTTCAAAATTCACAAAAACATCAATCTAACAAACACAACTGGTTTTAAACAATCCAGGTATCCTCTAGTGCATTTTTATGCATTTGGCACCTTCAGAGATCTGATTTCGGTCTTAGAGAAAAGATTATAATATTCATGTTAATTTGTCAAAATAATTTATATCTAGAAATAACTTCAATTATATCTAGAGAAGATATAAATCTTTTTCCTTTATTATGGTTACATTTTCATGTAAATATACTTTATATATAATGTATTTTATTTTAAAATGCATCATTTTCTAAGAAGTGCTTATAAAATACCAATGTAGATTATCATTTTATTTCCTTAACCTTAGTAAAATATATAATGCTATGTTTGCAGCCCAATAAAGAAAGAAATATCAAAATATCTAGAATCAAGAAATACTGAAAGTTAAATATGGTATTTTAAATATGTTACTATCAGTAAACAATGAGATAGCTCTGAGAATAATAATCTGGAATGTAAAATGTTTAATATTAAATTTGCTAACTGCTGAAAATAGAGAAAGCTAGAAAGAATATTGTCCCTACATTAAAAGCAATAAATAAACAAATAAATCAGATTATCTATAAAAATCATAACTAATACATTCATAAGAGCGATAAGAAATCATGGGGCATAAACTTCAAAGAAAAGCACATCACTACCAAAAGAACCATGTTATGAACCTTTAGCTCAGAGAGTAGAGGGGCTAGATACAGAGGCACCATCCAAGAGAGTCAGGAGAACACAGCAACACTGTTTAGACTAACTTGTAAATGCTGAGCGCTGGCTCACAGGGGAGAACAGAACCCTGGGGAGAGAGATGCAAGGAGTTTCCTTCCACTGGCGTGCTCTTCTACATGGACACCGCCCAATGCTCAAAAGAAAGATTATAGCTAAGCCTAGAAGAACAAAAAGGCTGCCTCTGTGGAAAAGGCATATAGCTCTCACCAGACACTTCTCTCTTGGAGAGCAAAACATTTTAGCATCATGGCAGAGACAAGAGACAAGAAACTCTGGTGGGCCTCAGATTTAAACCAGTAACTTTTATAGTTTCCGATTACAGGGCAGAAAACCCTGTCCTGTACATGCCCTCAAACATCTGACTGCTGTGGAAAACAGGGTATGGATCACTGAGAATCTCCATCCCCAACGCATAGAGGACTGCCTTAGTCCACCCCTCCTCACCCATCAGCAGCCCAACCCCAGACAGCAACAGGAGCTGGCAACCACTGAGGAGGGGCAAGAGTCTGTGTGGAGACTACCCTTGGAGGCACAGCTGAGCAAGAAAGGTCGATAGTTTTTGGTGAAGCAAGGACACGGAGAATGACCCTCTCCCTGAAGGTGGAAGTGTTACGGCACCCGACACTGACTGCAGCCAAATCAAAAGCTAAAAGCTCAGCAACTGACCTTCTTGCCCCAAACTCCTACAATGACGTTTAACAGAAGGAAAATATGCATTTCCAGGCATTCAGTGCCACAGAAGTACATTGGACGAGCACTTGACAAAATGAACATCCATCCATTCATGACAAAAACTTTAAGCAAAATATGAAGGGGAAGGGAAATTTCTCAATCTGAATAAGGACATTTATGAAAATCCACAACTCCCAGCAGACTCGCATACTCTATAAAGGGTGTGGGAATAAATAATTAAGGCTTTGCAAATAATAAATGGGGCACGCTTATGGTCCAATGAAACTAGAGAAGCTACAATGGGGCCAAATTGTTTTGCTGGGCCAGAGTTTGCTGACCCTTGGGGTGGTGGTTACATGACTGTATGTGTCAATATTTTATATTTTTGCACAGACGCATTCACCAAGATAGTGCTATAACTTAATTTGAATTAGTGCAGTAAAAATTATGAGTCTGATATTGATATCAGACTATTATGTGATATTCATCTGAATATCTGAATATTATTATCTGATATTCATCATGAATATCAGATTATTATCTGATATTTCATCTATTAGGATAGATAAAAATAAACAAAAACAATGAATATTATAATATGCTAATTTTAGGTAATATATGTTACTATACTTATGTTTTACATTTTCTGCATGTTTGAAAAGTATAGAAGCACAAAAGTTCCCAAATCAATTCTGAGCGAAAAGAACAGTGTTGAAGACATCACAATATCTGATTTTAAAATGCACTATAGAACCATTGCAATAAAAACAGCATAGTATTGGTATAAAAATAAACACATAGACCAACAGAATAGAATAGAAGATTCAGGAATAAATTCACACATAAATAACCATTTGATTCTCCACAAAAGAGCCAAAAGTATACTTTGGAGAAAAAGCAGCCTCTTCAACAAATAGTGCTGGGAAAACTAGACATCCATGTGTAGAAGATTGAAACTAGACCCTTATCTCTCATCTGTATATGAAAACCAACACAAAATGGATCAAAATCCTTAATGTAAGACCAGAAACTTTGAAAATACTACAGGAAAGCATCAAGGAAACACTTCAAGGTACTGGTACAGGCAATGATTTTCTACATAGGACTCCAATAGTTCAGGAAATAATAACAAGAATTGTCAAATTTTTGTAATGGAAAATGAAATCGTATCAACTTAAAAAGTTTCTGCACAGCCAAGGAAACCATCAGTAGAGTAAAAAGACAGTGAAAGAACAGGAAAATTTTTTTTCTGGCTATTCGTCTGACAAAGGATAAATATGCAGAATATATACAGAATTCAAAAATTAACACATAAGAGGAAGTAACCCAATCAATAAAAGGGCAAATTAACTGAAAAGGCACTTCTCAAAACAAGATGGCCAATAAACATATGATAAAATTGTCAACATGCTTAGCCAGCAGGGAAATGCAATATTTAAATTTTAAATGACATTTAAATTTATAACCAAAGTGAGAACTCAGTTCAGGTGAATTAGGTATAGCATTCTATTTTAAAGTCTGCTGTAGACCACTGCTTTGTTCTAGATCAGGCATTTACATCCCAGCTCTCTCTTTGAGGCTCCATTCATACATAAATCTCTCATGAAAGTTCGGCGAGGATAGGGAAACAATGTAAGGGTGATAGTGTTCTCCATCTTTATATCAAAGGAAGGAGTACATGATGTAGAACATGATTCATGTCCTGGATTTTAGGGCTGGTGGGAAACCAAATTGATTTTATCCAATGAGAAAGATTAACTCGGCACACAAGGAAACACTACCCTTTCCTACATCCATAGTGCCCTTTCCTACTCTTCTG
This sequence comes from Xerus rutilus, assembly GCA_028644305.1. Lineage (NCBI taxonomy): Eukaryota > Metazoa > Chordata > Mammalia > Rodentia > Sciuridae > Xerus > Xerus rutilus. Next base: position 113,501,696 of record CM053404.1, on the reverse strand, counting down.
GGTATAACCTTAGAATCCAGCAGACACCCATAGTTTACACAAGGAAACTAAGGCCAAGAAAAACCTGAATTGAATCTGAATTGCCTAAATATATTAGAATTATACATTTTCTTACTCTTGAAGTGTTACAATGTAGCTGTTTATTTTATCTTGCTTGAAATTTCGCCAATTCATACAGATTAGAAGGCATATTATGTGTGGTAGTTGACCAGACAAAAGCATTTCAAGTTAATTTTCAGCAGAAGGACACAGTGATAAGAACTGGACTGTACCAAGTGAGGAAGGTGCCAGGGCCAACTGAACTAATAGTCAGGTTTATAACCTTAGCCAAGCAGTCTAATCGCTCCAGGTCTCATTAGCACTCTTCATAGAGAAGTCTGGATTATATGACTTCCAAGAAATAGGATTCTACCCCAACTGTATAAATTGCCAGGCATTGCTTCTTCCTGTTTATAGTATCAGAATTGGTCATCATCATACTTTCCATGAGAGATTAAAAAACTGTCCTGTACAAGAAAACAGATTTGCTCTTGTTGCCCAAGAAAGCAGAAGTTGAATTTTTGATATGAAGTTGGATTTTTTTACTTCTGGCCCCAAATTAAAAAAAACAACAACAATCTCTTGGTGATTGGAATTGCTCTAAAACTGGAATGGAGGTAGAGAATTCTAATCCAGATCCTAGAATATCTTCCATCACTTGTACTTCAAAGAAATTCTGGCGATGAGTGGAAACCACTCTATATAATCTCTAACCTTCATTTTATATTGATGCATTTGTGATTTAGTTGTTTTCAAATTTGTATGTAGTATAAAGTAAAATATATTTTAAAGTACCTGCTAAGCTATTGGAGCATTTATGGTAAATGCCCCTTACAAATATATTGTATTATCACTGTACCTACTTCTACTGGAAATTTGCATGTGACTTAATAACACCAAAATAACTAACTTCAAAGATTTTGTAAATCATTCTGTAGAGGCAAAATGTGCCATGGGTAATTGCTGTAGGGGGCAAAGGAGAGATACTGGGAAGGAGTTATAAAGAAGCAGTTATGGGCCGGGCATGGTGGCACAAACCTGTAATCCCAGCACTTAGGGAGGCTGAGACAGGAGAATCGCGAGTTCAAAGCCAGCCTCAGCAACGCGAGGTGCTAAGCAACTCAGTGAGACCCTGTCTCTACATCAAACACAAAATAGGGCTGAGGATGTGGCTCAGTGTTCGAGTGCCCTAGTTCAATCCTCAGTACCAAAATATATATATATATATATATATATATATATATATATATATATATAATTTTATGCTAATACCATAACTGGTTTTTTTTTGGTACTCCTCATTACCAAAACATATATATATAATTTTATGCTAATACCATAGCTGTTTTTTTTTTTCTGGTACTGGAGATTGAACTCAGGGGCACTCGACCCCTGAGCCACATCCCCAGCCCTATTTTGTGTTTTATGTAGAGACAGGGTCTCACTGAGTTGCTTAGCACCTCGCGTTGCTGAGGCTGGCTTTGAACTAGCGATTCTCCTGTCTCAGCCTCCCTAAGTGCTGGGATTACAGGTTTGCGCCACCGTGCCCGGCTAAAATGATATTTTAACTTGAGAGTTTGAAATAACTGAGAAGACTCTGTTCTGATGAGGTGGATTCAAGGAAATGATACTTCAATTGAGCATTTAGATTGGCTGATCTCTAGGGTTTCCTAAGAAAACTAACAATAAGCACATTTTAATTCTGATACATTATGGGTTTTTTTTTCTGTAGTCCAAAGAGGAGACATTAAATATGACTTTCTTGACCACCCTAAATCTTACCTCACTTCTGATCTTTGAAAGGCACAAAACTGAGAAAAACAGAGATCCTGATGAAAATGAGAACTCACTGACATCACTTTTTTCTGAAATTGAGCTATAGATAAGACTGCCACTCAATGCTTGTTGGGTATTTGTTTAGACTCTTTATTTTTAAGCACCATCTTGGAGTACCAGCTCATATAGCTGATACTATACCTGTCTGATGGCTATTGATTTCTGTCTGCTATGAGCATGCTAGTGAAATGTCAAGTTTCATTTCTTCTAGTGATACTCACAAAATTTTGGAAGAAATAAACCATTAGGAAAACAAATAGTGCTATTAACTAACTGAAAAAATGCATCCAGATAAGTAAACTATTCATGGCAACTAAAAAACCTAAACAGAACAAAGCTTGACGGAACTGCTGTCACAAAATGTTTGTCCTGTTCTCACAATGGGAACATTTCGAAATTGCTCTTTGCTGTTTATAAACAGATGACATGATTTCTCAGAGTTGCAGTGGAGTCCTAATTACATGCATTGATGTTAAGGCTGTGGGGACCAAGGAAGGAAAGATCATAGTGCAAATGAGTCAGAGAATTTCCTTTTGAAAATATTTGTGGATGCCTGGAAGCTTTTACTGCTTTTTTCACCTTTCCCATAACATTTTCACTTAGGGCTGTTTGAGTGTTGTATTATTTCCTGTCCTGTGAAGCTGGCTGTGCGGATGAGATGGAATAGGTAGTTCGCAGCCCCATTTAACAGCCCCAATTTCAAGTGAAAGATGTGTAATTCTGCAAACAGTTTTCTTGTCTTACCTTCTCCTGCTGTTGGTACTTAAACAAATAGTAAACAGCCACTCCAAACAAAGAGCAAGTCACCTTCCTACACATGGCAAACCACAAAGGTCCTGTTATTCAAGCCCCAAAGCTATCAGAGATTTGACCTTGGAAGTCTCTTTATAGAAAACTGAGTTCCATGCTAAGGCATCAAATCAATGAAGATAAAAAAGAACACAAAGAACTCCCCTCTGTTGGAATTTTGCTTTGTTTTGTTTTTCAAATCAAGGAATTAAACAGTAGTCTCTAGTCAGAATCCTGCTTGTCCTTAAGAGGAACTAAGTTATTTTACTTGGTTGGTACTTTATGTAGTACCAACACTAAGTTAAGGGGCAGCTCCTGTGGTCTCAGCATCACACTGAAGACAAGAAACTCGCTATCCACCTTCTGAGGACAGCTTACAGATAATTATAGCAGAGCTTTCCCTTCTGAGGTGACTAGAGACACTGGGAGCATATTTACTAGCAACCACCCAACCCTTCACACAGGCTTGAGGTCTCTACAGAGCAAGGAGTAGGAAGGTGGATAGCAAGAGCGTCATGAGGTCAGGAGAGTGCAGGTTTTGCACTATGAGGGGATAAATACCAGAGAGAGAAGGACGTCATTACTCACCAACACTACTAATTCCTTAATTCAAGCAAAGGAGACTCCAAGAAAATCCCACAGGTATAGAAATTTTAACGAGGAGAAAATGGGATCTCACTCCCTTCTGGGGTGTCTGCTTGGGTAATTGGCTTGCTTATCTCTTCCTGGATCTAGATCATAAAGGAAGATTGAGGAACAGTGGAGTTCAGCAGCAGAGCAATTGAACCTCTTGCCATTCGATGTGGCAAGGTTCCTTGATACTTGAATCAGTGCATGTTAGGGGAAATGGCTGAGTGTGAGCCATCTCTCCAGTAATCAAGAGGAACTTGTTAGAGTCACAGAACCCCAATAGAAACTGATAATCTCCTCACAGGAGTTGAGAAACTGAAGGATGTCAGATTTGAACCTTTGATTCAGAGAATCATGCAGTGTGGAGGCAAGACAAGACCCTCTACTGATCATTCATCCAACTGAGGAGAGTCAGCATGTCAAAGTCTGTCATATAGGCTACTTGGTCATTTCCAGAGGTTCAGGACACTCAAGAAATATCTGTGACCAGAGTACCATTGAAGTCATGGAGATGTTTAACTTCTCCTGTCATCCCTCATTGCTGAAACCATGGAAATGGAGAGAGCTTTCTCTCCTTCCATTCTAGAGTTGGAGAATGAGAAGAGATGGACAATCTAGGTCCTGTAAGCAGTGAGTCTGGACTTGGCTGCAAAGAGAAAATCTTTAAACTGATTTGAACTAAACTGGGCCTGCTTTTTAATAACCCAGTTTCAGGAAATTATTATCTAATTGTGATATCATTAAAGAACAAAGAAAACAGATTAAATTATAGGTTAACTGCAGAGAGGAGTGTTTGGAAGAAGTAAAACCATTTCATGTTTAAATTCTAATGATTTGGGACTTCTTAGTTAAACTATTTCCTGGGTGTGAAATTTGCATAAAAATTGACTTCCAGAATTGTTTCTCAATCTTGAATGTTCAAGTACCTCTGCAATTTCTGAATCAACCAACCAAGATGATCATTCAAAACCTTAATTTCTCATAAGACTACACTGTGATGATGATTTTAGTCAGCAGACCAGACTCAAAGAGTCATCAACTTAATGGGGCAGGGAATGTTTAAATATTTTTAGTTTGAAGACATTTAAAAACCTTTGAACCACTATGGCTTTAACATCATTATTTTACAGAGAAAAATTGTAGTGATTCAAATCAAGGAAATACATATTTTCGAAGTTTACTAAGAAAGGATGCTTTGTTAGTTTTAGATTACAATTAGAATGTAGAACATGAGCATTCTGGATTATCTGATAACTTCTGACCTAATTACAATTACTTAAAAATCAAATGGGAAGTTTCTATTACTGTGGTAGCATTCATTTTATAAGATTTCTGTTCAATTTAAACATTTCCAAGAAAACTAAAGGTAGAATACTTGTGTACATGGGAAAATAATGGACAAACATTTCTCCAAGTTTTTGCTTAAGTCACCTTTTCAATGAGTAACAGTAGCCATTGAATATACATTTTCAAATTGGTGAATACTAATTTTTTACTGTGAAGATTACCACTTTGCACTTATTATAAACTTCTGAATATTTTAAAGACTGATATGTACAATATGTATTTATTTCTTTACAATTTCCTGAATATCCCTTACAGATACATGCATACATACATACACTGATAAAACACTAAATTCAAACTTAAGTTTCAGCAACCAATGCATGGGAACAAAAAAGGAAATACCTCAAGGTCACATCAGAGGACTTTGTTCTTCCTTTCTTGGAGTAGATTTTTCCTTTCAGTATTAGCCCCGCACAGTATGTTTAGACCAGAGAGGGTAGTAAGGATGACCCAGTGGGGATATGAAGATGGTGGTAGTGATAAGTTTGGTGTTGGCAAATGTGATATCCAATATTAAACTATACCAAATGTGCATGTTAGCATGTTACACTTTTAATAAATTTACAGATACATTTAATCTGTGTGAAAATCTAGGCTGGAACACGAGGCAGAGAAGGGTAAATGTGGAGATTTAAGTTCCCAGGCAGTTTGTACCTCCTATAATTCTGCCTCTCCCACTTCTGGGCTGATATTTCTTAGAGGATAAAAGCTCTAAATCCAGGATTGAATCTAGTATCTCCCATTTGCTAGATGCTTAATGATGCACAAGGGATCTAACTTCTCAAAGCCTGTTTCTTCTCTGTGAAATGATGTATTACAATTATTTAATATTGTCAAACGAAGTAGAGTTACTAAAAAGTTCACAGGTGAACAAGCATTTAAAGTACTCAGCCTTGTGCCCGACCTTTTAGGTATCCTTCAACAGAAGAATGGATAAAGAAAATGTGGTATACATACACAATGGAATATTACTCAGCCATAAAGAAGAATATAATTATGACATTTGCCAGTAAATGGATGGAACTGGAGACTATTATGCTAAGTGAAATGAGCCAATTCCCAAAATCTAAAGGTCAAATGTTGTCTCTGATATGTGGATTCTAGCACGCAATAAGGGAGAGGGGAGGGAAAAAAGATTTTGTTATTGTTACTACTAGCACTACAACTCCTATTGTTATTCTAAACTAATGAAAGCTAATCCAAATGTCCCTTTCCTCTTTCATTTTCATCCTCCTTTTTCTGATGTCTGATCCTCTTTTCCTATCTTTTCTCCTCTTCCTTGAACCCTCTGAACCATGTTGCCAAATATTTTTTGAGGGTCTGTAGATTTCAGATTTGGTGTATTAGATTTGTATTGCATTATTACAACCTAAATAATTCAATTTCTCTCCAATAAAGAAGTCACCTGGTGAGTATTAGTAGGTCCACAAAAATAATTTAAATATTTATAAATGGTTTGTTGTTTGAGATTTTACTGTGTTACTGATGAAAACTCCATAAAGATGACCTTATTTTCTCCCACAGATAAATGGGAATATGAGGATTATTTGTCATACTGCAATGATTATTTGATTTCTTTGAAAATTAAATTACTCCTTTTAAATTAATAACTGGATGTTCTGCAGTTGTTTTTTAGACCATATGTTTCTTCATCTAGTTTCTTGAGAGTTTTTGAGCCCTGTGCCAAGTCAGGAAGAGAGTATAAGCTATAGGCTAGTTTCTTATCATTGCAGAAATATCTTTTCAGTTCTCAAAGGGGCTAGATGATTCAAGGGTGAGGTTGAAAATATGAAACCTTGAAGCCATTTGATCTTAAGGACTTTCACCACAGAAGATGAGGAAAGAGGGTGTAGCTCAGTGATAGAGCACAGGCTTAGCATATGTGAGGTCCTGGGTTCACTTCCCAGTACCAGCAAAAATAAAAGTGGTCACAAAAAAACAGTAATATACAGTATTTTTTTTTGTCTCTATGAATGTCTAAATAAGAATTTTATCATCATTTTTCATTCCGCATCTTCATTTGGCAGGCCTTGTTGAAATTTTCAGACTTGTTAATACCAACTTTTTAAAACACAGAGCATAAAATACATCACGGAAATGAGGACCCAGTGTTGCTAAAGAGAAATTGCTAGATAAGTGCATGTTATAGGCAAGATGGATAATCTGGGTATTATAAGAACTTCTTACTTTATGCCTAGAATTCAATAGAAGCTATTTTAACAGATCTTAGATCTGTTCCATCTTTCCCTCAGTTGATCCTTCCTGTCACCATGCTCAACGTGCATAGATTGACATACTGTTTAGTCATGGCATGCTCCCAGGCATACACGTAAAGTCAATGCACTTCAGTGGCTATTGTGTTTCCTCATGGGGAAAAACATTTCTGCTTTATTAATATGACCATTCCATTAAAGTTCTGCTTTTATAAAGGATGTAATCAATTTTATAATTTATTTTTTGCTAAAATAATTATTTAAGTCTCCTGGTAGAAATTTTATACAAATACACACTTTCTGGTGTAGGGAAATAAGTTACGGCACAACTTTGGTTGTTAAAATTTAGTGACGATGGATTCTGAGGAAAAATTCAAAATGGGTTTTGGGAGATCCTGAAAAGGTATTTTCTTTTTCATATCTCATTCCATCTTATCCCCAGAAATAAATAATCTCTACCTGTGATAAAATTGCTGCTATAATTCAGATGAATTCTCATAGTGCACACTATAGATATAACATGCTTTATCTAGTTTGCATGTAGATTTTTGTAAAAAGTAATTTCTCATATGAATATTCTGTTCATCTCACATCTTTTATATTATATGTTAAAAATAAAACCTTGTATATATTAAGGGACTATATAAAGATATATTATTCAACATATCACAATTTCAGTAGCCCAATATTGAGCATCAATAAGAAAGACTGAAAATAGCATAGAGACATTACCATTGCACTAAATGGCAAGATATCTAGATCCAGGAGGCTGGGAACAGTTCTTATGAGGGAAATAGCAAAGTGTATAAAATAACAGAAATTCTCTCAGCAAACCATACTTCTTGAGAGAAAGGAATTAATTTTAATGGATAGATTTTAAGATTAGAGCACTTTTTTGTCCAAAAAAGTGAAAACTTATTGGCATAAATATGTAAAGCAAGTGAACAAAAGTCTTTTTGTTGGAATAAAGAAAATGGGAGACATAAAGGAAAGCATTTTTTCTTAAAGTATACTAGGTCTGGGAAATAGCCTCTGAAATTGAGGAAAAGTAAATTTAGTACCACAAAAAAAATATTACTGTACACATAATGTTTCATAGAGGTGATATAGGTTGAAAAACTAAAGCAGTTCAAAAATATGTGAGGAAAACCCATCAACAAAGCTCCAAGTTTTTATTATGAAAATGAGCACAGTGGGTCAGTTTCTAGAAGTCATTCAGTCTTGTGATTATAGATCTAGAACCTTACAATGGGTGAACTATGAAACATCCTGTTAAGTAACTGAAACCTGTGACCACTTACATTACCCGAAAGAAAGACTGAGTCAAAAAATAGAGATGATTCATTCATGTAGCCATCAAATCAGACTATGTGTTTTTCGCTATCAACCCTTTTTATAAAAGATTAAAGCATTTCTAAACCAATGTCTTTAGCATTCCCTCCTTCCCTTCTCCCAAATATCAATTTTTTTTCCCCAAAGACCAATTTTCTTTCCTCAACAGACAGGATAATAGGAATCAGTGGGACTTTAGATGTCATCCACTCTAAATCTTTCTTTATACCTAGGAGGACACTGAAAATCTAGAGAGTCTGTGACTGTCCATGATTTCACGATTTCTTAGTGGTAGAGCCTGGTGTATATATTCCAGTCCAGTGCTTTTCCCGTAATAACCCAATCACAAAAGTACACCCCTTATAGTCATGGATCTATTAAAGCAGTTAGAACTCAATTCTTGGCTATGAGGCACTTAACCATTCCCCATACTTGGTGAACAATACAATTGTTTGACAAATTGACTTGATACATAAACACTTTTTTCTCATGCCCTGTCCTGTAAGCAAGATAATCATTCACTTGCATATTTTTCTTATTCTAGGAAATAACTTTTCTTCAGAAAAATTTCTCAGATAATTTAACTCCCTGCAGTCAGAATATCTTGAGAAAAAATTGCCTTTAGCAGATATTACTCTGCTGAAATTAAAATTCTTACAATTAGATTTATGTCTTATTTAACCATGTAGCTGTAGTTCAGATGTGCTTTCTTTCAGCCAAATTTTGCATTTAGGAGGCATTTTTTAAAAAAAATTGTCAATGACTGTTTTAATTGTACAAGTTATTAAATTAAAGAAGACCTATTTTTAATATTGTTTATCATTTCCTATCATTTCAATCATGAATGTATTTTTTTATTACCCACTTCCTCTAGTAAGATTTAAGCCTCATAAAACTAATGGATTTATTTTTGCTTGTTTTTGTTGTTTTCTTTCACATTACAATCATACTGCACTGCCTTTACTATAAAGAAAGCACTTAATACAATTCCATTGATTGTATTAAGACTAGAAATGCTCCATGTGCTTATTCTGTATTGCATCTATAATATTTTTCTAATTCCTACTGGGACATTAGGATATTCATACATTCAATGCACATCACCTATAATAGCAAACTAACCTCCTAAACTCTTCTGTAAAAATGACTCCAAAGAAATTTTCTATGAAGAAAACACCTAACAAATCTATTCCTCATGTGAGATACTTAATTTAAGTGGAAACAGGAAGAGTAGTTTATGTTTAATATTAATTGCAATTTTGTAACTATTTTATTCAAAGGGATATTTACAAATGATCTAAAGTTTCCATCTAATTTAAGCAAGATCACATTTTTTTTTGTACTTCAGATTAACTAGAACCTACTCTGAAGTTTACTTAAGGTTTTTCTAATATTGGTATTATGTAAAACATGAAATCTTGTCACTATGAATGTTTTTATTGCCATTAGAGTATCTATAATCTTTCAAATTGAAAAGTGGATATATCTCAGATTCAGAAATGTCTATTTTTTTTCCTGGATTTTCCTCAGTTTAGAGATTCTTTAGAAATTCTAAAGTTAACTCAAACTGGTCTTCAGAGAGTGCAAATCATAAAATGTTTCATACATTTTCTAACGAGATGAAAAGGATACCAGAAAGGTTTAAACTGATGAGTTAACTTGAGAAAATGTTTCTCTGCAAACCACCATGGGATACAGAAAAGAACAATTAAAATATAAATTTTAACCATAGCTACAATAACAAGGAGAAAGGAAAACAAAGTTTTCATTAAATAAGCTGTTCTACCTTACTATGATTTGAAGAGGATCTAAAATAATTTTCTTTCTATAATGAGAACACAGAAAGATGGAATATGTTCTATAATTTCATTTTCTATCACTCTGACTGACATAGGCATTTCAAAGATGAACTTAAATGGATTGATTTTATAAAATGATTGCAGTTCTTTATGTATAGAACCACTAATTCATCAGAGTGGCTTATACTTATCTTTTAGAAGAGATATCTACTAAGAAAATCAGAATGATTGTACATGGTCAACAAGGAATGTAGAAAGCTTTAAAAGACAAACAAAAAACCAAGCAAACCCAGAGAATCATTTGTAGGGTATGAAGTCATTAAAATCTAGAATGTTAAAGCTTACGGTTACCTTTCATTTGGAAGCAGGTCCACCACAGCTTGCAAAATATTTCTTTAGCTTTGGGGGTTAAGTCTTGGAGCTACCATGGTCAGAACCTATCTTAAACATGCCTATGTGTCAAACATTAATGAATATTATTTTCTGAGCAACAAAATTCCATGGCAGTAACATGTTTGTATTATATTTTCTATAGTAACACATTTACCCAGGACCCACGGTAATATCATCCACTCGACGATGGTTGGTGGTGGACCTTGCCTGTTCAAGTCTGACCTGTCGATGTGCTGAGAGGCAAGCAGCAGCAGGAACAAAAAAGTCAAATAGGAGGCTGTGTGGCAGATAAACTTGATAAATGGCTTTCTGATGAACAGTCCAAGTGGGCTTTTAGGAGCTATCAGGTAGCACACAGAGAAGACCGGAAAAAGAAGTCCTATTATGAAACATGTCACCATCTTCACTGCCCAGTGTCTTCTCCGCCAGCCTGGGAACTCATCATACCAGCGAGAAGCAAGGAGCTGTTGGCAATTGGGCTGGGCAACAAACTAAAATGGAGAGGAAGAAAGGAAAAAGAAAAAAAAATCAATGTTATATATTATGGCTTCAATTCACCTGTAAGAACAAAGAGTAATTTTTGAGGATGGAAGTTCTGTCTTAAGTATATTCAGATAAAGTATCTTAACAATTTTATATTTAGGCAATCAAAGTACATTAAGTCATTTTATTAATAAAGCTCATTTATTGAATATTTTACCCAAGGCATAGTGCTGTATGTTTAGTGAGACATAGCCAATATCAAATTATGGAGGCCACATTGGAGAAGTGAAATGGAACTGGGAAATAGGAATACACATAGAATATATTAATGAGTGACCAAAATAGCTTAGAGAAATGCATATATATATACAAATAAGAATATTAACACATATATGCTATAAAATTAAAATGTAAAGGTCCCTATTTCTTCAATTAGTTGTTATTGTTTTGGTTATGACATTCCATTTGGTCTGCATTTGAATACATAACATTCTAACATTTTTTATAATAAACATGTATTGCTTTTCCATCTGAAAAGCAAATACACTTTTAAATGGGTCCTGTAAATAAGAAAAATATCCATGAAAAAGGTTAATCAGCAGAATGTAAATCATCACAGCCGAATTTAGCAGAAACAATCTCTAAGTATACTAAATGATCATGACCAAAACATTTCACAAATATGGCATCATTTTTTCCTGGCAAAATGTTTGAGATGTAACATGGATGTTACTTTATTTTAAGGATAAGGACAGAAGAGTTTATAAGCTGTCTGTAGCTTTATCCAAGACTACATATCCAGTAATGAGATGTTTAAATATCTGGTCCAGAACTTATTTTTTCATACTTTTCTCATTGGAACTAATACGGAAAAAACAATTGTGAATCCCATATTTAAACAGCCCATCATTTACTTGATATGTAACTTTGGATATATGAATTAAGAGGAAGTTTTCTCATCCATATGGAATGGACTAGAAATGTTTACCAGTAGGCATATTTGTATAGAGGAAAAGAGGAAAGAAAGAAATTCAAGGCAAGACATAGAGGGAGATCCACAGCCTGCACTCGTGGGAAAGTGCACAGTGCTTTCATGGAATGCCTCTTAGTAGTTTCATTTGTGGTAGAGATTCAAATCCCTATGGGGCTGGGGTTGTGGCTCAGTGGCAGAGTGCTTGCCTCGCACATGTAAGGCACTGGGTTCGATCCTCAGCACCACATAAAAATAAATAAACGAAAAAAAGATATTTTTAAAAATAAATAAATAAATCCCTTGTATGGGACTCAAGAAAGTTCTGTTGGCATCATAAGGTAGAATCTCTCCATAATAAAACTGCATACTTGCTCATTTCATAGTTCCTACCCCTCCCAGAGTTCTCTTTTTTCTTCTTTAGTTCTTAACCCTGTGGGTCTCTCTTAAGCAAGACTTTGTCCTTTCTATTTCTTGATGATATGAAAGCAAATAATCCCTGATAAACAAAAAGGATGCGTTTTCTGAAGATGAAAGAAGAAATGAGATGATGAATTAGAAAGGCAGGTTAAATACTGAGGCATCTACACATATGGATTAGAGGAATTGGCTTCTATGCAATCTTGTGTATCTATTCATCAGTGAACATGTCGGGAAAAGCCATGTGATAAAATGAGTTGAGTTTATGATAACGGGTTAAATAAATACAGAGAAAAGAAAATAAAACTATTTCCTCGAATCTAGGATAAGGAGAACATCTTCATTCATTTATGAGTAATTTATTTGAGTTTCAAGTTCCATAGATAGTAGAGTTAAATTTTATAATCAAAAGAATAGCTCTTCTTCAGACCCTACTTGCCTTTTTTGCTTGCTTGTTTTGTTTGTTTGTTTGTTTTCTGGTCAAAGCCAGGCATTTAAAAGTCAAAATAGAATTCTTACTGTTGAATTTGTGGAGTACTGTCAAAGTGATCTAGATTAACAATTTCTTTTAAGAAATTGTTTTTATTTCTTTTAAGAGTTCTATTTATTTTTTCCCACACAGTCTTTCCAACCCTGATTTCATAAATAAATAGTCTACCATCTTCTTCTTATTTTTCCATTTCCTATGGGAAAAAAAATGTTAACAGTATTAGAATTTAGCACAGTGTAAAAGTTTTAATAGAAGAGGGTTAGTAAATTCTCTTAACGTAAGTAGCAGTTGCTGTAATCTCTCAATTCACAAATTGAAGAAACAATTTACAAAGCATTTACATTATAGTAGGTATTATAAGTAAAAATCATTTTGTGTAAAAAAGAGGATATACACAAATTGTATGAAAATACTATAACATTTTATATAAGTGTCTTGAGTATTCACTGGTTTTGGTGTCCTTTTGAGTCTTAGAACTACTAATCCACCATAGGTGATAAAAGATGACTACTTTTACATTTTGGACAATCTAATTTTAACTAATATAATGTCATGAGCTAATAATTAGTTTATTTTTTCTACAAGGAAATTACATTCAGAAAACAATAACTCAAATATAAAGGGATATCAATACAATAACTAGGTGGCTACTTGAGTTTTCATAAGCTTTATTAAAAGAAAAAAATTAATAAAGTTTTAATCAGACATAAGAATATCTTGGCTGAAAAATTTGAGAACAATCAAGAAGACTAAATGATAAACTTTAGATTCTGCCTTGCAGAGACTGTCTTGTTCAACAAGTCCTCTGACACCACACAGTTCAAAGAATCTTCTACATACTCGTCAAAACACCTATTGATTTTCCTTGAACATGCATAACAAATCCATATTTCCAAGTTAGAGCTCAAGGAATAGCTCAATGCATATTGCTAGTGTACCAGACTAGTATACCATATCTAATGCCTACATCACCAGAAAAGAAGATAATAACTAAATTCCATCTAATAGTGTTGATGAGGCAGGGGCAGGATTAAACTTACTATTATTAAACTTCTTAAATAATTCCTGGGACTAAATTCAAAATTGGGCTGAGGAGTAATAGGAAGTTTAAAATGGCAGAAGTAAATAAATAAATAAATAAATAAATAAATAAATAGATGGAGGATATAATAGACCCAAGACTGAATGTATTAAATTATTGAACTTGACAAGTACACAATTAGGTGAGAAAGTTGAGTCAGTAGATAATGTGCACACTTTTCAATTCACAAAGGGCAAAAGTTGGCCTAAACTCCACATTTATTCATCAATACCCCTTGGAGGCATCCATAAAAAATGCTTTCAAACTATTATAAAAAATGAGCTAAAAATGCCAAGTATTTCTAGGTTTCCACCTAGATGGTTTCTTAAAAATGAACAGAAGTGTAGAGGCAGAAAATTAGGTAGCATTGAAGGAACCACCATTTGACAATCAATTCTGGTAGGTAAACAATTGATGAGAACAGTAGATGGAAATCAGAAAGGATGGTGTGTTCCAGATCCTGGCCATCCCCCAGTGAGCTGATTCCTCAGTCTCTGATAAGCCACCAACATTGTCTGTATGGAGCAGTGCATGTTCAGAAAGGGCATTCCATTCTTACTCAAAGTCTCTTGGAGAGATTCCCACTGAAGATTGAACTCCACTCTACTATCTTCCATCAGGGCAAGAATCCAGAGGAAAAGCAAAGGCACATGTGCACGAACATTAGGTGTTCTTATGAGATAAAAGTTTATGGTCACTCTTCTTTATCTTATCCATTTTCATATAATATTCATACTTACTGTTTCTAAGAAAATTAAATTGCATTAGACCTTATAAAATAGGAGATGTTTTATGTGGTTTCTTTCCACAATCAAAAGGTGATTTCAGAGAATAGAGTTCTGTCATTATCCTGCCAATTTACATATATTAGTAATTTAAGTGAAGGATTATATTTGATTTGAATGGGATCCTACAAATAGACAAAATTTTAACTCTAGTTTTAAGGTCACAAATATGATAATTTTCTTTTATAGTCTCTGATGTTTTTCTCCTCCACGAAAATCCTTCCTATGTTCCTGACAACAAATATCTCTATGTACTGTCTTGACTAACAACTTTCCTGGACAAAATAATTGTTAAAATTATCATTAATTACAATATTTGTTCATTATCTGTTCATTGAGATCATACTGAAATTAACTCACTTGCAATAGATAGAAGAAGAGTTGTGTTTTTAAAAAAATTTTTTAGATGTTGATGTAGTTTTATTTTATGCATTTATTTATATTGTGATGCTGAGAATCAAATCCAGTGCCTTACACATGCTAGGCAAGTGCTCTACCACTGAGCTACAGCCCCAACCTGAGTTGTGTGTTTTGAACCCATCAGAGCCCACACAGTAACTGATCCCCTAGCTTCCTCTGTCTGCTCCAACTTTGATGACAATGCAGACGCAAGCCAAATAGTACAAGAAGGAGCTGAAGATCAGTTCCTCATAGCTCTGCCAGGCTTTGACATCACAAAACAGGGAAGAATCAGGACTAAAGTGTCTGCTGAAAGGGAATTAGTCTTTGGCACTGGTTTTCATTCTACCTTGTCTGATCATTACCAGGGCCTACTGATCAAACATCTGTGGGTTTCTCCCTCCTTGCGGGCCCTTCTATGTACCTTTAATCTAGGTAATCTATTTCTAACCAGGATAATTGAATAATAGGCTTTCCTCTTTCCTTTTAAAAAATAAAATAAAATAATGTTCTTAAAAATGAAGGATGTACCATTTCCTCTTGCACATCATCAAAGTCAGGATTTCCACTTTCCATTGAGTACAAGGGTTGCTTGTTTACATCTTGGTCCATATGGACTTTCTGAGAGTCTCCTGGGTAAACACATATCACTATGTGTAAGGATAGACTGTGAAGCATGGGTGGAGGGTGATCTGAAAACAAGAAATAAACTACTGTATATTAGGAAATTAGTTACTAAAATCTTAGACCTATAACCATCATCAGTAGGAATTCTCCAAGGAATTGCCTCTAAAACTCAAAGAATTTAAGTGCTAACTTATTTGCAATTCACTGATGATTTTCTGTCTTAAGGTACTGTACTATCCTTGGATGTGGAAAATTTTATTTATAAGCTTTATCAACATAGGATATCTGAGATTTTATTAAAATGTACCTGGTCATTATATTAGTTTCCTAAGTGCAGTCATACAGAGTACCATGAAGTAGGTAGCTTAAAATAACATACAATTATTCTCTCATGGCTCTGGATGCTTGAAGTCTAAAATAAATTTCTTGGTGGTGCCACCCTCCCTCTCAGACCTTGATTAGAATTCCTCCTTGCCTCCTCCTCTATCTGGTGAGTTGCTGTCAATTCCTGGCAATCCTTGTCTTGCAGCTGATCATTTCAATCTCTGCTTCCGTCCTCCTGTGGAGTTCACCCTGTGTGCCTCATTACACATCATCTCCTTTCTTCATAAAAGGATTTCAACTGAATTGGAGGTAGGGCCCATCCTATTTCACCATGAATTCATCTTCACTAATTTTATGTGCAGTGATCTTATTCCAAATGAGGTCACAGTCTCATGTGCTAGGCCTTGGGATGTTAGCATATCTTTTTGGTGGACACAATTCAAATGATAGTATTCATGATTACAAATTTCCTAGCAGTTGCCTAAGTTTACATTTAAGTTGCTATTTTCCATGGATCAACTGTATTTCAAATATGTAAATAATTTTAAAATCTCTACAAATCTCTTTTACAAACACTGTTTGTTAGATATGAGCGTTAGCTCATATCTATTTTCTCCATGAACAGAGGAAATACTGCAGTGGTGGATTGTGGCCAAGTTTCCTGCATTCCACTCCATATTTAATTTTCTTCCCTCTCCTGGCTCTATATTATTTTTCATTTTTCTTATTCTGTCATGAGAATTGATGATAAATGGCAATGAATAGGAAGGAACAAAGAAAAGTATCAATAATCTTGCGAAACGAGGGGAATACACACAGGTAGTCAGCTACTCATATGATCAATTTTAAGATTCTCTGAGCTTTGCACAGTGGCAGTATCATAGCCAATGAGGTTTATCCGAGGTGCGATTATTGCTAATTGAAAACTTTTCCCAATACCCCGCCATGATGACTTGAAATATAGTCGGCATTGGCAATTTTTGACAGTCTCTATGGAGACTGAATTTAAAAAAAAAAAAAAGATTCTCTGAAAAATATAGTCTCTTGTATCAGTCTGCTGCTACAATTAAAACTTCCTAAGGGCTCTGTGGAGACTTACATATCTTAACTGGCATAAAACAAGCAAGGACAAGTTTAGGACAAGCAAGGAATTAAACAACTAATTCCATGTCATCTGAGGGAGATAGGGCTTTCATGTAATGGAATAAGATGAATGTTGGCCACTGGAGAAATGAATGGCATGAAACCTTAGCCTGGTCCAGTGCTGTACTCTTAGTGAAGAACTCCCAGGATACAGGGGAAAATGTGGGTATGAATTTTTAAATGACCTTTGACATTTGATGTGAGGTAACCACATATGGTAGGAATCCCAACATAAGATAAACTTTGATGATATAGTTTTTCCTGGTTTGATAGTATTTTTAAAGTTAAATCATCAGCATTTTTTTCTATTAAAAATTACCACTTGAAAGTCACACAATAAGTTTATAATTTTTGGATGATATTGTTTATCTACCCTTATGCATTTTATTCATTACCCAGATGAGATATAAACTCTTTGTTGGCATTTTATGGGCTAAGTTAAGATTTCATGGTGTCAAAAAAATCATATTGTGAAACAACTTTCCTTTATTATATTATTCAACTATCCAAACACAATAACAAGGAAACAAGCAACCCAAATTAAAAATAATGACAAAAAAACCCCCAACAATGGTCCCAAGATTTTCTCAGACATGATCAAAAGATATGTAGAGGACAAAAAAACAAAAAAAACAAAAAAAAACCCCAAAACAATGCATTAAAAGATGCTCAACATCATTAGACATTAAGAAAATTCAAATCAAAAGTACAGTGCTATATCCTTATACACCCATAGGCTAAAATTGAAAACTAACTGTTACATGTGTTGGTGGGAATTTGAAGAAAATGGAATTTTCATGTACTGCCTATCAAAGTATAAGTGGTCAACCACTTTGGAAAGCAGTTTTCAGGTTTTTTTTTTTTAATAATTAAATGTACATCTGCTGCTGATGCAGCAATTCTAGTACTATGCATATATCCAAAAGAAAAGAGAGCATCTTCCCATACAAAGACCTGCATGAAGATGTCATAATAGTTTTATTTGTAATGGCCTCAAATTGGAAAAACTGATGTGCTCAATGACTCACAAATGGGTAAGTAAAAATGGTATGTCCATATAATGATGATTGCTAAGCAACACAAAGAAATGAACTATTGTGTTGATGTACACAAACAGTCGATTTCGCCCAAAAGAACATATTGTATAATCCTATTAACATGAATATTAGAAAATGCAAACTTAAATGTGAGGAGAAGTTCCATCAATAGTTGTTTGAATAGCAGTGGATATGCAGACAGGGATTGCAAAGGGGTAAAAGGAAACTTGAGGGAATGATGGATATGTTTACTATTTGAATTATGTGATGGTTTCACAGGTGTATGTGCATAAAAATTGCAACTACTTGTCAAATGCCCAATTTTTAAGTATATGAAGTTTATCATATGTCAAATTCACTTCAACAAAGCTATTAAAAAATAAGCCTGTCTCCATGTTGCTGAGACCACCGGTATCTTAAGGATAATCCACCTTCAATCTGTTACAAATTGTATCAAACCATCCTCTTATTTTCTTCTATTTTCACCTCTTTATTTCACTTCAGTACCACTCCTTAGTTCAAATTATTTTGAGATATCATCATACTATAACACAAGATAGTTAGTATTTAGATCTAAGCCAAAAAAATTAGTCTATATTCTGCTCTAGTCTATTATATTCTAATTTCTTCTCTTTCTAATCTACACATTGTACTGTTGAGATGTCTTTTGAAATACTGATTGTATTTTATCTCTTTCTGAGATAGAGACCAAGATTTACATAAGGCATTCAAAGCCCTTTGTTGTTGTTGTTTTTCTCCACCATCTTCCTTTCCTCCTGACTTTTGTATTTATACTTCAGACATGCAAAACACTCTTGAGTGCTCTAACTGGGCCGGGACCTTTCTTACCATGGTGAGTTTGAATATGTTGATATTTTTACCTGGAATCCTCATGTTCTCTTTTCTCATGGTGAATTCCTAGCTATCTTTCAACTCAGGTTCTAATTCTTCTATTTCTTCCACTCAGCTTTCAACTCAGCTTCTAATTCAACTCAGATTCAATTTTTCTTTTTTCTGTGCTTATTTTGTACATTGAACATATATAATTACCTCTATCCCTGATGTGTTCTGCATTTTAATTATGGATTACAGTGAACTACTAGTGAAAAGTCTGCTGTTTCTCATCACTTGATTTCTAGCACCACTGCCTGGCACTGAGATGTAAATGAATGCTTACTCAGTTGAATCAACTGCTGAACATAGCAGAGGTTTATGGGATCATGAAGGTCCTAGTGGCTTATGCCAGTTCCAGAGAAAAGTCTGGTTGAAGTCATTAACCTTAAAACCAAGTAGAAGGATGTGTTATATTCTTATACCTATTTCCAGAAACTACACATTTAGATGATTTTCCCTTTCTTTAACTTAACATGAAGTAGTCCAGACAGCTTCCTAGGAGAGTTACTGTGCTGCTTGAGTGTAGGGTAAGTAGACTGCTTCAATCCAGTCAGTGCTCAGATGTTAAATAAAAAACAATTTTTTGTTAAAAATACATCTTTATAAAGAGAATAAAAAACAGTATTTCAAGTAATTACCCAATGCTATGGTTTGGATCATAAGTATTCTCCAAAAACTCATGCTAAAGGTTTGGTCAGCAGCCTGTGGTCCTGTTGGGAAGTGGTGGAACCTTTAAGAGGTGGGTCCTAGTGGAAGGAAGTCAGGTCACTAGGGCACGCCCTTGGAGAGTATATTCTGTCTCTTTCCTTCCTGATTGCCCTGAGGTGAAGAGATCTCCTTGGCCATGTACTCCCACTGTGGTTCTGCCTCAGTACAGGAATCAACTGTGGAACCAATCACGAACTGAAACATCTGACATTATGAACCAGAATGATCCATTCTTCCTTTTAATTTCCTTAGATATTTTTCCACTGCAATGAAAAGCCAGCTAACACACCAAGCAAATGCATTTCAGGGAAATGTATTTCAATTCTGCAAGAACTGATGACAAATTAGTAAGTCCTGGAAATGACAAATGTGGCCTCTGTACTCTTGGTATTGTTCTGAAAGAAGATGCTTATGGAATTCTTTTCTCTATCTTGTTGTTTTGTGCAAATAGAGCTATGTGTGTCTAGTGGAAAATGTAATTTAAAAATATAAACCAGGATTGCATAAATTGTCTCCATGAATACGAAACTATTGATGATGTCCAAACATTCAGAACAAAATACTAATATTGGAATTTTATGCAAGAAAACATTAATGTCAAAAAATCATATATAAGAACAGTGATTATTTTTAGGCCTTGATCTTTATAGAGAGAATGTGTAATGTTTAATACCCATATAAAATCAAAATACTTAAATATAGGTCTAGATTTAGTTTTGTTTTGCTCTTAGAATGCATACTACTGAAGAAATGGATAAAATAAATCAGCTTGTGTTTTTTTACTTGAAACTTTCAATATGTAATATCACTCTGTTCCAAAAAGTAAATGTATCCCCCAAATTTATTTCACCAAATTATAAGCTTCTGTAATACTACATGATTATAAATTTGAGACTGTCTCTAATGGTTTTCAATAGTCATCTTTAAATATCACAAGGCATGAGCACAGTACTTAAGAGTTAGTTATGCATACAAAATCTAATTACAAATTTTAAAATAAGCCTAGTGTATTGAAAGAGTCCAATTTGTATTGTTTCCTGTACCCGCACCACTATCCATTGCAGCTCTTCCCCTGCCACAGTGACTCCACAGTATGTTTCAGGGGATCATATGGAAAGCAGGCCAAAATTGCAATCTTGCTACCTGGGATACTCAAAATTGCTTCTCTACTTTCCTGGAAGTGAAACTAAAACTATCTTTCTAGAGATAGTTATATTTGCTAGTAATAGCCCAATTATAGGAAGAAAGAATTCATACAAAATTATAGCTGATTCATTATAACATTTCATTTGCATATAAGAAATTATAAAAGATAAGGAATGTCAGAAAGATCCCATGGCAAAAGGAGCTACTACTTTTCTCCCTGGGCCCATCCTATCATCCTGCCTCAGACTTTGGTTTGATCTCTTGATCTATATTGACTGGGGAGAAGGAAGTATGAACTATCATCTTGTCTTCACCTACCATATCATCACCCCTCTGTCTTAGTATAGGAATTATATTTGTTAGTCCAAACAGATAACTGTTACACTCAATGATAAATAAGTTAATGATCTTAGCAATATTAAAGGTAATCATAATTATATGCATGTCCTACCCCCTTTTATGCCTAGACTTTCAATGAAAGTAATGAAAGCTATGAGAGGTTTGCAAATGCTCAAGAATTTCTTGCTAAATTCTTCTCTGGTGGTGGAAAGTCCTTTTGATAGCAAGCAGAACCTATCTGCTTCATATCATCCAGACATATTATTGCTAACAGTGAGTAACTATTTAACCACCTCCAAACATTTATAATGTGAGTTTTGGTGCATCATAGGTAAGAGAAATGTAGTCAAAATATTTACTTATATTTCTCTCAGGATAATTTTACTTTACCTAAAACATTGTTGGAAGCCCAAGACACTTTGAACGTTTTTCCTTTTACTAAATTCAGTAAGACCATGATACATATTGTAGAAACTTCTGTAAATACCTCAAAGCCTGATCCTAAAGCAATTTAAAAGTTACAATAAGGATTTCATGAGTGAGCTAGGACATTAACATAGAGCAAATATGCTTATGTCTTAGCACAATGTAGAATTTATTGAATAACAATAAATGCACATGCTATACTACTTTCAGAAGCTGTAATTCATGTAATCCTGGTGTTCCTCATGATAGTCATAAACCAGGCAATCACAGGTTCTTTTATTCTAATCTTTTCAAAAATATTTTTTATTTATACATGATGGTAGAATATATTTAGACATATTATATATATGAGTCTAACTTCTCATTTTTTTGGTTGACATGATGTGGAGTCACACTGGTGGTGTATTTATATATGAACATAGGAAAGTTATGTCCGATTCATTCTAATTTCTTTCCCATTCCCATCCCCCACATTCCTCCCACTCTCCCTTGTCCAATCTGGTGAACATCCCCTCCTCCCTATTCACCATGAATTGTGAGTCAGCATCCACATATCAGAGAGAATGTTTGGCCTTTGGTTTTTTGGGATCAGCTTTTTTCACTTAGCATGATAATCTCTAGTTCCATCCAATTACCGGCAAATGCCGTAATTTCATTCTTCTTTAAGGCTGATTAATATTCCATTGTGTATATATACCGCATTTTCTTAGTTCATTCATCTGTTGAAAGGTACCTAGGTTGGTTCTATAGCTTAGTTATTGTGAATTATACTGCTATAAACATTGATGTGGCCATGTTGCTACAGTATACTGATTTTAAGTTCTGTGGGTATATAATGAGGAGTGAGATAACTGGGTCAAATGGTGTTTCCATTCCAAATCAGAGTGCAAAACTTACCACTAGCCAGGATCCTGACAGAAGGAAGTTTTAGAGTGTAAATTTAAAGTGTCAGCTTGAAGTGTGAGCTCAGAGTGGGCTGTGCATGGTCATCTTGAGCAGGAGAAACTGTGCCAGGGTCAGGGTGCTACTGCTGTGTCCAATATTGGGGTGCTCCTCTTTTTATGTGTCTTAATGAGGAGAGTGCTTCATTCGGTGGCCCGGTGTGTTTGATAAGCTCATGGGCCTGATTTTTCTGATATGGGGTTGATATGCCCATGCATTCATGTGCTTCTGATTAAACTGATAAGTTCACAAGTGATTTTTTAGCATGATTAATTTATTTATGTTTGTGCCTTCTGGTTGTGCTAGGCAGAGGATGGTTGTTTACTTATACAAACAAGGTGTAGAGTCATTCTACGTCATGACTTGTATTCAGAATGGAGTAACTCATGGCAAACTACTTCTTCATAAAGTAGAGTAACTCAGGGTTAGGCAAGGGAGTATGTTCATACTTATTCCTAGACTTTAAGAATAGTAATGGTCTCTAAAATATATATTATTTAAATAAAGTCTCAATTTTGAGTAAATCATTTATTCAGTTAGTTGAAATTGTTCAGTTAGTTGAAAGAGCTAAAACCCCAAAAGAATGCCAAAGAAATTTCTCTTTTCCTTTTCCAAGTAAATGGCATCTAAGTAATTTTCAGCATCTTTGGTTAAAGAGGGGTTTGTCATGTAGCCAAGGTCTAGGGGATCCTTTATGACCTATTTCCTTGGGATTGACATATTCTTGTTATTTTGTTTTTACCATAGTAATCTTCCACCATGTCTGTACAAATTCACATTCCCGGGGATGAAATGTCCACCTGTAACTGGAGCTAAGTTCAAGACAGAATTTTCCACTCCAGGATGTCTGGAGGCAGAAAAACAGTGAGCAGGAGGAGTCATAGTAAGCTATTTTTTCACAGTGTCATGCAGTACTGGACACAATAGCTCACCAATAACTGATATTTAGAGATTGGGAATAATTTTCAAGTTAAGGATTTGGAACACTCACTTGTTATCTAAAAGGTGGATAACTTCTGGTACCAAATCTTATCAGCATCCAGATTTCTGACACATAGCCAGATTTTTAAAAATTCAAAAACATAATAAGACTTTGTCAATCAGAGTGGAATGATATTAAATGAACACAAAATATCCATAGCCCTGACATTGTAGAGACTATGGAATTAACATTTAACAAAAATGTTATGCATAGTCAATTATAATTACAGAATTACAAATGAAGCAAGGAAAAAATTTAGTATGTAAAATTACTACAGGATGAGAAATTACATTGTATCATTCATCTTTCCTCCTTCCAAACATACATTCCAAGCTCCAGTGATTCCATGCCCTAAACCCTTCCTTCCCCAACTCAACTGATCCAGTCTTTGCTCTCTTTTTTTTCTCTGGCCAGCTCATGCACTGAGAAAACCTTCATGAATCCCTCTTTACAGTGGTTGGTTTTCTCTATCTGTGCATTGGTCATGACATTATTTGTTTTATATACCATGTAGTTAACTATGTAAATATTTATCTGTGCATATCTCCATACCAGTTTGATATTATTTATCTCTATATAATTCTCTCAAAGAATTTCTGATACAAAGACCTTTGAGAAATATTTTTAGAATCAATGGATAATTATATGAATGGCAATAATAGAAAGATAAACTGCTATCAAAATTGAAGCTAGG
Source organism: Xerus rutilus (assembly GCA_028644305.1). NCBI lineage: Eukaryota > Metazoa > Chordata > Mammalia > Rodentia > Sciuridae > Xerus > Xerus rutilus. Next base: position 113,477,428 of record CM053404.1, on the reverse strand, counting down.
CTATTATATGAGTAATGCTGCTGTTCATCATACATAGAAGAAGTTGAGTTTAAATAGAGGACTGAAGGCAAAAGAATCACAAGTGATAAGGTATTCTTTCTAAAAATCAAAATATATGGTTCATTATGTATAGATACACATATTCATATATATGTATATATGTGTGTGTATATTGTATATATATACCAGCTTTACTACTGTATCTAAAGCACTAAAAAGAAAATTTTTTTCTTAGTAAATAAACATGACCCTTATATATGAAAAAGGAACTACTTGTCTTCATTATGCTCCAAATTAATTACCGATTTCTAATGCTTGCTAGATTATTAGATTCCTTTTTTCCTGGTGTTTGTAAATATTAAGAGTTAAATCACAGATCCCTGGCTTATGCATGACTCCAACATGGCTGTGGTTGTTTTAATAGATATAAAATAGTACCAAAAATGCACAAAACTTTATTTTTGGCTACTGGTCTTTATTTGAGAAAGACCTGTTTATTGACATCATTCTGATTTTGAGAGGGTGTCACTATTTTGAATCCATAGACCAAGTACATTTTATCATTCTTACTTTCTGGATATGTTAGGATGAATTCCATAGCTTTGGTACAAAAATTATTGGTTTTGGCAGAAATATTGGCTTTCACATCATAAAGACTCAGAATATAAAGTATCTACGTGTCAAACACTCTATATACCCCTTTGGTTAGAAAAATCAGCTGAGGACTGACCTTCTTTGTAGACCTTTGATCTTTTATGTATAGATTTTTCAATTAGGAAAAGGAACAAAGTAAATGAAGGCAAATAACTTTTAAGACAAAGAGTATTATTTTTACATGAAGGTGCTTTACCAAAAAGTACAATTCACTGATTAACATAATAATATAAATATGTAGTTTAGATATTTTCTCTTACAACAGGCAAAAGTTGGTTTTGTACTTTATAATGAGGTTTTATTTAAAAATCATTTTTACAAAATAACCATAATATAAAGGTTCCCATTATCAATATAAGAATTCTTAAATAATTGTTCTAAAAGGTCACACTGAATTGGTTCAGATAAAATGTACCACTTATCTTTTGTTAAAAGATTTGTTTTTCTTCTAGAGATCTATTATGGCTGCCCATTTTGTAAACTTCCTTTTCTTTGCCTTGTGCAAAGGCACAAATATAATGTTAAGCTGATTATTTTAATATTATCATAATGGATGATCATAGTAATTGTTATTTTAAACAGGACCTTTTTGCAAGTGTCAAATAGCAGATTTCAAAGGGTTTGTAGTAGATATAATGATAGTTTTTGGAGAACTGTTAAATATCATGCAAATGTTGCCCAGGCAGTCAAATCCTAACTTTATTCAATTTAAATTAATTGATTAATTTATTATGAAATGAACAAATCCTTGTTTTTAAAGATTTCTAAATTTTCTAATATTTAATTTTTTTAAAGAAAATTTATTCCCCTGAGGAGTAGGTTCCTAGAAAAAAAGGAAATAAGTGACACAAAGGTCAATAAATTCAAAATCTACTTTGATTTTATTTATCTACAACTTAAGATATAAGTACCTTTGTAACATGTAACAAACCTACTTCAGAAAGAAACTGGTAACTTTTGAAGAGATTTAAGATGAGTAACTTCCTGTATTTCTTTACATTTGTTTCAACTTAAAAACTTGTCTTGCTTACCTTGTCCAATAAAATACAGACATTTAATCTCCTCAGTATAGGGCAATGTTGCCCCATGAAATAAGACGTATGCCATATGTATAATTTTATATTTCCAAATACATATGTTTCAAAAGGAAAAAAAGAACAAAGTATATTCAATTTAATAATAGATCTTCTTTAGTAGAACATTTTAAAAATCTTATTTTAAGATGTGAATAATATAAATATTTGTTATTGAGCTATTCTTCTCTTCTCTTTTTCTTCTCCCTCTCCTCCTTTCATTTCTCTCTCTCTCTCTGGTACTGAGCCTTTGAAATTTGATGTCTATTTTACACTTACAACATACCTCAACTTGTAAAAATGGCATTTCAAAGGCTGAACTGCCTTATGTAGCCAGTGGCTACTATATTTTACAAAACATTTCAAGTGTTTATCAAGTTGTAGAATGGATATCTTCTGAAATTTCAAAAGAAATCTCTAAGACCGTCACTGAGGACTGAATGCAGAGAGAACAGCAATTTTTGTTTATTTGTTTCAGTGGCTATTAATAAAAAGGTCTCTTCCAGAAGAGAGTGATTCTACCTATTTATCTGTCTATCTTTCCCTCCAAAGATAGACAGGCAGGCAGTCCATTGTGTTTAATGTTCTCCACATTTCTTCCTGCTGTCTCCCAATGCTATATAGTGCAGGGCATTTGCATTCTTCTCTCTCCTCTAGAGTGCCCTCTCCTTAGAGTGTCGAGTGGAAATTAAATAATGGAGTCTGTAAGATTTCAGAAATGAAACATCCAGTGCAGACTTCTGTTGTTAGATGTACTTTGGAGACAGATAATCTTGCCTGGACATTGAGACCTGCTCCCATGTCTTGCACACATCCCATGTGGGTGACAGAACGGGTTTCTCTCTGGAGGGATGGGCTGGCTGAGAAATAAAAGCTAAGAAAATAGTACCATGAAATAACCACAGGACACAGAAATATAGTTTCAGAGTGGGGTCAGCAATGAGCCTAGCTGACCAGATGGGTGCAGCTTCTAACAAAGATGGAGCCCTGGGCTTGCTTTATTTATAGCAGATCAAAGGGGATTGGTAGGTATAAGGTTTGAGTGTGGGAGGAGTCTTGTCTTGGTGCTTGCTTCTCGAAGATAAACCAGATATAAGTGGGGTAAGCAGGCTGTTCGGCTCTTAAAGGGTCATGCCCATCTCTAGTATTGCACAGAGCTGGGTGAGAGTTCACAATGTATGGTGCCATCTCACCAGCAGGAATGCCACTATGATTTCCTAGATACCAGATCTTCCCACTCAATGGCTTCAGTGCTGATCTGGTCCATGCACATTTCATGGGTTGCTTCCAGCACCTATGCATTTTTAATTGTCATTCAGCCAACAAGCTCTCAGTGGTGTTAACAGTTCCTATGTTGAAACATAAATGGCCCTGCACTGTGGCTTAGTCTATCAGTTGATGACATCTTTATATGTAATATTTTTGAACAGGAAATCAGATTACCTTCCTCCTTACTAAGATTATCTTAAAGAGTATGAAAGAGGTGTTCAGTTTTGATTTGGAAATGTTTCATTAGTAGGCTGACCTAAGGGAGGTTCTGTTGAAAGAGGCTCTGAGAACCTAATGGGCTGGAACAGGCATGTGTGCAGAAGGATACGAGGCTGGAATGGATAGGGGGAGAGGGTGGTAGAAAAGATATGGCCTGCATATTAGCAAGCATCTGAAATGCCTGGGATCTCAAAATTGCAAATTATTTGCTTATTATTTATTTTGCCTTTATTTCTCAGAAGGGAAAGAAATACAGTTTATTTTCAACATTGAAGACATACATGATTGGAAAAGTTAAATAAAGATAACACATATTTGTACATGCGCACTTTGTTAGATTACTAAGATTTGTCTTTCTTAGATGTGGAAGGTACTACAAAAATCATCAGCCTCATCTCTTCATTTTACAACCAGGAAATTGAGGTCCACAGAGATCAGGTGGGTTTTCCAGGGACACAAAAGTAGAAAGAGCAGCAGAGTGGTCTATCTGATGGAGTGCTCATAAGGACTCTGGTGTGAGAGACAAGAGTTTAGGATTGAAGTCAATCCTAAAATGAAGTCACAGTTGCAGAGCTATGATCTCAACTGAGTCATTACAACTTTTGGAAGATAGCAATATCACTCACATGACCATGTACCACCTTGAATTATTTTAGAAGATAATAAAAGGCATAAAATAATGCCACCTTAATTAAGTTCTAAAGATTGCAGAAAAAAGAAAAGCTAAATATTCCATGCCAAAGTACCAGTTGCTTATTCAACAGGGCTTTTTTTTTTCTTCCTGATGTTAGTAGTCCCTGAGATTGTTGGAGATTATTTCTCATGATCCAAATAAGGAACAAAGTCCCTCCAAAGAGGAATGAGTATTTTTTACTGCCTGTCTTCCAGGTCAAGACTTTTTTTGAATTCCCCTTACAAAACACCAAGCACGACTTGGAAGATAAGCAGTGGAAATGTTCATTTCTCTAAACTAAAAGAGAAGAGTAATTTTATGTCATATCAGGTACAGTGGTCTGAATATATATCAGAAAAAAAGATGGAAAGAGAGAGACCATTTACCATTTCTCTGGCCCCTCAAAAAGTACTTAAGTGCTTTGTTGTGTAGTTTAGCTTTTCTCAAACTTTCTACGCAGGAAAAAGAAATTCTAGAAGGTCAAGTATAGGAATCACTTATTAACTCTTAGGATTACAGGAGCAAATTTTCCTGCTTAAAAAAAAGTGTGCATAGGAAAAGAAGGCCATACCTAGTGAGAAGAAGTGGCCGTGTTAAACAGGAGTCTGTGCATTCCTCATTTCACTTTCAACTTCTCCTTTGGAAGTGTTCCTCTGTGCATCCCCTTCCTTCACTCTTCACATTCAAACAGTAGTTGAAAAGTATGTCTTGTCCTTCATCTTAGTTCTCTTCACTCTCTACTCATTACTCTAACCCAAGCTTCCATTGCCTCTTGTCTGACATACATGACATTCGTCCCTCTGTGTTCTAAACCCAGCACCTGAATTGATCTTTCAATCAACATGTAACCTCCCTGCATAAAGCCTTTTCAAAGTGTGTGCAACTTTTCAGATGAAAATTGGAACTTCTAAGGAGGACATGGCCTGATCTGGCCTTGCCTACCACTCTCCAGGGTTAGCTCATCATGCTGGCCTTATTGTTCTCTGGCATCAGCCACACCGGCCTCATCCACCATGGAGTCAATTCTCATGATGGCTCCCATTATTAGCAATTCTTTCTGTGACCCCCTCGCTACTCCTTTTCCTCTTTATCTCCTATTTCATCAGTTAGTATTCCTGGAATATCTAAACTAATTCTGATTCCTTCTGGTATTGTTTTGTAACTCTTATATTTGTCTTCATAATACTATTACTTTGTATTTTGTCCTTCTTGCTAGACTTCAAGTTACTCAGGGCAGAAACTTTACTTGTTATATTTACCTCTGCATTAGAAGTACCTAAGAATGCCTTGCACTAGTATTTATTAAGTAAAGGACTGGTAAATGAAGATATCTGTGAATGAATAAACGAATGAAAGCAATGGGATTCTTTTTTGGGAGGTGGGTACCGAGGATTGAACTTAGAGGCACTCGACCACTGAGCCACATCCTCAGCCCTATTTTTTATTTTATTTAGAGACAGGGTGTCAATGACTTGCTTACCACTTTGCTTTTGCTGAGGCTGGCTTTGAACTTGGAATTCTTCTGTCTTGGCCTCCTGAGCTGCTGGGATTATAGGCGTGTGCCACTGCACCTGGCTAGCAATGAAATTCTTACTTCTCCTTCCCTGAAACAGTGCATAGTGTCTTGAAGATTTTTGCAAGTATCTCATGGTCTAAAGAGAGCTGGAAGCACTTGTCTAGGCTTAACTTCCAGATATATTCACTTCTTCTGGCATCTCACCTGCAGATAGCTGGTAGGTGTAGTATGTGCTACCTGAAATTGGCAAAGCCGTGAGTAACATGCTGTTTCTAAGCTAGATATAGACCTCACCTATGCTAGTATACAGACCTATCAGGAATGAACAAAGTGTCTCATCTTAGCTTGGGGTGAATGGCAGCAAATGAATAAAAAAAACTTCAGTTTCACAGAGAAAACAATGAGGTATCATATGAAGAGTACAGTTTCTAGAGCCAGAATAACCTGTCTTTGAAATGCAGATTTTAAAAAAACCTGCCTTTTAATTTTTATGAATAATAAAATGAGATAATTATGAAGTGCTTCTCAGAGAACCAGGTGCAAAAAATATTATTAGTTTCTTTCTTTTCTTCCATCTATCATAAGGCACATACCTGCAATGGACATTGCTTAAAGCAATTTGCAAATACTTCTATATTTGCTTGCAAATCACTAATTTCAAAAATGTGTTGCTTTCTCCAGATGTTGCATCGGACCTTGTAAGAAGGTATTATGTGTTGGATCCTGACATCATAGACTGTTTTGTCAAAGAAAAGATTTGATAAATCTGCCAGTTGAAATGTGATCTTGACTCATCATGCAAATTGGCATATACCAAAAATCATAAATCTCTCCTCTTCTGTAACTGTGCATGGGAGTTTAAATTGCTGGCCAGGTACTATCTCTATTAACTTATAACAGGTACAGCAAAGTATCCCAGAAGACTGTGGGAATGTACCTCAATGGCTGACTCCATCTTAAGAGCCATCTCAAGGCGTCCTTTTTTACACACTTCTGCATGTCTTTCTTAAGAACCTGTGGGCTTGATAAAGCTTTGCTAGAATTAATCATGCTGTTTCTGGGTGTTTGCATGTATTTTTACAGCCTCAGAGGAAGATGAAAACTTTCTTTCTTTTCTAGCTGCACATCAAAGGAAGAGAATAAATATTGTAAAAACATATCTATTTTTCTCCCTAGGAGAGAATACTTTGTATGATTGCTGAGACTCCCTTCATAGTTTCTTAGATACAGTAATGCTTGGGCCATGATTGGCCCTTTGAGATCTCAAAAGATTCTAAGTACAAAGTATATAAGACTTACAAGTAGGAAGTTGAACTAATTCATTAAAGATCAGGTAACTTCTTGAGGAAAGGGAAAAATAGGGAAAAAAATTAAATAGGTGAATGTCTTAGAGTAAGGGACAGCTTTACTGTACATTTCTATCTTGCTACCAAAAGTTTATAAAAAAATCTCACATTATTAATTTAAAATACTTGTAAATATAACTTTGAGTTATACATTACAAATGAATTTGCCTTAAAACTACTTTTTAGAATTAACATGTCTATTTTATACATTTATGATAACGCTTGAAAAGATCACTGCCTTTGAGTTTCCCGTCAATTTCTGTATAGGAAAACCTCAAAAAGTTGAGTTACTCTTTTTCAGAAATATTTGAAACAAAGTCCAACTCTGAAACTACATAGTGTCTCCAGGAAGTGGTTAAGATTGGGGCCAGGGGTTGCTCTGAGGACTTAGGAGACATTGCTGAGGAAATATGAAGGTTGATTCTTAAATATATTTGACAGAAAATGTCAGATAAACAGATCTTAAAAAAACACAAACTTTATACTTAAGAGCTATTTTTAATCATTACAAGTCTCAACAAACATGGTATTTTTAAACTAGGAAGCTGGAAAAAACATTTTTATTTTTAAATTGTCCTTTGTGGGTTTATTTTCCTCATAGCTGCTTCTCCTGGGTACATTTAAGTTTTATAAGTGTTCTTTCTAGGTTGATAAAGATTGAGAAGTGTGGTGGGGAGATGGTGAAATACCCTCATGGGGGGCATACACACTCACACACACACACTGATCTGGAGACACAGAGATGGTGTCATCACACATGTGTGTGTAGGGAACAGTGTCATGAGAACTGAGTGCACCCCGGGGATAACAACTTATTTCAGTGGCAATATTTCATATTCAAAATGTTTTTCAGGGGGCCACAAGACAGAAAAGTAGATTCAAAAACAATTTTTGAAAAATTATTAATAATGTGCTTGTCATCAATAAATTACCTTGATTTAGAAATTTAAGACAGTTTTTACTGGAATTTTTCACAAAAAGTGAACAGTGAATTGATGAATATTTCAAGAGTTTTAAAACTACTAAAACAGAACAGCGCACAATTACAACTAAATTATTTGTTTTAGAAACTCAGTATTTAAATCCACATTTTAAATGCTACTAATTGCTTAATAATATACTATATTAAAATATGTTGAAGTAGCTCAGATTTGACATGTCACCCATAGAATAACAAAATACAAAGTGTCACTGACATAAATAATCACAAACACTGAAAGAGTTTCTAAACATGTGGTTAGTACTCCAGGAAAAAGAATGGTCGATATCCTATGTCTTTTCGGTGTTAATGTTCTGTGAGCTATTGTTTTCCAATATGTTTGCTTCAAAGGACAATGGGAAAACTATAGCACGTTCATTATGATTAATTTGACAAATATGTATTAACCATCTGCTGGGTTCCAGTTGGGTTCTGACACTTTAGATTTGGCAGTAAATGAAAAGAGAGACAGAAAAAAATAACTGTCTTCATATAGTTTGCAATCTACTTGAAGGTCCTAAGCAATAAAATAAAACAAAACAAAATAAGACAACATATAACCCAACAGCATGTTATGTAGTTAACAAAATTGTGAAACCTAGGTGTACAAACCTCCTGGGCACTCCCAGGACTTTGGCTATACCCAAAGTGAAACTGAGAGCCACTGTAAAGGTCAAGGTAGAGAACCACATGCATGTGTCTTGTGCCTCACTTCAGAGTTAGACACAGACCCAAGAGCTATTAGGAAGATAAATTGAATGTAAGTTGGTTATTAGACATTTGGCATAATGAATATAAAATTCTCAAGGCAGACTCCCATGTTTGTGATGTTGACATTTACTAAGTAAGTGTAGGCTATATTTAGGAGGCTGTATAGACTTCATTTAGGAAATTAACATTGTAGTTGATATTGCACATATGGATGGATGGTTTATCGAAACAAAGATGGAGATAGGTTTATCTGATATACTGATAAGAATATTAATAAAGGAGGCTTTGGACTTATACAGAATAAGAACATGATATTAAATCAGAATTCAGAGGAAAAGTTTATCACATCTAATTACTTTGTCAATTTTGATAAGACTGAGAAATTTCCTTATGGGCCACTATGAGCTGCATTGTGTCAGTGTCAAACCCCTGTAACCTCAAAACATGATTATAGTTGAAGACAGAGTTGTCACAGAGGCAAGTTAGTTAAAATGAGGTAGAGAGAAAAGATTATGTGAAAGCCACAGGAGGAGACAGTCACCTGTAAGCCAAGGAGAGAAATCTTAGAGATTTCCCTGTCTATGATATCTGTTATAGAAGTCCTGGGCAGACTAACAAATGGACCATTCCAACCCCCCAGAAACAACAACTACAACTTTAGATAAAGTAAAATGAAAAACTACCCTATAATTCTGAAAAATGAATAAAAACACAGATTCTGGGAAAGAACTAAAACTTGAAAGAAAGAACCAGGATAGATTTTATTTAATTGTTGTTTGTTTGTATATGGCTCTTAGCCTGAAAACATATTACCACCATAGTGTAAAAGATCTTAGTGAGTGAACATTCAGAAAATCTGAATAATTCTGGTCTACAGAAATAGAAGACAGTATTTGAGGTGATGAGAGATGCTGTAAAGTGTAGAGAAAATTCCATGAAGAGACAAGATACCCAAATTCTGTGCCAAAATTCTGTGTAGTGCCTTATAGCATGCACATATAGAGCAGAATGTAAAGGCTCAAGCTAAAGATGGCTCAGAGAGGAACTGGAATGAGATTTTTAAGCAAATTGTATCCTAAATTGAAAGAAGAAAACACTTCAGTGTCTACAATGCAGTCTACAATGCAAAAATTTCTCCATATATAAAGAATCAGGGAAATGTGATCTATTCTCAGAAGAAAAATCATTCCCTGAAGGCTGACCTCCAAATGGCCCAGATGACGAATTTGGCAGACAAGAACTTTAAAGCAGTGATGAACTATCCTCAATAAAGTCAATAAAAATAGGATCAGAATAAAGGAAAACAAATGCAAGCAGAGAATTAGAAACTACACAAAATAACCAAATAGAAAGCATATAGCTGAAAAGTAAAATATCTAACATTTATGAATATTGCTATATAAGTTTAGCAGTGGTGATGACAGCAGAAAGAGTAAGTCAACTTGAAGACAAATCAATAGAAATTATCCAAGCTGAAGAAAGGAGGAAAATACTGAAATAAATTATACAAACTCAAGTATCTATAAAAGGTGTATTTGTTATTTCATATTAAAGTATTGTTAAAATATTGTCGCATGATTAATTTAACATTAATAGGTACACACTAAAATTTATGTTCTCAAAAATACAAGGTAAATAACATGTCAGAAAAACAATATTTAAATAGATAATGGCTTAGAATCTTCCCAAATTGATAGAAGATATAAATTCACAGATTCAAGAAGAAAAATCTCGAACAGAATCCAAAATGAAGAAAACTATGCCATGACACATAATAGTCAAATTTATGAGAACCAAAAAAATAAAGAGAAAATCTTGAAAACAGCCTGAGAAAAATGGTATATCACATGCAGGAGAACAGCAATTAAAATTATTGCTTACAATTCATCAGAACTTAAGGAGGCCAGAAGTGAATGGGATGATATCTAAGAAAGGCTATGAGTGAAAAACTCAGAGCATTATTTTGTAAAGCATACATTTTCATGTATATTTTATAGGAAGTTGTGCAACAGATTCAATGTAGATTGTGAAAAATTAAGGGTATTGTGGCTGGGGACAGTAGTGCACATCTGTAATCCCTATGGCCCAGGAGGCTAAGGCAGGAGGATCACAAGTTCAAAGCTAGCCTCAGGAAAAGCGAGGTACTAAGCATCTCAGTGAGACCCTGTCTCTAAATAAAATACAAAATAGGACTGGGGATGTGGCTCAGTGGTCAAGTGCCCCTGAGTTCAATCACTGGTGCCCCACCACCACCAAAACAAAAACAAAGACAAAACAAAACAACAACAACAAAAAAGGGTATTGTGTTAGAATAATTTCCTCCTTCCCAAAGATGTCTACATTCTAATTCTGAATTGTGTGGATATGTTATGTTACATGGCAAGTGAGAATGAAGCCTGCTAATAATCATCTGACTGTAAAACAGGGAGATTATTCTGGATTATCTGAGTGATCCCAATGCAGTCAGAAGGTGCTGAGAAAAAGGAAGAGGAGGACAGCAGAGAGGCCACTGTGTTACTGAAGAGGACTCAAACTGCTACTAACAGGAGATTTAAGGATGGAGAAAGAGGGCCATGAACTAAGGAGTGTATGAAGCTTGTGGAACATACAAAAGGCAAGAAACCTGGTTCTCCCATGAAAATCCAGAAGAAACAGCTCTGTAAACAACATAATTTTAGCTAAGTAAGAGAAATGATTTTCTTTTTGAAAATTTTCTTTTCCTCCTCTCAAATTATATTTTCTACATTGACACCAAATTTCTAAATTATTTAATGTGAATTGATTTAAAATGTTTATTTTCATATTAGAAATTTTATAAGAAATCTTAGTCAAGTGGTACTTTATACCTTATAGAGTAATTTATACCTTATAAATTAAAAGGTCAGAATAATAAGCACAGAGCTTTACAAGTATGTATTTACACCTCAATGCCTCAGATACTGACAGAAACACATAAAACCAATCTTTTGCACTTGTAATATCATGTAATTTTCACTCAGAAATGGATTTATTTTTCATTTGAACATATTCCCCATGTTGCTAATGAGAGTTTTACTTGGACACATCCTAAATATACTTCATTTTTAATTCTTTAGGGATGTATATTGAATAATATTCAGAGATACAGCTCCGGAAATTTATGCTGCTCAACAAGTGGTGGAGTCTAATTTTAAACACACAGGTTTTGTCAGTGATTTATAGTGCACATACATGGGCTGGTGTACTAATGTTTTCCACTGCCTGGTAAAATATTTATTATGAGTACTTGGAAGAATTGGAAACAGGGACCATTAGGAGACACTTCCCAAATGAAGAACGGCCTCCTCCTTACCTCACAGACTAAACACAAAGCTTTACAAGAGACACACTATGAATAGTTCAATTCAATTACGGAAGTATGAAGGACCCTCTCATTGACAGTCTGTACCTTTCCATTTTTCATTAGTGATTATGTAGAAAATAGTTATTGCTAAAGAAAATTGAAAAAAAAATCTTCCTCAAGGTCTCTCCATCACCATAATAGCCACCTTTCCTAACTATAACACAAAAACACCAAGATAAACAATTTAAATGTCATGAGGTTTATTTTGGGTCATGGTTTCAGAGGTATCTGTCCAGGGTCTGTTGACTGTTACTTTTTGTGCCTGTTGAAAGGCAGACCATCATGGTGTTGGTCTTCATACATCATGGTCATGGTGTATGAAGCAGAGGAAATTGCTCACCTCAAGGAAGCCAGGTAGGAAACAGAGAGCTGGAAAGGGCTGGAGTCCCAACACCTCTTTCAAGGGCACACCCACAATGACCTAACTACCATCCACTAGCCTCCACCTCTTAAATGGTTCACTGTCTCCCAACAGCTACTATTGCTACAGACTAGCAAGCATGCCTTTAGCCTATGGACCTTTGTGTAACAAATTAAGATCCAAACCTCAACACCATTTGGAGTCATAAAAAGAATATATTAGCAAATGTTATAATAAGCTCAGACTTATTTGTTTATTTATTGTATTTTTTAATTTTGAAAAACCTTTACAGTGACTCATTTATTGAAATGTGACAGATAGTTAAGCAACATTTTCCTTGGGGTGTGCTGTACCGTGGAATTTAAATAATCTATTTCAACGTTACTGTTAAAATTGGAAGCTTCCAAAGAGGGAATCTTAGGGTTTATACTATGTTCTTTTCATTAGAGTAATACAAAGGAATTGCTGCGCATTGCACTTGGACCAACTGTGCGTCCATGAGCATTACAAAGAGTTCTAGAATGGTTTGCCAATCAGATAGGTAGAGTTGACAGGACGTTGAAAACTAATTTTATCTTTGTAAATGAAACTAAATGTTTGAAGCTTGCTCAATTTAATCTTTGAACTGAATCATTTGTAAAGAGCTAAAAGATTTTTCCAGTTAATTGTATTTGAATAAATTTTATGTTCGCATTTAGTATTTCAATTTCCCACTGTAAGAGCAATGGAAATTGTAGGCTATTTTAATACATGATTCTTCAGACAAAGAACCTTCTTCAAGAATAATTATTATCATAGTAGCACTTATGCAGATATTAGGGTAGAAGATTAGGTATTAATCTCATTGATATGACAATTTTAGAAAGGGAATATGAAAATATTTAAAATGTTCTAATAAAATATTCCACTTACTGAACCAAACCCCTGCTATATCCTTTATGTTTAGATATGTTCATTATATTTTCAACAACTTTATTAGATAGATATTATTATTTATTTTTATTTTGGTTTTACTTTCTCAGGCTTTGCTTTTTCTTTGTCCTTCATTAGCTGATTCTCAGGCCTCAGAGCCATGTAATTTTTTAAAATTAAATTTATTTTAACAGATACATAAAGATGTAACTGTATAAATTAATGAAGTACCATGTAACATTTCAATACATGTATACATTGTGTAATGTTTAAAGCAGGCTAAACACATGTAATTTCTCAAACACTTATCATCTATATATGGGGAAACTTGCAAAATCCTTTCTTCTAGCTCTTGGAAATGTACAGTACATAATTGTTATCTATAGTCATGCTCCTGTGCAATAGCACACCAGTACTTCATACTCCTTTTAAACTATAATTAGTACCTATTGGTCAACATTTCCCCTATCCTTTCTACTCCCTTAAATTAAAGAATTAATGTATTCAAAAGATCAAAAACTTGTACAAATAAAAACTACAAAGCACTGCTGAGTGAAATTAATGAAGACATGCATAAATGGAAAGATATGTTATATTCCTGTACTGGATAACTTAATGGTGTTAAAATGTTGGTATTACCCAAAGTGATCTACAGATTCAATGGAAGCCCTATCAAACTCCCAACATTTTTCACGCAAAAAAAAAATCTGTCTTAAAATCATATGAAATCACAATGGAACACAATAGCCAAGACAATCTTGATAAAGAAGAACAAAGCCAAAGATCTCATACTTTCTAATCTCAAAATTTTCTACAAATCTATAGGAATTAAAACATACCAGAACTGGCATAAAAACAGACATAATGACCAATGGAATACAATAGCTCAGAAGTGAGCCTTAGTGTAAGTGATGAATTATTTCTGATAATGGTTCCGAGATCATTCAATAAAAAAGGAAAGTTTTGCACTAAATGGTCCTGTGAAAACTGGATATCTACATGGAAGAGAATGAAGTTGTGATTGTACCATACACAAAAATTAACTCTAAATGGATTAAAACCTAAATATAAGATCTAAAATATCAAAACTTTTATAAGGAAAGATATAACAAAATATTAACAACATTCAATTTGCCAATCATTTTTTAATATAAAGCCAAGACACAGACAACAGAAGAAAAGTAGAAATTGGACTTCAGTAAAAATAAAAAAATAAAAGTGTGCATCAAAGAATAGTATTAACCGTAAAAAGTCTACCTTTATAATGGGATAAAATATTTGCAAACTATGCATCAGATAAGGTATTAATACCCAGAATGTATACACTCCTAAAATTCAAAAATAAATTCAAAAATAAAATTGTCTCTGAAAACTTGATTCCAAAATAGACAAAGATCTAGTGCAAAAGACCTCCAAGCACATGCAAAGGTGCTCAACATCACTAGTCATTAGGAAAATGCCAATTGAAACTAAAATGAGATGCAATCATTAGGATGGTTGTGATCAAGAAAACAATAACAAGGGTTAGTTAGGATGTGGCAAGATTAGAACGCTTGTGTATAGTTTGTGGGAATTTAAAATGGCACAGTCACTGTTAAAAACAGTGTGGCAACTCCTCAAAACATTAAAAAGTAGAATTACCATATGATCAAGAAATTCTACTTCCAGGTGTATATGCAAAAGAATTGAAAGCAGTATGTTGAGAAATTTGTACCCCTGTGCCCATCACAGGCTTATTTACAGTAGCTGAAATGTGAAAGTAAACCACTAAAGTGTCCTTCAGAGGGTGAATGGATAAGCAAAATGTGATGTATGCACATGTTGGAATACTATTCAGCCTTAAAAAGGAAGGAAATTCTGATATATGCTTCAACATAGATGAACCTTGAAGGCATTATAGTATGTGAAATAAGCCAGTCAAAAAAAAGCACATACTATATGATTCCACTTATCTGAGTCAAAATCATCAAGACAGAAATTAGAATGGTGGTCACCAAAGTGTAGAGGGAGGGTGAAATGAGGAGTTGGTGTTCCATGGAGATAGAGTTTCAGTTTTGGAGATGGATGGTAGTGATGGTTGCTCAACATTGTGGAAGTAATTAATGCTACTGAACTGCACACTTAAAGATGTTTAAGATGAGCTGGGTGCGGTGGTGCTCGCTTGTAATTCCAGCACTTGGGGAGGCTAAAACAGGAGAATCTCAAGTTCAAAGCCAGCCTCAGCAATGGTGAGGCGCTAAGCAACTCAATGAGACCCTGTCTCTACATAAAACAAAATGGGGCTGGCGATGTATCCCTGGTACCAAACCAAAAAAAAAAAAAAAGATGTTTAAGATGGTACATTTTTTGTACATTTTACTGCAATGAAAAAATTTACATAATCAACAAATGAACAAACAAAACACAGTAGTCAAGGATTAACCTTCAGAGTCTATGACACGGGGAAATAGCTGACCGATCTGCTGGGCTATTCAGGTTTCCAGGTAAAGACCTCAAAGTAAGACAAGTTCTGAATTTTGAAAATACAACAGATCTCTAAAAATGCAGATTAGGTTCATTCTTTTAACTGGAGGCTTTTTTGTTGTTGTTTTCTTTGCCTTGGAAGGTAGGTTTTTGAAGTGGAAGACTGCTTTAATATTATGCTTTATAATTTACTTATATGTGTCACATATTTTTTTTGTATGTGTTAAAAAATCACATAATAATTTTTCTAAATCTTGATAAAACTCACATATTTTTCTTGCAATTATAGTGTTCTCTAGATGTTAGCAGCATGTCTCCTGCTTATTCCCATGTTGATAATTTCTAATGAAATTATATGCTTGATTTAATGAACAAAAAATTCTATAGACTTTCTGTAATACTACAGAAATAACTCTACATTATTTAGATCAATTACATTTTAATTTTTAAAAGACTAGACATTTCTTTTTTTTTCTTTTTTAATGTTTATTTTTTAGTTGTAGGTGACAGAATATCTTTATTTTATTTTTATGTGGTGCTGAGGATCGAACCCAGTGCCTTATGCGTGCTAGGCGAGCACGCTACCACTGCGCCATAATCCCAGCCCCAAGACTAGACATTTCTATTACATGGTATCCTACCTATCTGTATGCACACACCGACTCACTTTTAAGCACTTACACTCACAAGTCATCTGTTAGGCAACCTTGAGTTTTCTTAAGCCCAAATGAGTAAGAAGAAGAAAGTCCCCAACATGTAAAATAAATGCTACAGTATCAGACATTAATTTTGATGCATTATTTTCATAAATGATTCTTTAGAGTCTAGATGATTTTTACTTTAATTTTCCCAAATTTGACCTGGAGCAATTATTTGGCTAATACAAAATTTATCAGAATAAGTGCATAAATATTAAACAACAACAACAAAAAAAACACATTTGTATTGACACAAGCAAATAGAGTTGAAAGCCTGCCCGTGAGGAATGAGATTTTTAAATTATGAAAAGAATAGATTTCTGCTGTAATTTCAGATAGGCAAAAATAGTTATTAATACAAATCTTTCAAGAGCCTAAATTTACAACTAGACCACAGAGGATACCTCATGTCTATTATGGATGTTACATTTTCAGTCAGATGATTTTCCTCCCAAATAATTACATGATAAGCAAGACAATGTTGGATTTAAAACTCAGATATTTGGAATAGTTTTAGCACCTATTTTAGAACTTTCACACTCCAATGTCCTTGGATAAAGATTTTCTTGAATATTCACTCATTGTCACCCCCAAAATGGTAGCTGGCCAATATTCTAAAAAATACCCAAACAGTCAGCACACAGAAGCTACATGACTGGCCTTATCTCAAAACCAATGCTGCTTATGTGCCTTGGGATGTTGATTATTTTTTTTTCCTTAACAGAAGAAACTACAAAAATCAAACCTCTGCTTCTAAAGTAGAAGTGCCTGCCAGACACATCAGTAATCAGTAATCAGTAGGCCACAAAGAAATGAGAAAACATCAGTAAACCCAGAATGGAAAAAATGAGAAAGTACAAAAGAAGGGCAAAATTAAAATGGTTCACTACAACAATACCTGTTACATTTTACTAGGTATTACAGCTTCCTGGAGCCTAAAGTTTAATCACATGACCAATGCCACATCAATAATAAATTCAGAAAATTTTGTCTGGACAGAAAAAAAGCCTAACTGTGTAAAAAGTAAAATGAGAAATCAATCAATAATATTAAAAGCATTTTCTTCAGGGCTGGTGATGTGGCTCAGTGGTAGAGCACTTGCCTAGCTTGTGTGAGGCACTGAGTTTGTTTCTCAGCACCACATATAAATAAATGAGTAAAATAAAGGTCGATTAACATCTAAAAATATTTTTTAAAAAAGCATTTTCTTTAAATTTACAGCTAATAATTACTTAATTCTTGCAGTAAGGAAAACTTACACAAAATGATTATAGTTTTTGTTTGTTTGCCTAAATATTAAAGTAGTACTTTCCTACTCTACCCTCAACAGAGCTATCCACTGTTTATTTTATCTTCCCCTATAGGTTATATACACGGGGATCAGTTCATAAAAATTATCCATAAAGCTTTGTTATTTCCTCCTCAGCAATGGTCAAGTCATTCTGAACACATAAAAATCCCTTAGAAGGACTGTCATTGAGGCATTATAAAAATAGATTGTGTGACCAGAGGGAAAAAAGTAACATTAATTCCACAAATATTTGTTGAGCTCATACCATGTGTCAGTGGCATTGTAGTTGCTAAATATAGCAGTATAAAAATCACAGTTCTTGGCTTCAAGGAGCTCGCAGTCTCATGAAGAGGAGTGACCTACAACAATTAATTATACTAAAATGGGATAAATGTTCTTTATCCAGAAAGAAGAGAGGAAGAGCCAAACTAGCCTGAAAATGGAAAGGTGAGACCTTTTGAAGACTGTGTCTTAATATATTTAAGAAACAGTAGGATCTAGTCAGAGGTAACGGCTGCATTTGAAGATAGTAAAACAATGAGAAAATGCCCAGAGAAAAGGCAAAGCACAGCATAGAAGAGGAATTAGAACATTCTGGAATTGCTGACCATAAACTGCAAGTCAGATGTAAGAGATGAGGATGGACAGTCAAAGTTCACATATGATATATCTTGTTAATGATCTAAGGCTATAATTTTATAAAACACATTAAGTAAGGGGTAGAGAACACGGTTAGCAATTAAAAAAATTATTTTATAACAGATTATTCAGAATAGCCAAGAGATAGAAATCACCCAAATGGTCACTAATGGAATCATTGATAAACAATATATAAAACCTTATTCAGCCTTAAAAAGGAATGAAATTTTGACACATGCTACATGGGTTAACATTGAAGACATTATTGCACTAAGTAAAATAAGGCAGTAATGAAAACACAAATATTAGCTGGGCACGGTGGTGCAAGCCTATAATCCTAGCACTTAAGGAGGCTGAGATAGGAGAATCATGAGTTCAAAGCCAGCCCCAGCCATGGCGAGGCACCAAGCAAGTCAGTGAGACCCTGTCTCTACATAAAACACAAAATAGGGCTGGGGATGTGGCTCAGTGGTCGAGTACCCCTGAGTTCAATCTCCAATACCAAAAAAAAAAAGACAAATATTATAATATTGCACTTATATGAAGGTCCTAGAGTAGTCAAATTCAGAGACAGAAAGCAGAATGATGGCTAAGAGTATCTGAGGGGAGGGGTAGATACATGAGTAGTTTTTGTATAATGGGTAAAGACTTCCAGTTTGGGAAGATAAGTAAGTTCTAGGGTCAGATGGTGTTGGTAGTTGTGCAGTGTGTGAATGTACTTAACTGCCTCTTAAATGCCACGGAATTGTCCACTTAAAACGGTAAAGGTGGTCCATTTAATATTATGTATGTTTTGCTATAAAATATAACATAATAGTATTTATTATATTTTCATAGAAGGATTTAAGTTGATCAATATTTATGTATTAGATATTATGGAGTGGAGTATGAAGTCAGGTGGGATGAGATTGGAGCCATGGAGCCAAGGAATCTGGGTGACACAAACTAGTCCAAGACTCCCTCAAACGGAGCAGGAAACGGAAGGCTGGATGAGAGGGAAATAATTTGGAAATATTTAGGAAATACAACTGATAATAAGATAAGCTTTGATGATTGACAAAAGAACCAATTACTTTTGTTCCAAAATTTAGTGACTTGAAACAACAAATTATGATGATTCACAATTTTGTTGACCAGAAATTTGAGCAGGGCATAATTGGTTGGTTTTCTTGTTCTACATGGTATCATGAGAGGTCCCTGAGCATTATCCAGCCAGTGAATATCATAGTGAGTGTGATGTGGGATGTGTTGGGAGAAGATCCAAGACAGCTACTTTACAAGTCTTGCCAGTGGAGGGACAGGCTACAGAACTGGGCTTAGTCAGGCTATTGTTAAGGATGCCTGACCACTGCTTCCCCAGCATGGTGGCTTCAGGATAGGTAGATTTCTTACACGGCAGCTCAGGGCTCCCAGAAAGCCTAGGTCAAAGCGGTGAAGCTTCTTCTGACAAGACCTGGAAACGACAGAAAGTCACTTCTGTTTTATTCTATTGGTTGAAATAGTAGCCAAGGCAATCTGATTCAAGAGAATAATTAGAAGGCATTTCTCAATTTGCAGG
Organism: Xerus rutilus; assembly: GCA_028644305.1. Lineage (NCBI taxonomy): Eukaryota > Metazoa > Chordata > Mammalia > Rodentia > Sciuridae > Xerus > Xerus rutilus. The sequence continues at coordinate 113,457,684 of CM053404.1, read as the reverse complement.
TATCTTGTCTATCTCAACAAGGTGACAGAAATAAAATGATCATAGATGACTCTTAGATTTCTAAGGTGAATAACTTGAAAGTGCTTCCTACTTTAACAGAGATGACAGAAGAAGAATCAGGTATAAAGTCAATGAATTCCACTTGGGACAATCAGAGCTTGAGAAAATTTTGACAATAATATTAGTTTATATATTCAAATGTGATTAAGTATCACAGTGATTTACACAACCCAGTTTTCCAGGATTGTACATCCTAGGTCTTTATAATCTTTTCTTTGTCTTTTTCTCTCTCATCTCATCTTCTGCTCCACTCTAATTTATGATTGCTTAGTATCTACTATGTTCTAAGAAGCTCTACTATAGGCATTGGAATTGCGCTAATGAACAGGTGAGAAGATACTTAGATATGTGTAGAGGAAGACAGATAATTTAACACAAAAAATCATTTTGGATTTTAATAATGGCTGTGAAGATAATAAAACTGTTATGTAACAGGGAACACCTGGGTATAAAGGGCATGTGAAGAGGATACTACAGGGAATGCCCTGGAAGTCTCCAATGAGAAGATGATAATAGGAATTGAGACCCAATAAAGGATCCATCTGCACATGCCAGGCAGAGGGAGAAGCTGACAGAGAGGCCACAGCGTAGGATGAAGACAGAACAGAGGATGATGAAGCTGCCCTTCCATGTTTCACTCCCTTTTTTGCCTACATGAGTCTGCATGTTGTATTTCTTTCCCATAATCCCTTCTCTGATGTCTTTCCCTTGATTACTCCCCAATTTTCCATTGAAATTTGGTTCAGACATTTTCTTTTCCAGGAAACCTCTCATAAAAATTTCAGACAAATTAGGAATGATTTTTTCTGGGCTTCAAGAGGGTAGTTCTAGAACACTTTATGTGAATTCTACACAAAAATACAATTCCAGGTTCTAAGAAACTTCTGGAAGAAATCCATACTTGGCTTAGGGCTCACTGTCCTCTTGTTTTGCCATCCTCAAACTGGCCCCAAAACGGCACTTTGTAAACATTTGTGGAATTGCTTGTGGCGATGGAGAAACTCTGTGTCTGAAAGGCAGCTCTTGGCCGGAGTCTCTGATCCTCTCTATGAGCTTCCTCCTGTGACTGTTGTCCTGGCAGCTGCCAACAAGGTGTCCAGCTGCATTCCAAGAGATGAAGAGGAGAATATGGAAAAGGAGTTGAAAGAGGCTCTGAGGCTACATATCCCAGAGGTGCCTGGGAAAAATCACTGTGCTTAGAGAATGCTGCAGAGAGCAACAGCAGTAGTACGTGCATCGTTTAACAGTGAATTGGTGCAGTAGAAAATGAAAATCAGCCTTTTACAGTATGCAAGGCGAGCAGGTCAAGGCACAGACAGAGGAAGGCCATAGTTGACTCTGCTGTTGCTGAGGGCATGCCACAGAAGCTCCTTAATACTGAAGGAAAAAGGGAAAAGAGTGTAAAAAGAATACAAACATAATCTTGTGTGATTGTTTCCCTGGTTCTACACCTCCTAGAAGCCATCTCTGAACACACAGCTTCAGAACTCAGCTTTAGAATTGTGAATCACCAAATTATAGCATAGGTATCATCAACCCTGGAGAGTTCTGTACGTTTCTGTTTCTAAGAACTTAAACATAAGTTAATTGACCTCTATTTAGAAAAATTTGACCTAACATGGTCAAAGGAAAATGAGAATGATTGATAAGTCAAAAAGTTCTCTTTCATGTGTATAACTTATAAGGAAAACCAAGTGGGTGTTTCTATTTCAAAACCACTGAAAGTTTCTTGAGAACTGTAATGTTTCCATTTTACAAATTTCTAAAGGACAATCTATTAGATTTTTGGTACTTTCTCAGGGAATGTGGGATGGGATAAGCTATTTAGTCTGTTACTGCAAAATCTGGCAGCTTTTAATTTTGTGTAGTGATGAATAACAAGTAAAAAATGGGTCACTAAACAATGACCACAGAGAAACTAACCCTGAAGCGTAAATGTGAATGTTTGTGCAAAAGAAACAAAAGAAATGGTTCTTCATCACTGAAAAACTAAATGATCAGATCTGAATAATGAAAACCAGCTGATCTTGCTGCTAACCCTTGCTTGTCAATCATCATGGAGTCTGAAGTACCAGTTTATGCAGAAAAGCAATTCATTTAAGGACCAAGAGAAGGCATCCAGAATACAATGGAACTTTTTAAAGATATTATTAGACTAATATTTTTTGTTTTATGTCTATGACAAATAAAACTAGTTGAAAAGAGTTGTTTCTACACATTTGTGTCTGGTGAATAGTAGAATGCACATACCTCTTTGTAAATAAATTGATTAATCCTTTTTGTATTTATTTAAAACAACATCAAATATAAGCCATGCTAATCTAAACCTAAGATTTGATATTTTGTGTTGTATAAGACAAAAGTTATCACTTCCTAATCAGTGCTGTTCAAAAGGATAAAATTTTTACAATGGTTTGGACATATACAATTCAAAATTAATTGTAGGAGAAAAAAGCAATCATATTCAGATAAGAATCAGGAGGAAGTGATTACATGTCATTTAATTAGCTGTAAAGAAAACCATGGATATTGAATTCCAAGCTCTAAAAACCTAGTGTCAAATGCCTAATGACTTGTCATAGTTCTGTTAGTAGGATGACAAATTCTGAACAGGCATCACTTTCTCCATTATAAGGTGGCACACTGAAGTGCTTGGTCCTTAGCGAGGGACTGAGGTGAAGCATTAGAGAATCTGTGAACCATGTTGACTTTGCCTAGCAAGAGCAGGTGTATGCACACACATGGGGCAAAGAAAGTTGGGCTCAGCAACTGGTGAGTGAGTATACTCTGAAGTAAAGCAGAAGAGAACCTTAAACTAGAAGAATGTTACTTTTATAGGCCTCAGGATTATTTACATTATTCAGCATAGTTTTGTGTAGTAAAATCCTTATTTCTGTAAGTGTTGCCTACGATAATGACTCCTGATTCTGAGTTGGAGTAGTCATGTTCAAAGGGCATACATAATTGATGTCCAAAATATATTTAAAAATGCAAATCAAAAGGGCAAGTTAAAATCAAGTGTGAAGCACACAATGCAGGTTGCTTTCAAAAGCCTGTAAGTGGAAAGAGTTAGGGAATGGGCAACCTTAGAATCTGTGATAAATTTATGCATTAAGAGTTTTGGAGATAATCTATATCTTAATATAATGGTTCAGAATGCTGATTATACTAATAGATTATAAGAAGGATAAACCTTTTGACATTCAAAATGGTAATGTAATGCACAAGGCACAGATTAATATTTATCACAAATATTAATATATTAAATGATAAAACCAAACTTTCCCAATGCTTAGTACGTATGAAAAATTGAATATACTACATGTGCTTAGATTTTTATATTGGAAGTATGTGAAGTGATAGAAAAAACAGTGACAATTAATAATTATAATAATGGATAATAATGAATAGCTACTCTTTCACTGGCAAATATGCCAGGAAATATGCTAAGCTGTGGACTTTTATTATGATCTTTGCCTGACAACCCATTTTAGAGGTGAGAAAACAGAAACACAAAATTTGTACAACAGTACATTTTTGTTTAGGAGAGGAAAAAAGAACTATATCCAATTCATAGATCATATGCTTTTAATGTAATATGTCATTTCAAGCACATAAAGATGAGTTACTTTATAGATATAAAACAACATTTTTCTAATAGTTCTTATACCTTTAGTTGATCAGAAATTTACTTGAAAGAAGATATGGCTACAGTTTAAGTACTAGGGATAAATCTTTTCTTTCTCTATGATCTTGGGCTCCTTATCACCTGACAGGAGAAATATTAATGCATGAGCCTTTTCCTTCTATGTTCCTGGAAAGAGCCCTCAACCACTTCCTGCTGGGTCATCGTTCCATTTCCTACATCTATTCCCCACTTTTAGATAGTTTCCTACCAGACTCTGGGATCTTGTTTTGCAGACAGAGGAAATGAAGTCATGGAAACTCATAATCCTGAGATGAGAGCAGGACATACCTTAGGTAAAGAGGAAGGAACCTGGATCTGGGCAGTCATAGAGCAATACAGAAAGTCTCAAGATAGGCAATGAGTGAGAAGAAAGAGATGGGGATACTTGACAGTTTTGAGAGACACAAATGCTTTCAAAATAGCTTAAAATGTGGAGGAGGCAAAAAAGAACTTGGTGAATAATAAAAATCTCATGCAAATGGCCCAGTGTATGTTAAATAAGTAAACCAAACTAAAGAAAAGTCAAGACTGACTTAGATAAATGACTCAAAGTCATTTCAGAAGGAAACTCTCAGGTGTTGAGGAGAACACTATATTAACTACTTTTCTCATTTTTTCAACAAACATTGTTTGTTTTCAGTACGAAGTTCATACTATAACAAGATTGGATTGGAACTAGCAGTTTATTAAACATCATTATGGTTTTTAAAATGCAATTTGAATTTAAGACAATTTTGACATGATGAACTTATTAGAACAGACTTTATTAAATAACAGAAGGAAAGCTAGGAAATACGGAAGAGTCCAGCTTGAGGCAGTTTTAAGAAAACACAATTTCCTTCGTTACTGCTCCACAATAATCATTCAGCTGCTCCCGTCAACACCTAAGGCTGTGCTGATGTTACCATCCCCAGGAGTATTAGTGCTTGTGGTTCCTTAGCCCCTTGTGTCTCCTTTGACAGCAGTCTTATTTCTTCATTTAACAGTATGGATTTTTGAATAACTCAGGAAACAAAACCTTAAATATTGGAAGCTGTAAAGGAATTTTAGAGAGCTATAATTATGGAATGTTGGAACCAATTCAGTTTACCATGCTCTGGAAGGCATCTGATTGACATGGATCTCTTCCCATTTACTCATGCATTTTCTCTTTTAGTTTATCAGCACTGAATGAACAAGTAAGAAGGGTTTGAGTAGAGGGATGTTAAAATGTTGATTTCTCTCTCTCTTCTCCAATAGTCTGTTAATTTATAGGACAAAATCCATATTAGTGCCAAAGTTTAAAGTTAATGCTGCAAAGCTGCTGACAAATATTTATGAAAGGTAAAAGTAAGCTAAAAATATGTATGCATGCTTTTTAGTACATAGAAGTGATGGTACCTGAATTTGGTAAGCTATAAAGACAGTGAATTGAAATGCTTTCACACAAAATGATGTATTTCACTGTTTCCCATTATTATTCAACATCTAGGTTACATCGCCTGTGGGTTAGTTATTTCACAATCTTATCAACCATATATAACTGAAACTAGGTAAGATCTTTGCTGTAAAAATAATATAAGGAATGCATCATTTCTGTGATCTTAATAAGCATTAGGCAAGAGGAATGGCCTGATGGAAATGATGTTAACTGCCACAAATTCTGCATTTACAAAAATCATTTCAGAGAGCACAGGTGAGTTCTTTGTCTAAGTCATGTCTTCAGTCACGTCTCTCCTCTTTCCTAATATACAGGAGGAGAAGCAGTTCTAAGTACATGAGGGCATGGTTCTGGGTGATTCCAGCTTCCTTTGACACTATTCACTTCAATTAACGGCATTAAGATGTAGGTGGTGTTGGCTTCTAGTCCTGGTCAAGAGATTTTCCCTGTCCATTTCAGAATGGGCCTAAAAGGATTATGACTACACACACACACACACACACACACACACACACACACAGCTTTAAATAAGTAAAATTGTTTATATTTGAGAAGTATATTTGCACCCCAACCCCAATATTAAACAGAGAAACACTGAATATTATTTTACACTCTGTAACTCAGATTCCTCACAAAAACAAAATAAACAAAATCAAACCAAACCATATAGTTCATGTAGCATAAGTTCATTTTGTAGTTTAAATATAACAAACCTTGTTGGAAGTTAACTATGTGCCCCCAAAAATATTGATTAGAAAGCGTGTTTGTTTTACCAAAATATGATTAATTTAACTCTGACATTATTCTAGTACTAATAGAAACAAACAAATTCATCATTCTATGCCTGCTGCTTACAAAAATTACACAAAATTAAAATGCAAAAATATCTATGATGTACGAATAATGCAAACCTTCATTTGTAGATGATATTAGAATAGAACAAGTGTTGCAATCAAAGTCTGACAACATGACTTGTTTTAATATTTCAATTCATAAGAAGACTACTATTAAGAGGTTAATCTAAATACTACAACTTAATCAGATTAAAAAGAAAACACTCAGGGAACTGTCCAGAATTGAGAGATTTTGCACATTTATTCATGTGTATTCATTACTGAACACCTTCTAGTATGACTGATGAACAGGACAGGAGTGTTCCTGATACAGCCTAGAGTAGGAGATGTAAATGAATAACCCAGTTAATAAATGGGCAAAGGAACTGAACAGAAACTTCACAGAAGAAGAAATATGAATGGTCAACAAATATATGAAAAAGTGTTCAACACATCTAGCAAGTATAGAAAGGAAAATTAAAACTACACTGAGAGTTCATGTCACTCCAGTCAGAATGGCAGCAATCAAAAATACAAGTAACAATAAATGTTGGAAAGAATTTGGGGAAAAGGGTGCACTCATACATTGCTGGTAGGACTGCAAACTGGTGCAACCACTCGAAAACAGCATGGAAATTCAGCAGAAAACTTGGAATTTGGCATTTGACCCAGTTATCCCATTCCTCAGTATATACCCAAAGGACTTAAAATTAGTATACTAAAGTGATGCAGCCATATCAAGGTAATAGCAGCTCAATTCACAATAGCTACGCCATGGAACCAACTTTAGGTGCCCTTCAATAGATGAATGAATAAATAAAATATGGTATATTTACACAATGGAATATTACTCAGCCATAAAAAGAATGATTTTATGACATTTGCCAGAAAATGGATGGATCTAGAGACTATCATGCTAAGTGAAGTAAGTCATTAGCAAAAAACCAAAGGTTAAATATTCTCTCTGATATTGAGATGCTAACACACAACAAGGAGCGAGGGGTGGAGAATAGAAGTTCAATAGATTAGACGGGAATAGAGGGAAGGGAGAGGGGATGGGAAATAGGAAAGACAGTGGACTGATTTTGACACAACTTCCCTATGTACATATAGGAATATACCACAGTGCATCTCTACATCCTGTACAACCAAAAGACTGGGATCCTAATGAGAATAAGGTGTACCCGTATTTTTATAAAAATGTCAAATTGTACTCTACTGTCACGTATAACTAAAAAGAATATGTATAGTGGTGCAAGAAGGACCTTTATCTCAGGGAGTGTGTGGTACAGTTTGCTTCACCAAATGCTCCCTGGGTGGGGTGGTATGTGAGAGGAGCTTTAAAGAATGAGCAGGATTTAGCCAAAGTGGAGGTTAGTGAGGAGACATTCCAGAGCATGGAAGACGGACCAAAGGCAGACTTGCTTATACCAAACCAAGGAAAACTTGCAGTAAAAAGATATAAGACATCTATGCTAAAGTACAGTTTTATTTGACACAATATCTTACTAGAAAAATCATATCAAATAGTTTGAAATCAATACTTTTTGAATAATTTAGAAAAATATTTTGTGAAATAGAACTTATGATCTCAAAGAATATATATGAAAGTAGAATCATATTCCTAATCTTGTTATAATGCTATCTATTATACAGTGTTACTTTGCTTTGGGAAAACTGTCAGTCAAAGGGAAATATGCTCTTTGATATTAAATGAAGAACACAACAAAATCGTAAAGATTTTGTTTTAAAATTTCTTTACTGAAATCTCAAAAGATGAAAGAAGAAAATATAAATGTGATGTGTTTTTAAAGTGATTCTTTTAAAAGATACTACTAATTCTTATTTTCTTCTTACATGCTATATGTTTTTAGTTATTTTTCATCTTGTTGTATCATCAGGTTCTATCACTCTCAAAAATCACAGCTTCATATTTGTAAAAAGGTAGAAATATCTTACAGGAAATGTTAAAAATGATCAAATACATTCTTTTGCTTTGCTCTTGACATACCTAACTAGGGATTCGATTTGTGACTTTTTGTTCAACAGTCTTTGAAGCCAAGTTAATTTGTATATTCATGAAGTATACAGAAGAACTTAAGCAAATGAAAAATTGTTAAGTAGGGAATAACATTTTTAATGGATCAGAAACAAAAACAGAAAGTAATATATATTCAACCTTTGACTGTCTCTTCAAATACTGTATAAATGCTCCAAGAGCAGGAACATGTCACCGTGTAGTACCAAGTGCCCCATGCACTGCCTAGCATGTGTTCTGTGAACTGTACATTGAAAAGAGTTAAGGAAGAAATTAATAAATGACTAGAGTGCATGAAAATTATTTGTATGAATGAAAATATAAATGAACACTCCAGACATTCATATTAAAACTTCTGTCTTGGACATCTTTTTAATAAATATTAGGCAGCATAAATTGATTAAATACCATGGATGGCATTGGAGTTTATGACTATTTTGTTCCTGGGCCTTCACAAAAGTCACAGTTTCCAAAGACAAGGTTAATCAGCTCTGATGGAAGGACCATCATGAGTGTATGCAATATAAAGCTAAACCCAATCACTGTGGAGCGACCAGAGGTGCAATAAGGAAGCATGGCTTACCCCTGCCAAGTTCTTTATTTTGTGGACAGAACGTCCTGGGAATTTTTCTTTGCTGATTATGGACAGGATGATGTCAATGCAGACATATATACAATAAGGAATCTTTTTAATAATCATGTTAATTCCTAAGTCCCCTTTTCCAATGAAAACGAGAGAAAGAAAATCATAATTCTGAGTTAATAAAAGATCTCTAAGATCTGGATAAATTATGAGGCCCCATCAGCATCTTACCTTCAGCAATCAACCGTTAATGCATGCAATGCAATGACTTTTCACTGTCACATTTAGTACTTTCAAAATCTTTAATCATGTGATGTTTTCATCAGTTTGTCTTACAGTGGCATATTAGAGTTATTCCAGCTCCTTTAGAATGTTAGGTCCTTGAGTCCTAAACACAAGAACCTAAGAAAAGACTGTCGGCAGGGACTGAAATTAACATTTCTGATTTGAGAGTCAGAAGCAACGGACACAAAGGAATCTGTTGCCTTCATTGTTCAGGGAATATTTCAACTATTTTCAGGCTCCCATTGCAGCTCGATGAGCTCAAAGAGTCAAAGAACTATAATAAGAACTCAAGGAAGCAAATTAAGTTTTCCTGATCCTCAAGTATTTAGGAAGGAGTAATAGACAAAGCAGGCAGGAATAACATGAAATAATCAAGACCAAGTTCAAAAGCAATTGAGTGCATTTTTAAGCAGAAATCTCTTTTCCTTTCTCTCTCTCTCTCTTTTCATCTTACAGTTTTTCTGGCTATTCTGAAACTGATATTTCTGTCATTCAAGAATGAAGAGAGAACCAATAATCTTTTGAAGATAGAAATAAACAGTCTTTGAGAATTCACACACAACTGGTGGTGGAAACATAAAGCAATAATTCTGGGTAAAAAATGTAACAGGTCTGAGGTTTCTTTGTTAAATATTTCTCATTTATGTATATTTCACCAAAAAACTATTATACCTCTACAGTTCTTTAATTTCTCATTCCTGACAAATCAAGAAACCAGGAAATAAGAAAAGTTTCAATAGTTTCATCTGCTGTTGAATTAAAGGCTTTTTCTTTCTTAATAATTTCTAATAATATATTTTATTAATACCTCATAATTTTCTAAGAGTCGTCATACAATCTACACATATTATAGTTCCTATGGACCTGAGAGGAGAAGATTTCAAGTCTATCCATATATAAAATATTATAAATATTAAGTCCATTAATTAAATGAGAAAACTCAAAGAGCTCTGTATGTGACCCTGCAAAGTTATAATTGGCCAAGTGAGAACTCTCAGTCTGGAGATTCTGAAATTCTTTAGTTTTCCATGTTATTACAAGTAAGCATGTATATTTTAACACAGATGCCCCAAACCATTACCATTTATTAAACCACATGTCACCACACTCCAATGTGAAGGTAACTGTTAATCTGGCAAACAATCCACTTATAGGTGAACAAAAAATAGTGTAATACTCCAAAAGGAAATCGTGAGTTAACAGTTTGCTTCACTGTGAATAGACTCTAGGGCACTTTGATAGAGTCTGGCAACACTCACCTCTTTCTGACGGTACTTAATAGCCAGTTTTAGTCTTGCAAGATCATTTCCACTTTGTTCTTCAATCAGACTATTGTCATCTCGGTAATTTAGAATGATTTCCAGTTCTCTGGAACTTCTTGTCTGATCCAGGAGGTCCTTAGCAAATTGTTTGCACTGTCTTGACAGCTCCTCATACTCAGACTTAAATTCATTTTCCACCTTGCTCAGTTCCTGAAGCTCCCAGCTTAACTGAAAGGCTGTGAGAAAAGGATCTTCACTCGACAGTGCAATGAGAGAGGGGCTGGCCAAAGCCTTGTAGATGTTGAGTCTGGAACGTGAGTGACGGAGGCTGTCCACATCGGAACTGGAGACACATTCAACACAGTTACAGCGGACCTCATGGGGTCGGGGCACTGAAACACCTTTCTGGACCAAAAGTTTTATTATCTCGTAATTATTTGTATGGGCTGCCAAAATGATTGGTGTAATGTCCGGAGTAAATTCAGAGAACTGCTTATCAAGAAGTATGGGAGGCACCTGTAAAAAGAAGGAAGCAGAAATGATGAATATTTATTCATCTGTTTAAGCCTGTGAATTTCAAACAGCATACTAGAGCAATGTTGAACAAGGTACATAAATCTTCTGCCGAGTTTTTGCAGGAGAGATATGTCCTTTTTTTTCTCCCCTCAAAAGATAAGAAAGAAGTAGAGGAAAAAATAACTTTCCAATATTAGGGCACAACATTCTTTCATTCTTTCTATAATCTGAATTCTGACCTTTCTTGAAAGCTTAATGCTGGTGGCTATGGAAACTTTTTACTTGATGAAAGACTTTCTTACTCCCAGAGATGTTGATTTCCTAAATAATCAAGAAATACCCTGAAACTAAACAGCTTAAAACAAGATCCTCCTCTTGTAATTTCTCAGTGAAGTTTTCTTCATTCATTGGATTGTTTTTACTGTGTTGACGTTGGCTCTTCTGACACCAGTCTGATGATTAAGGGTGGCTGGGCAGAAATAAATGCTCTAGCCTCAGGTTTTGTCTTTGTCTCTTTCTCTTTGAGGTGTGATTTCCAGATGAGAAATATCCATTGATAACATTATTGTTTTATTGTAAATAAACAAACAAGGAATTTGATCACCAATGTGAATTTTCACTGAATCAGGTCACTAATGTGTTTATGTATGACTGTCTTTTGGTTATATTCTAGAGATGGTGATGATGAAAAGAATAGCATCCATTATTTACTAAGGATCTTTTAGGTACATTAACCCTTACCTTTTATTATTCATATTTTATAGATAGTGTCCCTTGGGAAGGAAGTGAAGACATGTGATTTGAACCCAGGTCCACCTGTATGACAGTCAAAACTGTGTATATTGCACAGTATTCTTGCTGTACTATTTTGGGTTTTATATTTATTCCTGCTGGCACAGTCACAGAGTCATCTATGGAAATAAATACTACATAAAGACAAGTTCAGGATGGCAGAAAAATATGAAGACATATGTCACATTAAAACACATGAAATATGAAGGATAGCACAGAAAGTTTAACAGAAAGATAACAATCATGCCAAGAAAAATGACATCCATAAAGATGCTTCCATTATACTACTTTCATGTAGAGGTGAAATTTTTATGGGTGAGTAATTAAAAATATGTTTTTTATTTACCTAGCCATTAAAAATATCCATTTGTTTTTATGAGAAACACTACATAAAGAGTGAAGAAATAAAATAATCTTTTAAAAGTTATTTTAAGATATGTGCAATCAGTTGACAAGGATGATAGTAAAAACCATGATTTTAAAAATGCTTATTAATACTAGAGGAACTAGAATGCCTGTTGAGATAGAATTTTGCATTTCTGTGTGGGATCAATACATACTCCTTATTAAGTATTTATCTTTCATTTTAAAGATAATATGGATTAAAATTTAATTATACATTCATTACAAAGAGAAAAATTCCATTAATCAAAACTGAACTGCAGGTAATCTTCAATTAAATAAACATTGTTTTTTTGTAGTAGACATTTAGGTAAAAACAAAACAATTTAAGTTTCTATGATAGACTCATGTTTAAATGACAGATATAATTAGAAGAAGTATTCAAGATTCAGTATAAATTCATTCTAGGTTTGTATTTTTCTTTTGTGCTGTCAAAAATTTTCAATTTATTAACCATGATGCATAGCTTTGCAGTATGTTGCAGGAAATTTTATGAAGAAAATAAGCATAATATGACCACCTTGAAAAACACATTTTTCAGAAAAGTGTCAGTATCATAGTATTAGAGACACAGCTACATAATGGCTTAAATATATGAGAATATACAAAGAATAAACATTTTGTTTGTGAGTTTTAATATTCAATAAATCATTGTGAGTTTAATTTTTTTAAGATGTGAATACCTTTAATTTTATCTTTTATATGGAACTTCAGTTTTGAAAATAAGTTTTAAATGGAATTATTTTATAGGTCCATAATATAAACATAATTTATTAGTCAATTGGTGACTATTTTTAATATTATATAATTTTAATTATTTTAGAAATGTGGTCTAAATTCAACATTATATGCTAATGTCTTCAGAACCCTTCCATCACCCTTATCAAGATAACTTGGCCCTGCTCTAACCTGTTACTAAGGTAACCCATCCCAGGGATTGTCCCTCCCTACAGGGAGTTGTAGAAGTTGTTAATTAATGCACCCTGAGCCCCCTTCCTGCCTGGATCCTTCTACCTTGGCCCCTCCAGTCCATCTGCTTCTCAGCATTTGACCATCTCACCTGGGCCATCTCCTGGACCTAATCACGGAAGCAGGAAGGAGAGAGAGAAAAGGGAAGAGAGCAGGAGAACAAAAGAAATTTAGGATGTCAAAAAGAGAACACTCTCACTTCTTGGGATATCAGGATATCAGCTATGACCTCCTTCTCCCTCCCAGGAGAATTCTATGTTACCCCTTTTTAAATAAACCCTGCTTTCTATACTTGCCTCAGTGTGTTTCTCTAATGTTATACTTCAACATGTGAAGAAGCAGAACTGGTCACCGATAACCAGTGGAATCGATTGCATGGTGTCTGGAAATTCAGGGTGTCCTTACTGGACCATCACTTCTGCAATCGTCACTGCTATATTTTGCCTATGGTTTGTCCCTCATAGGGTCATGTGCTGGAGACTTAGTCCAGGCTGTTTTTAGAGGTGGTGGTAACTTTAGGAGTTAGGGCAAAGTGGAAGGTGATTAGGTCACAAGTGCACAACATTCATGAATGAATTAATTTTTGTCTCAAAAGACTAGGTTAATTTTCTTGAGACTAGACTAGGTCTCATGGGAATGAGCTATGCCTTGCAGGGTTGGACTGGTATCATGAAATTGGATTGTTAGAAAGCAGGTGAAGTTCTCTCTCCCTCACTCACACATGTCCTTTCTTCATGGGTCTACTTCTCCACCATGAGTTGATGCAGCCTGATGCACTCCAGAGTAGATGATAGAGTCATGATTTTAACTTTCTCTTCCCCCAGAACTGTGAGCCAGATATACCTTTTTTTACCCAAACTCACCCTCAGGTATTTTGTTATAGCAACACAAAATATGCTGAGGCAATTACCTTTCATTCTGCTGCATATAAAAATGTGCCCTTTTTTTTATTATTGAATTTGGATTCATCCTTTATTTTATAAAACATATTGATTCATTACCTTAATTGTTAATTTTATATCTGTTATTAAATTATAATATAAATGCAGCAAAATGCATAAATATTAACATCTATAATAATATGATTTTTAATGTCACTCTATCATATTTTGAAGGATAAATTAAATATTGGAATGGTTGTAAACAGGAAAAGAAGCCTGGTAACTATTACATTTTGAACAAGAATTGAAGCAATGGAAAAGAAAAAGCTGTGATTGCCCCCTAATTAACCCTGTAGACATAGGGTTCTGAGTTCAATCTTGAGCACAGTAAAAAAAAGGGGGATGCACAGGGTGATAATTGAGTACAATGTATAATTGAGTACATTATACAATGTATAATGACCAAAAAAAGTAGTTAGCATTTCCATCTTCTTAATTTTTTTTTTTTTTTTGGTACTGGAGATTGAACTGAGGGGTGCTGAACCATTGAACACATCTCCAGCCCTTTCTATTTTTTATTTTGAGACAAGATCTTCCTGAATTGCTTAGAGCTAAATTCCTAAGGCTGACCTCGAACTTGTGATCCTCCTACCTCAGCTTCCAAGCCTCTGGGATTAAAGGAGTGCACTACTATGCCCAGCCCATCTCCTTAAATCTTTAAATCTTTTAAAACTCTTACCAACTGGTAATAATTGTATGTATTTATGGGATACAATTTGCTGAAATTGGCACTTTCTACTGACATCCTAAGTAAGGTTTTACTGCCCTCTCAAACTAACTTCAGCCATGGAAAATGGGCAGTATTGAAGGTGTGGAGCAATAGCAAAACAGTGACTCAGAGACAACTGTTCACTGCAATTGCAATGGAGACATTTATAAGAGGGTTATCAAATCTGCTATCTATTAACTCTGAAATTGAAAGATGTCTTAAAATATAGAGTATTTAATCTCAAAACCATTTGGGAAATCCGGAAAATTGTTTTTTTACCCTTTTTTCATGCTTTATTTTCAAACCAGTCTACTCTGTCTCACTCCCTGGCATTTGCTTCATCCAGCATCTTCAATATGAAACTTTCTACTTCCTTTTGTTTCTCTATTGGTACACATTAAGAGAAATTTCAAATTTTCCATTTAGAATAATTAAGGACAGATGGGATTATTAGGAGCATGACTTTGTAGGTGAAAATCATACTATGCTTGATTTACTTTAGCTAAGATAGAATCTATGGATATAGAAGAATTATAGATGTATGAAAATACATACATTACTAATAACCAAACAATATATCCTAACAATTTTTTAAAAATTCAAGTTAAAGTTATTGCATTACACATTGCATACAGTTATCTACAAAGTAAGAAAAATTTAAAAAGAATCCCAAAATCCAATGCATGCCTCTGTTTTGATTGAATAAATATTTGTTCAATATTTCTCAACTTTGTCATAATATTAGTTACATTACTACCTGAATCACTGTAATGTCACATAGCATTAAAAATTATTGACATATGTGAGAAATCTATTAACTCATGAAGTGACTGCTACTCTCAGAAGTTATCTAAGTGCTTCACCTAGAAGTAACTCAGGGTCAATCTGAATTATATATTTTAAAATTAGAATATGATATTTTACAAAAATGTAGTAGTTTTCCAGTTACAATATACATATTTGAACTATTCAAACTAAAGAATAAAATTTTAGCAGCGAATTTCTCCCAAAGTGTCATTTAACCAATTTGAAGGTATTCATTTTCTTAAATTCAGTATTTATTAAAATATGTTGTATTGACAAAAATAAATTTATTTCATAATATCATCTGGTGTATTCAAGGTGTTAAGAAAAATAATCCATATTCCAATCTGGCTCTTTTCATCATTAGCTATATTACTGTGAAAGACTTTTAAAATCTTTGTTATATGCCAAATAATATCACTTTTAACTTGAAATTTTTATGAGTCAAATATCTTTATCATATTCCAGCTGATGGCACAATAATGAAAACTATGTTAAAACACAGTTTTTCAAGTACTTCAGTAAAAATTTGTTGAATGCTGTAGTTTGATTTTGCTTTTAGCTTTAATTTTTTTTCTGATAGTTGCAGGTGTTTGCTTAATTCAAACCAACATAAAACAGTTTCAACTGAAAATTGTATTGTAAATTTATTTAATAGCAGTTATTTAGAATCTTAGAAATTCATACACACACAAATACAGACATTCAGACATGAACTGCACACAAAAAAATGAGTGTCTACTATAGGAATGAATAAATCAGTAAATGAATGGATGAATGAATGAATGAATGGATAGATAGATAAATAAGTTGGGTTACAATATTATTTAAACAAACAACTGTATTATTTTAGGAATAACCATCTGTCTCAAAACACAAAACAGCATGCAAATTTTTACTTATGCAGAAAATAAACTCCCTGATATCAGCATAAGGTTAAGGATTTACCAGTATGCTCACAACCGGTCTATAGCAACAAATATTCTTGTGTTTTCTGCTATTTCTGAGTGCAACCATGAATTCATTCATAGTTTGATCTGACACCTGGTGAAACTTTGAAACAGAAAGTAATTATAAAAAGAAGTTTAAAAGGAATTTGCCACAATTCCATGCCATATTATTCTAATTCCAGAGTTCTTAAATATTTGTGTGTTGTGTACCCCTTTTGAATTATGAGGCAGCTCTTGGACTCTAATTCAGAAAGAATACTATTTCTAAGCAAAACACATATATTTAAATATATTTAAAGTGTATTTAAAAACACACATGATGTAGTGACATATATACTTATCTATTAATGTGTTCAGTAAAAACATATACTGGACAGAAATTAAACTAATTTTGAAGTATGACTAAGATATAATAAATATATCAGTGATAAGAAAATACTTATGATTTCTACTACTGACCAAGGTATATGCACTGTTATCAGAGTGGAGTTTTGGGTCTACATTCATAAAGAAAAGGAATTATGTATTCTATTTATAAGTTAGTAAAAATAAATTTCTACTATTTTCATCCTATTGCATAGATATGTTTGGTATTTATTTATCAAATCTCTAAATAAAGAAGCTCCTCAAGTCTTATTAAATCGCAACCAGAAGACTCAAATGAGATTTTTAACTAGAAAGCACAAACCCAGATAGTTGGTTTTTAATAGCAGCAAGTGGAAAGTTACAAAGACCTTCTACAAAGAAAAGAAAGCTTTATATTTGAATTTTTTAAAATAATACATTTCTCCTTGTAGAAAGAGTATTCTATGATTATAAATGTTCTAAAATATCAAGTGCCAGACCCCCTTACAGGTTTACTTCACTGAGGCAAAGATCTAGAAGACTTATCATGTAAATAAAATGATTTTAAGGAGAAATGAGGAGCAGATGGACAAAAGGAAAAATTTAGGCATAAAAAGAAAGTATTCTAAAGCAATAATGGATCTGTAGAGATCTCTCCGTGTTTTTTATTACAATAATGAAAACAATGACATACAATTAGACATATCCTGTTGAAACCTCAAATTTTCAAGGTATAAAAATTATAAGAATATACTTGTCTCCAGAACTATAGGATAAATAACAACAGAAATGGAACTGACATCAAACTTCGTATCTGCCCCCTTAACTTTCCTATATTCATATATGAATACATGACTATTGAAACTTCACATCATGTACAATCACAAAAATAGGAAGTTATACTCCATGTTTGTATAATATGTCAAAATGCATTCTACTGTTATGTATATATAAACAGAAAAAATAAAAAATCTGCAAGACCATGTGATTGTTTCTATAGATAACTGTCAGTAAAAGCATGGGACTCAAGAATTCTATATCCAGCCAACTTATCATCCTCCTATAAAGACTATTTTACAAGATATCTCTGACTCTGCTAGAATTCAGAGGGTACATCCTCCACATATTCTATAGGAGAAAATATTACAGAATGTACTATAACCAAATGTTATGTGATTACTTCTAGATTGATGGAGAAAGTGAAATAAAAAAAGTCATGATAAATCTTGCAATGTCCAGAGATGACTAGAATGTTCATATTTATTTTGCTTGGGGTCTATAGGACTATAGATGATAAGTAAGGATACTGGAAGCATAAGAGCATGATTTAAAAGAATATCTAATAATAGTTTGGAATTCAGTTTTGAACAATTTCACTTAAACCTAGGAATTTGTGGGTAGGGTGCAAAGCTGGAGAATAAGGAAACAAAATATCTTTCAATTTTACTGAATCTCTTATGTACAACATAAATTTTCAGTAATTTAGTGGACATATGGGCTTTTGCTTTCAATTTGAGACAACTGGCCTATTTACATTAGTGTAATAATAAATATAATTATTTCATGATTTATATGTTATTTTATAATTATATCAGTGTCTTCTTTACTTTTTGATTTTTAATGAGCCAGTAAGTAACTAAAATCTGGATACCAATAAAGAAATTCTCTTCTAAGTAAACAGGATCAAAAAGAAAATGACATTTAAAATTCTCTAGAATGAGAACCACTACTCACTAACATATTGAAATCAGTAGTGTCTGAAAATAAACCAAAGGATTAAAAGTGATCCCACTTCTAAAATTTATTTCACAAATTCACTTTACTTCAATTATTATAATATTCTTAACTATAATCCATTACAAAATATATTTTTAAATGTGATCATATTGTACAGGAAAAAGTATTTAATGAAATCCACCACTTTTCCTAAATATGACAAGGATTATTTACTAAAATCCAATAGCAAAACTCATAATAAAGAATAAAAACATTTCCCATTAATATTAGAAATATTAAGAAAATATCAGCCAGAAAAAAGGATGAAATCCTGTTTTTTTGCAGCAACGTAGATTAACTTGGAAGACATCATGTTAAGTCAAATAATCCAGGCAAAGAAAAACAAATGCCTTGTAATCTCACACATTGGTGAAATATAAAAGGCTGATGCGATAGAAGTTCCAAGTAGAATACTGTTTATTAAAGGTTGGGAAAAGTGGAGGGGAGGGAGATTGATTAGCAGGGGCAAAGTCTGTTAAGAAAAGTGTCTTTTGGTATTCTATTGCACAGTAGTGTGACTACAGCTAGAAATATTATACTGTATATTGCAAAATATGTAGAAGAGAAGCTTCTAAATGTTCTCAATGGAAAGAAATGATAAATATTTGAGGTGATGAATATGTTAACTATGCTCATTTGATTACAAACAATGCATACATGAACAGAAAAAAATTACCCTTTACCCTCTCTCTATATATAATTATTATGGGTCAAAACAAAATAAAGCATAAAAAATTAGACCAGAAATTTTGCAACTACTAGAAGAGGCTCAACACTCCAACATATTGGTGCAGGCAGTGACTTCCTTAACAAAACCAAGAAATAAAAACAAGAATCAATAAGTAGGATAATGCCAAATTAAAAGCTTCTGCATAGCAAAGGAAATAAGAGCATGAAGACCACTCCTTGGCCTATACCCTAAAGACTTAAAAACAGCACACTACAGTAAAGCAGCCACTTCAATATTTATAGCAGCACAATTCACAATTGCAAAACTGTGGAAGCAACCCAGATGTCCTTCAATAGATGAATGGATAAAGAAACTGTGGTACATATACACAATGGAATATTATTCAGCAATAAAAGAGAATAAAATTA
>CM053404.1:113393611-113438113 GCA_028644305.1 Xerus rutilus | reverse complement strand
GATTAATGGATGCTAATGAATAAGGGAGGTGGGAATGGGAAACATAAGAGAAATAGAGAAACACTGGATGCGACATGGAGGAGGTGGGGGGCAGGAAAGGGGAATGGGTATAGTAAAGATGGTTGATAAAAAAAAATATATATATATATATATACTGATCATTGAAAGTGCATATAAAGATGTTTAATACGAAGAATGTAATCTGCTTATAATTTTGTGCAAAGTTAGAAAAAATATGATTGTAACAATTTTTTTCTATTTGCCGCAACAAATGTTTTCAGTGAATAGTGTGTACAGCTTCTGAAAATTTGTTTTTTTCTGTTATGTTTGATAACATGTATTAAAATGCAACTTTTGAGAAAAAAAATAAAGTATAAAAAAAAAGATTTAAAAAAAAAAAGAGCATGAAGAGAGAGCCAACAGAATGGAAGATCTTTGGTAGCTACTCCTGACAAGAGCACATTTATATACAGAATATATAAATAACTCAAAACGTTTAACACCAAAAAAACAACTCAATCAATAAATGGGCAAAATAACTAAGCAAATCCTTCTCAAAAGAAGAAATACAAATGGCCAATAAATATATGAAAAAATGTTCAACATGCCTACCAATCAGGGAAATGCAAATCAAAACTACACTGAGATTTTACCTCATTCCAGTTAGAATGTCTATCATCAAGAATACAAGTAATAAAACACTGGCAAGTATATTGTGAAAACACTACACACATTTTTGGCACAACCACTTTGGAAAGTAGTATGAGATTCCTCAAAAGACTAGGAATAAAACCACTGTATGACTCAGCTATCCCACCCCTTGGTATTTATCCTAAAGAACTAAAATCAGTATACCATAGTGATAAAGGAACATCAATGTTTAGAGCAGTGCAATTCACAATAGCCAAGTTATGGAACTAGCCCTGGGGGCCATCAACAGATGAACAGATAAAGAAAATATGTCATATATACACAATGGAGTTTTGCACAAAAAAGAAGGAAATTATGTCATTTTCTGGTAAGTGTACAGTACCAGGGAATATCATGCAAAGTGAAATAAATCAGACTCAGTCAAGTATTGAATGTTCCCTTTCATATGTAGAAGCCAGAGCAAAATAAGGGCAAAGGGGGGAATGGGTGATAGAGTGGAAATAGGAGGTAGATTAGAAGTGGATTGAGAGGGAGGCAGAGGAATGGAAAAGCTAGGAACTGCAGAATGAAATTGACTAAATTATGCTATTACATATATTTATTATGCCACAGTGAATTTCACCTTCATCTATAAAGCATCAATGAAAATAAAAGTATAAATAAATAGAAGACCAGAACATTAGAGGAAGGAGGACCAGGGAGGAAGGATGGGAGGGAAATAGGAAGTACTATAGACTAAAGTAGAGCAAATTATAATCCATGCATGTAGGTCAAAATGAACCACAGTATTATGCATAAATGAAATGCACTAATAAAATCATTAAAAAAGAACTAAGAAAAACCTGTTTCTGTTTGACAGATTGCATAGTTAAGTATTTTGCAAAGCTAAGAAGAGAGAGTTTAAGTTAGAAGAATTATTAATGTATAACAAAACATGTATACACAAAAATCCTTAACTTTCTCTCCATAAGCAATACAAGTTATAAATGAAACAATTGCATATACAATTTTTAAAAATGGCTATTATTAACAGTGACAATTTATAATAGTTATGAATAAAATTAAATAAAAATAAAACCTATTGGAAGAAAAACTAAAGCCCTACCCTGAGCATAAAATAAAATACAGAAATGAGAAAAAAATTATATTTCTGGAAAGGAAGACTTAATATCATAATTATGTCAATTTTCTTAAAGGAAATGTTAATTTAATACCATTTAATTAGAATATTTTGTTCATTTTTATTGAGAAATTAATGAAATTATATATTAATATGAAGACTGTATCTAAAAATGGTTAAAAATTATGAAAAAAGTATGATCCAAAACATAGCAAGAAATATGAATCATTTGAATAGAATTTTGATCAGAATAATGATTCTTCTTCTGATTATCTGTGAAAAAGTGAAATAGCTATTCAATTGGAAAAGCAGCTCATTTATTAAGTGGCATTGAGACAATTTTTCACCCAAACAAAGTTAGGTCTCTCTTACTTCATGATAGTACATTTGAGATAGAGTAATCATTTGAATGTTAAAAAACAAACAAAAACTTACATTTTAGAAAAGAATAGTTGTATAGCTCAGGGTTTAGAGAAACCCCTAAAGGTCGATTTGAAACAGAGTGGAAAACTATATACATCATACCATTCTTGAAGAAAATGGCCAAAGATACCATGTGTAAATTTTGAAAAATAAACTAACAAACAATGGCAAAAATATTTGCAACATATAAAACATATTTAATAATTATATTGCACAAAGAGAACCTATCAATCTAAAATAAAACTATAAGTAACATAATGGGTAACCTGTGAAATAGGTATTTCACAGAAGAAAATCCAAGGGTCAGAAATACAAGACCAGTGATCTTTCTCATTCCCAGTGAAGGAAAGAAAAATTTAAAAAATTCCATTGTTTGCCATCATGTTGCCAAATTCGAAGACTTATGGAGATAGGCACTTTCATTCACTAAAATTTAGAGAAATGTAGATTTTTACAGTCTTGTGGAGAGTTATCTGGTACTTACAAGAATCCTGAGATCCACAGTCTCACTTCTGGGAACGCTTTCTACATAAAAGCAGATACAGGGAGAATAGTTCCTTCCACATTTGACTCTTATCCTCAGGTTGTACATCCATAGATTCATATGGAAACCATTTGGAAGAAAAATGCCTCAGTGTTGAATATTTTCACGTCTTTTTTTTTGTCATTATTTCATAAACAATTCAGTGTGATTATTTATGTAACATCTATGTTGTATTAGGTAGTATAAGTAATCTAGAGATAATTTAAAATATATAGAAGGATGTGTATAGTTAATCTTCAAATGATATGCCCTTTATAGAAGGGACTTGAACATGTATGGATTTTGGTATCCGTGTAAGCCTTGGAACCTAGCATCCATGCCCCATGGATAATAAAATAAAAGGGAACTGTATATACCATCATTGTTTGTCATGATAGAAATTGGACGTCACCTGCTCGTTTATAAAAAGAGAAACATTTGAAAAAAATTGGTATTTCTCTGTATGAAATATTATCTTTCCATGAAATATTGGATGTAGAAAGAATGTTGAATGTATCATTATGGAGGGATGATCTGAGGTCCCATTTCATCATGCTAGAGAGTTGTAGCATAATTATTTACATAAAGGCTTTTTATTTTAGGTTCATTAAACATGGGTTGATAACCTATTTTATATCTGATGCTGTCCTTGGTATTCTCTCACTAAACCTCAACTACTTTTTTTTTTTTTTCGGTGAACACATACCTCTGTAAGCAGGTTGAATCTGTATATTCAAATGTACTTGGCACCACATCCCAGCATGCATCCTAGGGCCTGATCATTAAGGCCTGATCATTTGAGTATCAGACTCACCACTATCACTTCTCTTGTTGCTTTGTGCCTTTTCTCTCCCACTTATCCAATGATGTCCAACATCCAGAACCCCATTCAAATATTACAGTTCCTATGATTCCTTTTGGCAGAGTTGAACTGCTAAGCTGCCTGTTTTGCCATTAAAGGAGGTAGTGGGAAGAAAAGTTCTTACTAGTAGAGAATATCTACTTTCAGAAAACAAGTTTGTGATAATATTAAGGAAAGCAAGAGCATCCTGCACAAATCTTGATTCCTTTCTCTCCATTAAGGGCTTTTACTATAACATACTTTTAATTTTACCCAAATTTTGGGTAGTGATATATCTAATGTAAATACTAATGATAATGATGAAGGCCAATTTCTGTTTTTGTAAAGTTCATGTTCATTTTAAATTGCATTGACTATTATCTTTTTATTGTAAGCCTACTTAAACTCTACTCTGAATTAAAAAGTCCAGTATGGAGATACTGTTATTGATTTGAAAAAGTATAGGAAGCATACAATAAATATAACTTCACAACAGCATAGGAAGACAGTTCAGAAATACAATGCATACTTGAATCAAATGGACAAGGATAGGGAAGAAGCTATTTCAACTTCATTGATACTATACATGCAAACAGTCTGGGAGTCTGATGCTGATAATGGAATCAATAGCTGATGTGAAAACATCATGTGCTATGCCCTGTGCGAGGAGCTTGTGCCTTGGTTTAGTCGATCCTCAAAATGATTTTTGGAGGTAAGCATTATATTCTTCATTTAAGGGAGGACGCACCTTAGAGAGAAATCCAAGCAGTAACTCCAGAGTCTACATTCTTTAATAGACTGTCTTAAGCCAAGGCATCTATGACTATCTGAGAATAGCTCAGGTATCAAGAGTAAGAGGCTCTGCATTACAACCTGCCCCCACCATAGTTAGCTCTGTGACTATGACAAAGCCAGTTAATGACAAAACTAGTTAATGTCTCAGCATTTCCATTTTCCTGTTTTCAAATGCAGACATTTTTTTTTTCAGATACTTTTCATTATGGAACTAGAATTGGAAAAACATATATCAAAGGCTTATCCAAGTTAATTCCCACAAGATTGTGGTAAAGATTAAATGTGAAAGCATGTTGTGCTCTATAAATCACTAAATAACAAGGAGTTGCTGGTGTTACGTGACAATCCTGGGATTGTTTGGACAAAGAGCAGAAAACTGTCTTGTTCAGTTTTGCCAGATTCATTTGTTTCTCTTCACAGAAACACAGTCCCAATTATAATGTTTGATTCATCTGAAAGGTAGAACAAAAATCTCCTGACAGGCCAGTTTCCTAAGTGTAGATATGAAGATTGGGGATGTGTGTGTTTTGTTACTGAAAATGTAAACTGTGTATCTTCTGAAATGCCATGTGCTTCTCTATTGTGAACAGCTATAGATAAATCTGAATAATAACTATTAAATATTAGTTGCATCTTGGATTAAAGAAATGGAGAAATAAACTTCAACTCTTAAGGAGATGCTAAATGCAGCATCTTTAAATCCCTGCTGACTTCAACTAGGTTGCCTACTAAAGTAATATGAAGATTGTTATCTTCAACATCCAGATTGTCTAGTTCACAAACTTCATTAATTTTAAAAACATACACATTTATAAACATATGTATGTGTATATATATGTATATATTATATATAACATATAATTACGTGGAAGGAGAATGTTTTAAATGACACTTATGTGAAATGTTTGTTTAAAATATAGCCAATAGGTCAAGCTGGGAATGATGGCGCACGCCTATAATTCCAGAGGCTTAGGAGTCTGAGAAAGGAGGAGTGTGGGTTTAAAGCCAGCCTCAGCAACAGTGAGGCACTAAGCAACTCAGTGAGGCTCTGTCTCTAAATAAAATACAAAATAGGGCTGGGGATGTGGCTCAGTGGTTGAATGTTCAAGTTCAATCCCTAGTACCAAAAAAAAAAAAATGCAATTTTAAATAAATCATGAATTATCCAATTTTCTGGCCAGTAATTTAGTTTTCATGTAATTTGAACATGTTTATCACTGTCTTCTTTTTGAAATTAACTGGTATTTTGTCTGGACAGTAGTGTGTAGGCACAGATACTACTTTTCCCATTAATTACTTGTAGCTTTGGCAATATTATCTAACTCCTCCTCACCAACACACCAAACTTCAATTTTCTCATCTGCAAAATGGAAATGACTATAATTTTTATTTCTTAGGATCCTTCTAAGTACTAAAAGTAAATTTGGAAATAAATCTATTTGTACACAATATTTGGCAAGATGTAATCTATTATGATTATTATAACTATCACCATGATCATCATTATCATTTTCTCTTGTAGCTTTGTCTCAGTCTCACTGGGGTCCTTTCTCTTATTCATCCTTTAACACTATTCCTTTCTAAGGATCAAACTTTCGCCCAGTGTGTATGTATTCTTCAAGTATGTATTCTCTGCACAACACTAAGTGTTCTCTTTGTGCTCATTATAGTCTGTATGTGCTAGTTTTTCTTCTTGCTGTCATCTGATAATATTGTAACACTTATTGTATGCCAGTCATTCTTTAAAAATCTTTAAAAAGCAATGTATGTAATGAACAAAAGCCTTGCCTTCATTCCGCTTAAATTCTAGAAGGAGAGGAAGGAGAAAAACATATGACATGAGTGAACAAGTGAATGAATAAATGAATAAATAAATGAATAAATGACATTCACTGTGTGAATGTCAAACAATCAAGGTCATAAAGGAAATTACAATGAAGTCGGAATAAACAGCAGCAGAGATGAGGAAAGATTGCTTGACAGGATGTCTTGCAATCCTCAATTCAACAGGATGTCTTACTAATATAGGAAAATTTGAATAGAAAGTTGAACAATTGAGGAATTAAGCTAAGCTAATATCTCAGCCCTTAAGCTGAAGATTTCTTCAAGTAGGTATAGCAGGTGCATTGATCCTAAGAGATGAGCATGCTTATGGTTTTGGCCAATTTGATAGGAATACAATGTGTTAATGGTAGAAGATGAAATTCCAAATAAAAAAGTAGTAGGTGATGGCCAGCAGATGCAATTCCATCCATTATAAGGACTGTGGCTCTTACTCCTTTTGAGATATAAAGGCATGGAAACATTGTAAGCAGATGAATAACACTTTTATATCAAGAATGGACTAAAGGGAACAGGTGTGGGAAGCAAGACCCACTGAGGGGGAGTATTGCAAAAATCAATGCAAGAGTTCCAGGTGATTGAGAGAAATTACAGTGGAGAATAGGATAAATGGTCCAATGTTGGATATATTATGAAATGAAAATCAAAAGACTGCTCATGGATTGAATATGGTATGTGAAATGTAACATCACAAAGAGGTCAAGAATCATGGAACATCCTGGACTGGACAGAGGGAGCTGCAACTTCCTGAGAACACTTTCAGAAAAGAGATTTTGTGACCCAATAAAGATTGGGATTTGGTTTTTGTATGTTAAATTTGACATAGAATTAGAAATCTGGAGCTCTATATTTGACAGTCATCAGCATACAAATAGTATTTAAAGCCATAAGTCTGAATGTCATTTAGCAAGTGAGAAGTGAGTATAGATAGAAAATAGTAGTTAGAAATTTGAACTCCCTGACATTTCAAAATTTAGAGTTTGAGAAGACGAGTAAGGACCTGTAAAGGGTATTGAGAAAATAGACACTGAAGTGAAGAAAAGCTTGAAGAGTGAGAAATCTTGGACTACTGAGACACATAGTTAGGTAGGCTGTCGCTATGGTGGTGGAAGCATGTGGATGCTCTGTCATGATTCATTCTGTTTTCTTAGTAGAATAGAAGACAAAGGACATCGCCTGAGAAAGAGGTGGGTAGAAAAGTTGAGGGTGTTTGAGGAAAAAAAGACAAAACAAAAAATCCTGCAGGTCAGTGGTAGTATTACACATTCCTAGGAAAAGCAGTAGGATTTATGGGCACTATGCCCCGCCCACTTGAAGTTAATGATCATGCTTTTTAGAGTGAAACTAATTCAAATGATTATATCCTTTTCTTCTGCTACCTGGGCAGCCAAAGTAGGACACAGTAGGAAGAGATTGGATTAAACTAGAAATGGAATTTCACCAGATAATATTACAGAAAGAGTATACAAGCTGCCCATTACTGCAACAAATAACAGAAATAATCAACTTAAAACGAGGAAAGGTTTATTTTGGCTTACAGTTTGGGGGGATTTCGCCCAGGATCAACTGGCCTCCTTGTTTGGGCCTGCAGTGCCATATCATGGTGGGAGCATATGATGGTGGAGACCTGATCTCCTCATGCCCAGGAAGTGAAAGCAAGAAGAGACCAGAGTCCCACCAAGGCTTAGGATCTCCCACTAGACCCCATCTCTTAAATGTCCCACACCTCTCAAGAGCACCATGAACTAGGGAACAAGCCTTCAACATATAGGACTTTAGGGGACATTCCTGATCCAAACTATAGTAAGGAGAGAGGGAAAATGTGTGCAGATGAGAGGCCACAATAAGGGACTCTTGGATTGAAATAAAGGAAGTGGCATCACAAGGGGTGAGAGCCCAAGGAAAAGTTTGGAATATAGGTACTAGACATAGGGAGCAGGGAAAAAATCATGACCTTGGAGAGAGTATAGTTAATAATGTCAATTTGGAATGTGGACATGGGAGTAGTTGAGGTAAGGTGGAATTAGAAGTGGTATTTGCAGAAGTCAAATATATTCTACGATTATCCATATATATAACCAGAAAATTTGGATAAGACCATTGATGAGGAGTAGGACGGTCAATCTGAGGCTAAATCTTGAAACAATGAAAATATTCAGAATACTATAATTGGGCTAGAGATTAAAAAGAAAGAACAATGAGATGGAAGAACCAATCAGGAACATGGCCAGTGCTATGAATCTCCCTAAGGGAGATTCAGATTTCACTTAGAAATGGAGACATTTTCTAAAAAATTTATAGTTTTCCTTTTGAAACTCTTTCATAATACTGTTACATGTCTTAGACAATCTATATTTTGTCATCATCAATATAAAAAAGGCTTTCCTTTTCAAAGTGTATATTATATATATTTGTGAAATAATATATTCACATACGATATTATATTAACATTTGCTGATGTGTTATAATGTAGAGCAAATTTGACTAGTTTCTGAAAGTCATTTTTGTTTTCTATGTTGATATTCTATTCCATGACATTTATATACTTTCTTACTAATTTTAATAATTTACCAGTAGGCTATATTTTATTTTGTTTTCATGTGCACAAATTATCTTTTTTTTTGGCAGTGGAGATTAAACCCAGGGGTGCTTAACCACTGATGCACATCCCCAACCCATATATATGTGTATATATATACATATATATATGTATACACACACATACATATATACACACGCACATATATATACATATATATATAAACATATATGCATACACACACACACATATATATATTTTAATTTAGAGAAATGGTTTTGCTAAGTTGCTTAGGGCCTCCCTAAATTGCTGAGGCTAGCTTTGAACTTGCAATCTTCCTGCCTTGGTCTCCCTAGCTGCTGGGATTATAAGCACGTGCCACTGTTCCTGGTTTAGACATCTATCTTAATAGGCTTTTCTGATGGCTGGTCTTTTATTTTTACTCTTTTGATGTTCAAACCAAAATAAAGTATTGCGTAGAAGAGTAACTTTACTTTGTTTCTGATATTAACATGAATTTTTGTAAGATTTCACTATTCAGAATGATATAAGCTGCGGGGTTCTTTGTGAGATTCTCTTAATCAAATTAAACGAAGTGTCCCATTTTTGTTTTGCTAAGGTTTGATGATGAGTTTATTTTGCTCTCTCATGGGTAGATATAAATTCTACCAATTTTTTTTTTCACTTTTTGCATCTAGTGATAATCATGTTTCTTTCTCCTTTACCTGTTAATGTAGTGAATTGCAATAGTTTTAATACTATTTTGCTTATGATTTTTGAATTTATATTTTTGGGTGAGATGAGCATTATTTTCCTTTCTCATATTGTCTTCCTTTCTGTTTTGTATAAGGTTATACTAGTTCATTTATCTTATATTTAATCATTTTCTCTTACCTTATATTTAATCATTTTGTTGATTATATTCAATTAAATATTTTCCATGCTTTAATTTCTATATTTTTATTATAAATAGTGTTTCACTTTCATCTTGATAATCTAATCTGTAGATCTTTTTTTTTTCTCTTTCTCATCATTGCACAGGGTAACCCAGACACTGATTCATTAAAATAAGGCAGTGGCCTGTGAGAACAAATACCAGCCTTAAAAGCTTGGCCAGAGGGTATCACATAGGCTAGAGAACTGCTTACTATAAGCTTTATAAAATCCTGTCCCTGTGCAAATCCCTAGCTCTTGAAAGAGCTTTAGTGTTCATGTTATATTTTAAATTTATTACAATATTATCTCTTTAATCCATGTGGAAAATGCTTTTATACCCTAATAGATTTAAAGTTTTTAAACATCATTTTGAGGATTGCACAATATTCTAATTATATGGTAATTTACTTAATCACCATCTATATTTTAGAGTATATAATATCTTCTTCATTGTGTGTGAAAGAGTAACTATAAATAAAGATTTAGTTTTAACATAAGTAAAGGTACTCTTTTCTCTACATTAATGTTTTCTCTATATGGATGAAGTATTAAATATAGAAGATTGAATACTTTCCTTATTGAATTGTGTTGATTTATTATTTGGTGCTAAATAGACTTATCTTGACTAATTTTGTAATATGGTTGATAAATTCCTTTTATTCTGAGTATTTTTTATTTTATGATTTTATTTTAAAAAAACAAAGGAACACATACTTTGTTACAGAGATAGTTCACTTTTAAATAAAAACATCTTCAGAAAGTCACACCCAAATAAATCTTTGCTTTTTTCCATTTTATAATTTACTTAATCTTGTTTGTTTAAAGTGTGTTATATATGAAATTAATATAGATTTACATTAATAAATTAAATTTGTTATAACTTTGTCAAGAATTGTGATTTGTGGATCCAATGAAAGCTCCATGGAGTAGAATATATCTTAATATATGTTAAATTTAAATAAATTTTATCAGCTTCCCTGTAATTTTCAAATAGCCAGAGACTAAAGACTGTGAGGAACAGATCACTGATTGCCCTTTAATTTGGCTGGTGCATGGGTGAAAGGAAGTTAGGAACTTATGACATGAACTCTCATAACCTACCTTGACTGAAGAACACTCAAAATGTGCAAATATATATAGAAAAGCAGACCTTGCCAATCTAGTTATGGCACTGTGCTGTTGCATGGTTTTTCTAATTCTTAAATTTCTCAAAACAAGTCTGTGCTGTTTGTATAAAATTCTCTTTCACAACTTTGTGCATCATGGAATCTTTTAATCAGAGAAGACCACGAAAAACTTCATATGGATCTTCTTGGCAGTGAGAGATGCAGCAACATTACACTGACATCATGCACTGACAATAAAAAGTGCAGGTCCAAGACAAGGTGGCTCAAGCCTGTAATCCTAGCACTTTGGGAGGCTGAGATAGGAGAATCGCGAGTTCAAAGCCAGCCTCAGCAACAGTGAAGTGCTAAGCAACTCAGCGAGACCTTGTCTCTAAATAAAACACAAAATAGGGCTGGGGATGTGGCTCAGGGGCCGAGTACCCCTGAGTTCAATCCCTAGTGCAAAAAAAAAAAAAAAAAAAAAGTGCAGATCCAGAATGCTAGGATGAGAACAGAATGGTCCCCGAGTGAGAAGTAGGAAAGTTGGCAGAGATACACATGACGAGTAGGAAGTCTGAATGCCTGGCCAGCACAAATTGGCTAACATTGGATGTATGTTTGGATTGGTTACTTTAAATGGCACTGGGAGACAAAGCTGAGGAATCAGGTGATCTTGGACATCCACTAACGAGTTGCCTGGCTTCAAGTACATCATTCACCAACTTTTTAAGATAGCAGCGCGACCTGTCTGTTCACAGGATCATGAGACCTTGACATGATGAAAATGGTTAGATGTGTTACAGTGATTGTCCAATGTAAGGAGGAGTACAGTTTTGCTTTCACAATATTAAAAATGAAGATATGGAAATTATTGCAATGGTGGTGTTTCTATTAAGAATAGAGAACATCATTCTAAATGAAAAAAAGCCAGACTCAGTTAATGGTTAAGGGTTAACCATTTTCTTTCATATGCCAAAGTAGACCAAAATAAAGGGGAAAATGGGGGATCCCATGAAAATGGAAGGGAGACCAGTGGAGCAGAGGGATGGGATCAAGGGGAAGGAAGGAGGGTTGAGAGAGAAGAGGAACAGTGAATGAAGTTGACCAAACTGTGCTATGTACATATATGAACACATCACAATGAATTTCACCTTTATGTATATGTATAAGGCACTAATTTAAAACAAACTATAAATAAGTAGAAGGAAGATCAGTAGAGAAAAGGGAACTATTAGGGACTGAAGTGGAGCAAATTATATTTCATTCTTGTACGATTATGTCAAAATGAACCCCAATAGTATGTATAATTATAATGCACTAATAAAAAGAGTGGAAAATTAAAGAATATTAAGTAAAATTTAAGATTGAATTTATGAGTGCTAAAAGAACTGGACTGGTGTGTGTGGATATAAGATTCCTAAATTCCATGCCCCTTCCATTGACTGCTCTAATAATATAATTAAGGATTTTCAAAGAAATAACTCTTACTTTATATTTATACCTAACCTGCCTGTACATGATTTTCTTCTCATTCATTGACTTTTGGTGTGGTTCACTGAGCCGGCAGTAACTTTTTCCTACTACAAAAGCCATATGTCATGTTGCCAAAGGACTTTTAGAATACCAAAAATTTTAAAAAGAAGAAAAAGAACTCTAAAATCTATGTCCAAAGACATTCATTCAGCATACATACATTTATATTTTTAAATAGAAAATTGTGAGTATGTTTTATGTGTGTGAGTGTGCCGTGTGTGTGTGTGTGTGTGTGTTAACAAATAACAGAATTTACTGGAATGTTGGTCTCTGCGAAGAAGGTCTCATGCTTCATGAGTGTGTTTTGACTTTGCTGAGTGAGGAAGGAGCCTCAGGATGCTCTACTCCACTTGGAATCCTATCCATTGTGATGAAGTAGAGGCCACATTGTAAAGGAAATGTATTCCCAGATAATATCTTAACAAAAGTATTAATCTTGTGTTCATTCTGAAAATAATCTGTCAGAATTGTTGCCTGATTGAAACTCATAAGATCTTTGATGTTTGGCTTTATCTTGCCAGATTGTTCTTTGCATGATTTTATTTTCATGAAAGATGATAAGGTTTTTTAATCTGCTATATTTGTCTATCTGCCTACCCATCACAGAAACTGCTACTTATTATCTAGGATGTACATAGAATTATGTAGCTGGTGTAATAGAACAGGAGAAAAAACAACTAAGAATGAAACTGATGTCTAATGAATAGACTGGTGCAGGTGTCCACAAGTCTGTGAAGAAATTGTGCCTATAAACATCATCAGAGTACAGTGGATTAAAAAAATGGTTTTATCATAAAAGGCCCTAATGCAACATCATCGGCTATAAGCTGATGTTCTTCTATGTTTATACATTACAAATCACAAGAGGAAACAAATGCGAAAAATCATCCTTTAAGAAAAATTAACAAAGTAAATGAGGATAGCAATATGATCTGGTAACATCACATGATGTATTGATTAGTAAGCACACCAGAAAAAGTGAGATTGTAAAAATTCTGTCTTCAAATTTAATGTATAAATGCAAAATTAAGAGAGCTATGTAAGTAAAATATAGATGGGAAACTAAAGAGTCTTACCCAAATAGTTTATTTTTGAAAAGTTCTTCTCTGAGATTACACAAAACTAGCTGAACTCATGCTTGGGAAAATTCTAGGAATGGCCCGTGTGAAGCTAATGAGAAAAGACGCATGGTAAGACCCATGATGACCCATGGTATCATGCTGTAGGGATTTCTTAGCAAGAGACAAGTGATAGAATAGCACCATTACTCCTCCAGATGGGAAGATGGCTTTACTTCATTCTCAAAGAAAATATAGGGATTTTTCATTTGATGTTGAAAAATGAAGATATATGGGGAAAGAACAGTTATTTTCCCTCTTCCTTTGAGTTCATTTAGAAGTGAACTCAAATCACTAGCTTCAAGAAAGAAAGACTTGCAATTTACAAGTCCTTGGAGCAACACACTAAGACACATCTTAACATCTATTTTAACGTGGGAAGAAATGTACCATATAAAACATGCAGAAGGGGAAATAGCCTAGGGAAAATCAAAACAGACTCCCACTAGAACACATTATTTTTTGAAAACTGGCCTACTACTGATTTTTGCTTTTTCAATTAGATTTGTAACGAATGAAATGTATTAGCATTATATCAACCCTAAAATATCATTTAGTGATGTTACTAGATGATTAGATTTAAAACATGTAGATCATTATGATAATTTATAAACATTGTTTGCTTTTGATGAGTAATGCTTAATATGAGTTAGGTGACTTATAAATCATGCATTTGTACCTGGTAATAAAACAGGTAAAACTGAAAAAATTTCATAGAAACTTGCAATATTTTGGTGCTTTTAACAAAACCTCTACTACTCTCACACAGTGAAAACCACTGTAATGTACCAAAAAATAAAAGAGTTTAAAGTACATGACTATTACCTTTAAGTTCCTGACAAGTTCAAAATGAATACATGTATTTTTAAAGGCCTCCAATTTTCACCAGGTGGCAGTCTTTTCCCTAAGTATGGTCAAAACAAACTTGATCTTTTTTACCTCTCCTCGTAAAGAGTAACATAGGTGCACAGAGACTGTGCACTCATCCTAACAATGCTAGGTTTCAGTGCTCTGTCTCTTCTGAAAATGTACCCTATAAAATATCCCTAAGAGACTTGTTTATTTTCTTTCTTTCTTTTTTTTTTTGGTACCGGGATTGAACTCAGGGGTACTGGACCACTGAGTCACATCCCCAGCCCTATTTTGTGTTTTATGTAGAGACAGGGTCTCACTGAGTTGCTTAGTGCCTCGCCATTGCTGAGGCTGGCTTTGAACTCGTGATTCTCCTGTCTCAGCCTCCCAAAGTGCTGGGATTACAAGCGTGAGCCACTGCGCCCAGCTGTTTATTTTCTATGAGGTCATCTCTCATCAGTTTTCTTTATATTGATGTGCCTTCTTTTTCTTTTGGCACCATTAAGTATTCTTTAGAATGGGAAGCCAAATCTTAAAATGGCATTTATATTTACACTTTTCCCTTATTCCACAAAAGATTTCAGGCTGACATTAAAGTATAAATGTGATAGATATTTTGATTTGTAGACAAAAACTGAATTTTAAACTTCACTCAAGAACAAACACGCTTGGTCATCTTTGGTAAATTCCCTCAACTTCTCTTGGTTTTACTTTCTGTCTGTGAAGGGTGGTGGCTCAAAATGAGATCAAAATACTCTTTAGTTCTCTCGAATTTCCAAATTAGACATTGACTCTTTGCTTATTGTTTGAAAAAATCAGGTAGTCTGGCATAGGATTTAGAAAAACATGTGCATTAAAGAGAAAAACGCATCTCAAACAGGTGCTTCCAGAACACATGATTTAATGCATGACCTCCAAGTCAGAAATTATATTTAGTCTAAAAAGCATCAAATGGAATATATTTTATGCACACTTTCTTAAGCCCGATCATTTAAAGCCAGAACAGGAGAATCAAAAGTGCCTCAGATGCAAATGATTGATGGGCCCTGATATTCTAGTATAATGTAATAAAAGGATAAATGAGTAACATTAAATATGTATTTAATTCATCAAATACAAATGTTTAATATTTAAGCATTTCATTGACAGATAGAACTAGTAGTTGTATTGTGCATAGCAAAAATATTTCAGTGTTTCCATTCAGGGTGTAGTATTATGTCATTCGATGCTGAACATTTCACAGGATATGCCAATATATTACGCTGGCCCCCAACCACTGAACATTTTTACCACCTTCTCAGAAATACAATGGTACTTATCTCTATATTGTTTTACTGATATTGAATTCTTTAGTATCTGTGTCATGCATAATTTACTATGGCTATTTCTTAGGCATTAGATACTATCCTCTACTCTCACAACATATAAATACAATTAGAAAATTAATACTGTGTAGAAAACAGAATGAAGATGCATTTTAAAAGCAATTTATCTGCAATTGATTGCTGGATTAGATTTACTGAGATAAAAATGTCTTTGTCATTATATTTTGACAATATTTTGGTCACAGTTATGTTTTAGATAAGTGTCCCCAAAAGACCCATGTGTTAAAGGCTTGGTTGCAGGCTTGCTACTGGGACATGCTGGAACCTTTAGGAGGTGAGCTCTAATGGAAGCAAGTCATGGGGGTGGTACCTTTGAAGGGAACACTGGGATCCCAGACTTTCCCTATTTTGCTTCCTGGCTGCCATGAGATAAGCAGTTTCCTCTGCCACATGCTTTACCAAGATGTGCTGTCCAGCCATGGGCCCCAAAGTATTGGAGTCGACTGAACATGGCCCAAAACTTCTGAAACCGTGAGACGGTATAAACTTTTCTTCCTTATAAATGTTTATCACAGGCATTTGTCACAGTGATTGAAAACTGGCTAATATGGTTGTGGTGGGTAGCCAAAATAATTTTAAAAGATAAAAGAATAAAGAGAATTAAATGAAGAAATACATGACTTTTTTATTGAAACTTTACTTGTTGTGTTGTCAGCTTTCTGTAACTGTGACAAAATACTTGAGAAAATCAACTGAAAAGGAGGAAAGTTTTACTTTTGCTCATGGTTTTAAGATTTCAGTTTTAGCCTTATCACTTTGGACCTGTGCTGAGATAGTGCAACAGGTAGGGGCACAAGGTGGAGCAAAGCTGCTCATCTCATAGCAGCCAGGAAGCAAAGGAGGGGGCGGGGAGAGAGAGAGAGAGAAATCAGATTACCTAAATTCCTTTAACTAAATTCCTTTAGGAGTACATCCTTATTGACTAATTCCCTTCACTTAAGATCCAAACCCTAACACTCACCCAAATGAGGAAAGAGTAAATGTTGATTGGTGAGATTTCTTTTACAACCTAAGATGTAATAATTTTAGTACTAGACATCAGCAAGTACTAGTGCAGTTTTAACTGTAGTCTGTTTTATTAAATTTAGTCAATGTTTATTAAACCCATGCTACATATCAGAGTTCCATCCAGTACAAATAGAAGGAAAGGAAACCAACATTCATAGACGAGGAAAGAGCTGCTTGATATATAGGCAAGAGATGTTAAAGTTGACATTTTTACAGGTACCCAATGTAGTTGAGGAGAGATTCCTGAGTTTACGACCCTTGGACTTCTCATTTAGAGGTCTCTCATCCATGCCAGAAATATCTTCCGATGGAGAGAGGGGTGCATGCTGTGAAGAGGATTTCTCAGTGGACAAATGAATTTGGACTAAGAGTGCCTTCTGTTCCCCCAGGGTGGTGAGAGATCACTGCCTGCTCAATCACTTCCCATCAGCCACAAGGGCTTTAGCAGACCACTGTCTTCTGAAGGCTTGGACAGTGGATGGAGTTCCATACCTGACACTCACTATGCTCCTTTACCTATCCCCTTAGTCCTTTCTCTCTACTCTATAAACCACATACACACACACACACACACACACACACACACACACACACACAGTTAATATATCAAGAGAAAAGAAGAAACTTTGAACTGAGACAACTATGTCTATTACCAAAGAGTAGGTAGGTTTGGAAGAACCATTCCAACAAATAAATTTTAAAGGGAAATTGGGGGAAGAAAATCCATTATTGAAGTTTTATTTTAAGGGAGATTAGAAAGAGGAAATGCATTATTCAAGTTTTACTATAAATTAAGTCTATGCCAGTATAGATACATAGAGCAGTAAGACATATACACACTCGTATGTGTGTGTGTGTGTGTCCTGGTAATTATGATGCTTACAAAGTGAGGGAAAGTGAGAGAAAGTGATATATGAGGCATGAAAAGTTGTATAGAATATGATGGTAGCAAAGAGGAGAACCATTGAACTCCATTAGTATTTCATAATCTATTTCATATGTAAATGTGGAAAAGGTTTTGCGTTGTCTGCAAAATAACTTCCTCCAGCACAGCAGGCAGGTTCTGTCTCTGCAGTCTCAGCCATGAGGTTTCAGTTCAGAAATGAGCTCCTGCAAGAGTCCCTCGCTCTGCGGTGTCAGGCCCGCCACTGGATCATGCTGACATGTGCATTGCTTGACATTAATCTCCCACACTCTTGTTAATGTGCTGTTCTCACCTCCCTCTTCCCAGAGATTTCTCAATGTGCCAGCAGTGTCTCCCTTATTACTGCCAATCTTTTCCTACAACAATGTAGGAAGAATGGAGGAAAATGGGTAACCAGTTTTATTAAATCAATAATTTTAGCGCCCTTAAGGTTTGTCAGGAGTTTCTGGCTGAAGGAATTGCAGAAAACACTTCCGTAGTCAAGGGTGTGGACAGACGTATGCTGCTCAAGAAACAAACTTTACTCCTATGTTGTAGCAGGTTCTAAAGGTTGAGATTGCTGGAAAAAGTAACCAGGCAATCTGGCCAGGGAAGAGTAAAAGCAAAGAAAATAGTGAAACTCTCAAATCTCACATGGGCAAATGATCACATCAATTGAAGCCTAAATTCCTTTATTTATGATATTTCAATATAAGAGGAAGAAATCAATTAAGTAAATGTGAAAATACATGTCAGACAGTTCAGAAAAACAAAAAGCAGCTTCCTGTGCTCCTACTTTTGATTATGCATTTTTTTTTTAACTTGTCTAAGCTTTGTTAGCTAGTAATGACTGCTTGGACAAGTTCAATGAAGACTCTAAGGCTGCTATGAGAGCGAGGAAAAATGAACTCTGCAACTCAGTGTTTACACTGGAGCTTGAGGGAAGAATGGCACTTTTAGTTGGCCCTCTGTATCCAGTGATCCAACCAACATAGACTAAAAACATCTGAAAACAAATTGCCTCTGTACCGAATACGTACAAATATTTTTCTTGATATTTTCCAAACAATATAATACGCCCGCTATTTACCTAACATTTACATGGCATTAGGTGTTGTGTTACTCAGCTTTCTATCACTGTAACAAATACCTAGAAAATCAGCTTATAAAGAGAAAAGGTTTATTTTGATTCAGTTTTAAAGCTTTCACTCCATAATCCTCTGCACTGGTTGCTTTGGGCCTGTGGTGAGGCAGCACAGCATGATGGACACGTATGTTGGAGTAGGTTGTTCATCTTATGACAGGGAAGAGAAAGAGAGGAGGAGGAGAGATATACGACCCCATGACTGGAACACCTCCCGCTTGGATCCACCTCCTGAAGTTTCTACTAACTCCAATAGTGCTACAGGCTAAACACCAAGCCTTTAACATATACGTGGCCTTTGGGAGACATTTCCGATGCAAACTGCAGCATGTATTATGAGTAGTCTGGAGATGACTCAGTGCATACAGGAGGATATGCATAGGTCATATGCAAATATTGTCCCATTGTCCCTCGTATGAAGAACTCTATTTAGCTACTGATGGAGACTTCAGGCAAGTTAGCTTCTCTTTCAAAACTGACAATAATGAAAGAACTTATAACAAAGGTGGTTATGAGATTTAAATGAGGTAACATGTACTATGGTCTCAAAAGAATGCCTAATACACTGTGATGTTTAATTATTGTTAATAATTGTATAATCCCTTGAACTATGATGATATGATAAAATGTAATATATATTTACAGTTCATCTACATTTATTTAATTTTTGAAGTGATGTATTTTGTTTTAGAAAATTAGTCCATATACTACCAAGTGAAGATTCACTTATATTTAGGGCAAGAAATACACTGCATATCCATATCAATATCAATGAATACCCAGCTATTTCTAATTTGCACTTTGTTCATCATGATATCATTAGATCAAAAATTCACATTTACATATAGTGATACTAGTGTTGCTTAATGATTAAGCTTAAATTTCCAAACCAAACTGTGTACTTTCCTTCATAGATTCTGCATATCAAGAAGGAATGTTGCACCTGGGGAGCACATGAGAAAGGGTGAGGATGGGGCCACCATCAGCACCTTATTTAAAGAGACTCTGCATGCAGTTGACAAATTTGCAACCATCAATTTACCTGACTCTCCCAAACCACTCACTCTTTCTGGGTGGGTTTGAGAATTGTCTCAGTGGGCTGTACTCTGTAAACCAGCTCTCATGTGTTCAAAGCTCACAGTTTGGAATTATTGTCAAGTATTTCTATTAAATGATTCAAACAACTGTGACTTGGAACACTGACATACCTAGAAATTATTTGGTCCAGAAACTACACACTAACAAAGCATAAATTGTGATGACAAAAATAAGAACATTCTTTTTTTAACCTGGTTCTTGAAAAGAATATTTAAAATTCTACACAAACTAAATCACCGTTTGCCTGTGTTTCTGATATTAAAGCAATAAAACTCCACTCGTCTATTTTTTCTTTAATCAGGGTATAAGTGAATACAGCAGGTTGGAAGGAAAAGGCGTGTTTAAAGCAGTTATAAGGCATTCCATTCATAACACGTATTTTTATAATTCCCAATTATGTTAACACCATATGTAGTCATTTAATTACAATTATTAAATAACTCACTATTATTCCTGAATGACCAATTTTTTCAGAGTATCATAATTAATGAAGAATTTCAATTAATATATTGCTCACTGAAACATATGCTATTGTTGTAGATTTAATCACAACATTTTTAATGTTTTGGAGAGATCTAATTAAAATGAACCCCCAAAAGCTTTCACCAAAGCCTCCATTGGAAAGATTAGTTTTATTCTTTCCTGTTTTAATACAAACCAGCTTTGCATTCCAGAATGCACACTTCATAGTGCTTTGAAGAATATTTAGTCTCTTCAATGGACAGGCATTTTTAGTCAAATTAAATATAACACATAAAAAGTGCTTTGGGTGTAAGCAAATAATAGCTTTCAAATGGCATCCAGTTGGAGGGATTTGTATTTTTTCTGGGCTATTTCAATGTTAGCACAATATATGTTAACTATTGAATCTTCATAACCACACAATGGGCCAAAACTGTAGTTTCCGTCTTATTTATGAGAAAGTCAAGGTTCAAATTACTCAATGATTTGCCTGAGATTATAAGACGTAGGTCTAAATCTTTTTCTCTCTAAATTCTCTTCACTATTTCTCATTCTCTATCCCAAGGGTCCTCCACAACTCAGACATACCTAAACACCTGGAGGTTTGTTTTATTGCTGGAAGATGTTTCTGTTTTGTTTTATTGTTTATCTGATTTTTCAAAAGGAATTGAGATCCTTTCAGTTTTGTGGGTTGCACACATTGGTTTTTAACTTTTGTAGTAAGTGTATTATGCTGAGAGGAAAGAGGAAGAGAACATGTGTTAGAGGGATTATGTATAATTTGCTGGTGTTCAATGTGACTAAGGAGGCTAAATGGTGTATTATTTCATGAGTCAGAATAATCAGTTAGCTTAAACCACTTTATCATATTAATAGCATAGCACAGTACATCTTCTAAAAATTCTTTCAGCAGGGACAGAATTATTCAGATATCTCATGATTGTCATTTACCAGCTGACTACACACAATCTATGCTCTATGTTGTAGCAGCTTTTAAACTCCCTGCTGTGGAATAATAAGACACAATTTATTTTTTAATCTTTTGAAGCATTTGTTTATACTGACTACATTCTAGAGTTCAAATTTGGAGACAATTTTCAGCTACTTCATTGTTAATGGTAGATTAAGAAAATGTTGTAAACAACTTTTTTATTGATAGTTTGCGTCAGTATATAAAGAAAATGGTGTCTCAAAATGTATCTAGCTGTGTCTCAACATGGGATAAGCAT
Organism: Xerus rutilus; assembly: GCA_028644305.1. NCBI lineage: Eukaryota > Metazoa > Chordata > Mammalia > Rodentia > Sciuridae > Xerus > Xerus rutilus. The sequence goes on along the minus strand of CM053404.1, from coordinate 113,416,604 downwards.
TTTGAGGGTAAAGATGAATCCCTTTACTGCTTTACTATAATTCTTTTTTCTCTCATTCTCTTACTCTTTTACCCTGAGTTTTAGCAGTACCTGACTTATGGGTTACACTGATAATTAGGCTTATTTACTGTGAACATCATTAAGCTTTTGAGAAGTAGATGAGATTAAGACTATGATATTTATTAATAGCCAAGAAAACCAGGGCTCAGAAAGATTCAGAGACTTCTCTCCAATTCTCATCAAGTGGTGGTGAGGGCTAGCAGCAATCATTTCTATCGTTCCACTCTTTGCTCTTTTCCAGCACATCACAGCTTCTGACAACTGTTTTCCTTTAGTGCACTGCTATGGCAAGGAGTTTGTAGGGCCAGGATTAGTATTTATTGAGCAACCAAATTATAAATGGCATTAAAATATTCAGAATAGAGACACAAACTATGTAGAACTTTAAAAACCCTTTTAAATCTGTCATATTCATATCCTAAATTAGCATCATTAACTAATGATTTCAATGACTCCCATTCAAATGGGTGCAGCGGCTAGAACCAGGCTGGCATGGTAACTATCTTCAGGGACTCTGGAGTTCCAGTGGTGATACTTCCTGGCTTTGTGATCTGGAAATTGTTACTCAACCCTTTCTGTACATCATTTCCCCATTTATAAATGGAGATAAGATCATATGAGAAAAAAAGGAGTCAAATTCTTACCATAGCCACTGGCAAAGTGGCAAATGTAATGAACATTATCTAACATCATTGTAGCTGTTATCATTACCATCATCATCGTCATGATGACTCTATTAAAGTTAGGTGTTAGCTAAGGATTTATAGTCCTTTTAGTCAAATCAAATCCCAGGCACTAGCGGGTCCGCTGTCCTTATTCTGTTCTGTACAATAAAGTGACTGGATTAATTGATCTCTTAGATGCCTCCTGCTTACACATCTCATATTCTTTATAGTAGAGCTTTAAAATAAAATGTTCTTCAGTGCAAATGCTCCAGGACCTTCACTTTGAACTAATAAATAATATTTAGCAAAGTCTTTTACCCAAAAGAGGGAGAATAATAGAGTTATTATTGAAATTGAGAATCATGTATTAAACAACACTTAATAGTTAGTATTTAGGAAATTAGTTAAAACCTTCTGAAAACCAGGTTAGTATAGTGGAGTTCAACACACCTAACATCAGATATATAGCTGATTAGTATTCTCTATATTCTAACATCCCCTAAGTCACTGTTTCTCCAAATGTCATCTGCAGACCAGCAGCACTAGCAATACCTGGGAACTTGTTAGAAATACAAATCCTCAGACATCATTCCAAACTTGCTGTGTTAGTGAATGCAGGTGGGGTGCAGCAATCTATGAACAGGCCTGTGCAGTGATTTTGAGTATGCTAAAGACTGAGAGCCAGTGATGTCAATGAAGGTTGGAAAAGCAAGTTCTGCCTTCGATAAACATTTACTGAAGCACCTGAAACTGAAATTGAGTCTGGCCTTAGAAGACATCTTAGAGAAAGGCCTGATGCATGGAGCTGGGGCTGTAGCTCAGTGGTAGAGCTTTTGCCTCGCATGTGTGAGTCACTGGGTTCGATCCTCAGCACCACATATAAATAAATAAATAAAATAAAAATATTAAAAAAAAAAGAAAGGCTTGATGCAAATAATTAAAAGTCAAGTAATCAATCAATTGGCTAAAAAGGAGGTTAGGAAGTCATTCTCGATTACTCCCTCTACAGAAATAAGGTATAAGAAGGTTAAAGAAAAGTTCAGAAAATATCAACAATGTGTAACAATTCTAGCAGTGAATTTGTCCCAGTAAGAATACATAAAATTCCATCTTTCTGCTTAGTGCAGAGAATTAGTTTCTTTGTGCTGCAGATTATATGAAAGAAATGAACAAATTATTGCTCTTTTTCATTTTTTTTACAGTAAATTAAAAAAAAAACCCTAGGATCTCAATACCCTGCTTTATGAAGGTCTATGTTAAAGTAGAAGGAAAATATTAATATCAAAAGTAGAAGGAAATACATAATGATCCATGTCCCTCTATCTAGCAAAACAAATCTTTTCACTAAAGGCTGCATTGAGAAAGTCATTTGATATACTAAAACTCACAAATATTAAACCATGTTTAGGGGAAAGAAGAGAAAGTCAGTGTCAGGACCTCATGAAGACAGGTGATTGTGTTTGCTCCCCTGTCCTCACTGCCAATCCTGGACCCATTCTTAAGTCTCTCATTTCTAATTAACTCCTGGACATCAATAACAATAAGTCAAAAACTAAATATATTCAATCTGTTTCTACAACCCTTTTCTCATATTCTCCATCTCAGTTGATGGTATTAAATTTTCCAAGGTATAAATCCATGAAGATTCTTTCCTTCAAGCCCCCTCCTGCTCTCTCATGCCCTCTACCCAGCAGCATTGTGTATTTACCTACTCCAGTCAATTTCACCTCATAATTATTAGAGAATTGTAGTTTTCATGGTTTCCATTGTGACCACCTCTATTCACATTCCCATGTTTTGGTTTCCTGTCCATCTTCCTAACTATAACTTAAGACTCTGTAGAACAGGAATAACATGTCCTCAGCACTCAGTACAAGGTCAGCAGAACAATCATCCAAAAGTTGTTCCTTGGTGGACAGGAACAGCATGAGGATGCTTTTGGACACTGCATCTTCTTCCAGAGAAAGAAATAAGTGACAAATTTGTAAAAAGGGAAAGTATTTCTAGTACACACTTGTATTTCAGGGTCTTAGTAAGCATTATAATAATTAGATTTGTATGATATTTCTATTAGAATCTCTCTCTTGATCTCATTTTATAACATGACATTTACCTTATCCAGTGGGCTCCTTGTTTATGCTTTAAAATCTGACTTTAATGACCATAGCAAAATTAATGACAATGTATTTCAGAGTCTTTGAGGACGAATACCTACACATCTGGATATTAGGTGAATTATAATCATACACAAAATGCTTTCCACAATCACAAAAATTACCTAAAAAAATTACAGCTTGTGGGATGAAAGCGTCCTATGAAGAATACATTGCTACCTACAACAGATTAATTTATAGAAACTGTCATTCCAGAAGATGGTAGCCTTGCTTAAAAGAGGTAATTACCTATGAAAATCACAGATACATTGTCAAGCATTAGCAAACTATCCAAGCCCTACAGACATCTTTTATGTGCTAGTCTATGTACATTTCATATTGATAACACCTCATTTTCATTGTACAGCCCAGTATACCAGGGACTATGAGGTATATTGAAATTGCGCTTTCGCAATTATTCAGTTCAAACAAAAAGATACAATTATTGTTTATTCTCAGTGCCTTTGGTGAAGAAGAATTCTAGAAAGTACAAATAGAAAAGGAATTCTTGGCCAGCAAACTGATACAGGAGAAATCTTCCAGAAACATATGGTCTGGAATACTTCAGACTCCTGGCAGGTTGCAAACCTTTAGTGTCTTTTATTAATAATCAGGGTCCAGATCAAGTGTCTCAAAGGAGCCAGGACCTACTTGTGAGACTAGGGTTTAACTTAGAAATTGAATATCTTCCAACAAAGTCTCTCATAATAGCAGATATCTTCTCCAGACACCAAATTACTCTGGTCAGCACAAATGTCATTGTCTAAAGAGCCAACATTCTCTACAAAATAGAACTAAGAAGGTTCTTTAGTAACACATGAAATGACAAATTCAATGGCAACTTTGTTCTATCGACTTCCTTCAATCTAAAATGACCTCCACCACAGTCTTAACATCTGTCTTACAGGTGTCTACACAGGCATAAACGAAAGGGCATACAACATAATACATTGCTATTAGAAAATACAATGCTTGGGTTGGGATATAGCTCAGTGCTAGAGCTCTTGCTTAGCATACACAAGGTCCTGGGTTCAATACCCAGCACCAAAAAAAAAAAAAAAAAAAAAGATGCAAATGCTTTAGGTATATGATTGTGGAAGGAATTTCAAGATCACAAGGTGTCTGACACAGGGGCACCTTAGTTTACACAGATAAAAATAAACTCCTACTTATTTCCATCTAGTGTTCAGTGCCTCCTTAGTGGTGAAACTCTAGGATGTAACATAAAACATGTCTTTAGATATTACTATTACATGTCGACTCCAATCTAGGTTTGTTCACATTTGAGAGTAGATAAGAAAAATAGAGTTTCCTATTGATAATTTTTACAAATATAATAAGGAAACACAAGCAACTACCAACAAGACAAACAACAAAATGTGGACAAAGGAAAAAGCACAGAGAGGCTGTAATTGTGCAGTGTAGTTTAACAAGCCTTTGTTTTAGGTAAGGGGAAAAAGGGAAAGGACAGAAGGAGAAGGGACAGAAGTAGGGACCACGGAACAAGGCTTCTCAGAAGACAGAGGGACACTCAGCCACAGGTTTTCATCCAAATAATGGCAAGGACTCTGATAAAAGTCCTGCAAGAAAGTAAAGATAAGAGGGTAGCCACAGCAGAGCTTGCTTTAAAAGAATGTCACACTTCCTAATATATCATTGTAGAGACAAAAGATTTTTGTATTATCCAGCAGGGCAGAAATTGTTAGAGCTGTAATAGCACACATTTTATAAGATTATTTTTTATAAAACAAAATTTAAGCCACCACACTATCTGCAAGTCTTTGCAATTAGTCCAGTAGCCTTATGGAAGGGAAATGAAGTGTGAAGGGAACCACAGTTAAACAGACCATTTAAACACAGGACAGTGGCAAAGGGAAGACTCCTCATTCATTCCCATCTATAATTTCTCTACTTCTCTACTGGTAAAAAATGGGGAAATAGAAATGAGACAAAATGACACTGCATGTATAGTGGTATGCTCCTTCAGTTAATTTTCTTAATAGCAATAAGCTATAGCTACAGTTTTGCCAGTAGTAATTTTTAAAATATTTTTTAGTTGTCAATGGACCTTCATTCTATCTATTTATATGTGGTGCTGAGAATCAAACCCAGTGCCTCACACATGCTAGGCAAGCTCCACCACCAAGCCACAACCCCAGCCCTTGCCAGTAGTAATTTGACATAAGCCCACATTCAGAGTTCATTTGTTATCTAGTAATCGTTTTTGTTTCTTTCTTTAAGTCTCAATTTAAAAGACTCCACTAGAGTGTGTTAAAGGACAATATCAAAATTAGATGGTGTAACTCATGTTTGCATTAAGATGCTGAAGCCTAGAATAAGCAAGGATGTTTTAAGTAGGAAGATAAACAATTTTGTTTGATGGTGTAGAATGTTAGAAACCAGAGGAAAAACACCCACACACACACATTCAGTCATCAGTAACATAACACGTTGTACATTACATTGAGTTGTTTGCAATTTATAAGAAGCCTACACAAGTTGCTTTTTTCTTCAGTTTTTCACCATTGCATTTGATTTGCCAGGACAGGAAGTGCAAGGGGAGTTGACAATCATAGGATATGCAGGATATACTTAACAGTATTTTTCTGTTACAATAGTTTCAATTTTGATGCTTATATTTTTAAGATTTTCAGGGAATTGGAACATCTAAAGAAATTTCCCACAGGCAAAATAAATGAAAACCGCACGTGTGCGTGTACCTGTTTTTCTCCGCTTGGCTTTTTGTGGTTCAATAACAGCTCAACAGCTCCAACGACCTCTTTTCTGATAGCATGTAACAGAGCATCTCCAACATAGACATTGAAGCTTAAGAGTAGTTCAATGAGCTCCAAGTTCTCATTTTCAATTGCAATGAGAAGAGCAGTCCTTCCCAGAGGATCGATGCAATTAATATTGATTTTAAAATAAATTTCAGCTTCCTCTAGGGATTTCTTGACACTGGCATAGTCTCCCTTTTCCACGGCATTCAAGTAGGCTTTCTCTGATGGTGAGAGTTCGGATTCTGCTCGGACTATCCTCAGAGGGATGCGATCTCTGTAGGGGGCATTAACATTTCTTTTGTAATAGAACTGAGCCATGTTTCATGCCATGCTATTTCTTTATCTCTGAAAGCACACACAAAAACACAAGAGTTAGTGTTAGTAGGCTTCTGAAGTTATTATGCATCCGAATTCTTTCTCAACTCAATGAAATCAACGACAATACTATTATTAACTAATGAGGGAAGGTTTGTTTCCCTTAAACAATGGAAATAGACTTAATATGTATTCCGCTAACTGAAACACAAGTTATAAAGTCCTAATCTAAGAGAAATAAAAAGAGGCTAGTATTGGGCAAGTCATTTTAAAAGTTACTCTACAAGTGACATTTGACATATACTGCAACTGGACAGCTTTGAAAATTATTTACCGACTTCATCATGAATATGAACAGTTTTTAACAAAACAATTTTGAAAATCAGAAGTCATGAGTTCCCTAAATTGGATCAGGGATATTCAAATATATTATTCACTGTCAATTTTGCTGACTATGAAGATTATAGTATAATTATGGAATGTCATTATGTTGTCATTTGTTGTATATTTTATTCTTAATTTTAGTAAGTACTGACATCAAAATTAATGCAAATTAATAATGTTAATATCAATAAAATTTCATATTGAGTCTAATGAACAAAATTTTGTATTTTCTGTTTGTAAGTGAATTCATTGAGGGAGAAAGAATGTGTACTGATGATATTAATTATCGTGATGAGTTAATGCAATTCAATTTCCAAAGGAATGACTTGGAAAAGAATTAAACAGAGAAAGAATATATTATGAAAATGCTATTTGTAAAATAAACCCCAAAGCAGGAATGTATTTATTATAAAATTTGTTATTATTTGGAGGTTCTAGCAAAGATATATTTGAGTATAAGGAAGTTATTTTAAGGAGATTAAAGTTAATTTTAAGACAAATTAATAGTCACTAGAAGCTACATTTAATGTCATCCTAGTTGTATAAATTTATGAAAACAATACATTAACTGCAATAAAGAACTTACATGCATTTAATATATAAGAATTTATATATAATTGTATATAAAATTACAGTTTATTGAAGTTAGTTCCTCATTTCACACTTGTTATTTGAACTATTTTATAGTCATGTGTTATTTAAATTTAACAAAATATTTACACATAGTTACTATGTAAAAATAAAATGAATGAATTAGTTTAATTACAAAAATAAGCATATTCATATTAATTGCTTCATAGAACTAATCATTTCATGAGTAAATTAATGTATTTGAATAGTCTTTACAGATTAAATATGCATTCTATTAACAAATGTGATTCAATGTAATGTAATATTTTCTTTTTGGGAAATTATGAATTGTTTGCACTTTATCTTAAGTTGTCAGTGATTTTAATGATTAAGTTTCACTCTTTTACATCCATATTATTAATCATAATTTCTCAAATATCTAGGAAGAGGAGATAATATATGAAATCATTGTTTCATAATTTGATCCTCTCTGGCACATTAGATTTATCATTTTTTAAGGTACCTTCAGAAACTAAGCCAAAAGCACATATTCAAAATGTATTCATTTTAAATGTGCAAATTACCAGGGTGAAGCCTAGTTATGATTTAAGTATTTAAGGATGCTTTTACTCATTCTAGTGTAACAAGAGTAGTATGTATATTATATAAGAATCAGGAGAATTTAACCATCTTCCAGTGTAGCTAAAATTAACAAATCAATGTTGTCATGACACTACATCATTTTAATGATCTAATCCTGACTGCCCCACTTAGGCATCAGTGATGCCATTAAAATGTTTGCCTTAGAATATCATTGGTGATCCATTTCCCCAGAGTCTCTTTCCCAGCTCCATGTTTCATCAGCAGAGTCACTGGGATCAATGCCAAGGCCTTCACATTGTAGTTTTGCCAGGACTACAGTCAAATGCTTCATAATGATAGCAACTGACATTTATGTTGAATTTCAGCAATGTGTATATTCTCTACTATCTTACTGCCCTACCTCATGATTCTTTGAAAAATATATGAAATTTTCTTTCAAGGCTGAGTTCAAAATTTCTTCCTTGTTTGACAAAATGTTTGAAAGTATTTTACCCAACATACAGGTTAAAATGAACTCGTATGCACATTCCCACCCCCAATACAGACACAGACACATATATCATGTCAAAACTTCATGAGAATAATAATTTTATCAAGAGCAGAAGGCAGCCTAGAGAATGGAAAAACTACATTTTATTTCCTTTGCTTAGTTTCATTAATAATGCTACCAAAAAAGGAAGTAGTGTACAACATTTTACTCCTGAGTTTCAAAATACAAGATGTCAATGATAATAATGTATTGATGGACAGAACAGCAGGCACTAGAGAACTTGGGGGGAAGGAGAAGTTAGACTCCATTAAAATCTGTTTCATTTAATCCAGATAATTCCCATAAATGTAAACTACATAAGTACATTTTAAAAAGAGCAATACCAAACTGAAAGAAAGATATTCTAGTCGACATGGCATTTAAGGGGTGGGCATGAGATGTCACGTTGAATAACCTATCTCTCCATCTATAACGTGGGGAAGTCAGTGTTTGCCAGGAATAGGTGAGGGATGAGAATCAAAAGTGAGGGATGAGGGGGCCTGGGGATATAAGTCAGTTAATAGAGTGCCTGCCTCACATGCACAAAGCCCTGGGTTCAATCACCAGCACAACACACACACACACACACACACACACACACACAAACACACAAAAGTGAGTACTGAGAAAGATTTTTTGTTTTAACTCAAGTGACATCTGTCAATCATTAGATATAGAAAAAAAATATTTAAGAACTTAAACTGGATGGATTTGAAATATATTTCAAATTCACATGTTAAATAAGTAACATTAAAATATTGACAACAGAATATTGAAACAGAGAAAGAGGGAAAGAGATAGGGATAGAGAGAGACTGATGGCTAAAATCTTAAAAGAATAAGGAAATTATACAGTTTTTCATTACAATAGACTTGTCTTTCTTGATTACTTGAGATGCAGGGATACTAACAGAAGGACAAAAAAAAAACAAGCTTAACATTTTAAAATGGCTCTCTGAATGCACCAGCAAGCGGAAGGTGCTGATAAGTGCTGGAGTTCCTGAGCTGACACACTAATCAGCAGCTAGAGAATTACTCCAGGATGAGAAGTCTACAAAAGAACCTAGGGCCCAGTGTAAAAAACACCTCGACCGAAAATGTTGAAATAAAAGCCTGTTCCTTCTCCCACACTTTCAGAAAGAACTTTCTGGAGTGAAAAAATATTCCCCATAATATTATAGAATTTAAAGGATTTTTTTCCATTTCATTGGCCTTTTCTAAAACCAAGAATGAAACAATTCAAGTTGTTTCAAAGACTCAGAAAACAGACAGCAAAGGACAGGGGATGGGGTGAAGCTCAGATCCCGAGATGTGACTTTTTCTATATTGTAATATTTATTTTCCCTAAAGAATTAAGAGACTTAAAAAGATGTGGAAAGAGCTACAATTTGACACTAACCCCAAGAGAAATTTAAAAACTATCATCAAGTAGGAAAACCACAATTATCTAACAGAAAGAGATATACAAAGAAATTAAAAATTCTAGATATGTATGCACATCTGAAGGCACACTCCCTAAAGAATCAGCTTATTTGTGCAGTCATAAAAGCAGTGAATTTGAGTTCTGAAGAACTCAAAATATATAGGAATATCCCCTTTTCGGTATACATTGTTAATAGTGAAATAAATTTCCTCCATTGTTTTTTCCTTCTTTTTCTTCCATAGTTCATTGTGAAAAGGAACGTTCATAGATAGGAATTCATGATGTAGTGTCAAATAATGGCTTCTATTTGTTTTTAGGGTACTATTACACATAGCTTATGTTTCATTTATACTTTTTCTGGAGTCGGATATGAAGTAGAAATAGCAAGAAAAATACTTATATAACTAAAATATTATGACAGCCTAGGATTTCAAAGGGGGAAATCTAGATTAAACATTCTGAAAATGAAAGTCCGTTAGAGTTTAACAGAGATCAATTTTTTTTTTCTTTTTGGTGGTGCTGAGGATAGAACCCATGACCTTGTGCATGCAAGGCAAGCATTCTACCAACTGAGCTAAGTCCCCAGCCTGAGACCAATCTTTAAACACTCATCGTCCTCAGTTACAGGATGGCATAGGAAGAGCAAAAAAAAAAAAAAGTTTTTTATTTAGTTGTTTTTTAATCTCCTGGCATTTATAAAACATTTTGGAAAATATATATGGCATTCAAAGTTTGAATGTCTCCCCTGACAGCTAGGATGTATGTATCAATCTCTCTCTTTCTTCCCCTGAAGTTTCAAAGGAAATGGTGTTCATTCTTTCGTCACTCCAGCTGCCAATCTTGCTGTCCAGTCTTCATTCATTCTACCTTCCTAAACCTTTGCATCATTCTTCTGTTTTCATACTTGAAAATTCTGCGACATGACTCCTTCCCCACCAGTCAAAAATGCCCTTAATTCTCACAGACATATTTTAATTATCATTAGTAATTCTCTCTTCATTGCTATCTCTGATTTTCTTGATAAACTTTAGGCCGATTTCCAATGAACTCATTTATTCTCTCTAATATGGTAGTTATCCTAATCACAAATGATATTTTTCATTAATTTTATTTCTGCCAATTGCCAGATACATTTTGCGCTTTTCAGGCCTTGTAATACTCTGGGTTTTAGGAATCTCTAGTAATTATGTCCTCTCAATTGGAACTTGCCTCATGCTGGATTCCAGGTTATCCTTCCTAAATGTCTCAACTGCTGCCTCTATAGGACCTTCCCCTAGTAGTTCACAAGGATTCCCTTTCTTCCATCTACAGCTGAATGTTGGTCTTACCAGGATTCTGTGTGTCGCTATCTACTCCATCTATCACTCTCCTTGTTTCTACTCATTCCTGTTTTTCTTAAATGTTACATATGCTTTAAAATATGCTATAAAATCCATGTTGCCAGTTTTGTTTTAAGTTCTGCATCAATGTTGTCCAGTATGGTAACCAGCACACGTATGTGGCCATTTAAATATTAATGAACTCTAAGTAATATTAAGAATCATTTCTTATGTCTCACGGGCCATATTTCAACTACTCAACAGTATTTCCTCTTCTACAATGTCAATTACTTTTTCTCCCCTTCATCTTTTACATTGGCTGCAATAATATCCATCTCAATAATCTCGTGGATATTATTCTTTCATCCTTTCAATTTTTACTCCACAATACCACATGCCTAATCATTATAAAATGTAAATCTGGTGGAATCACTTTCTTATTATAGTCCCTACGAGGCTGATAAACATTCATCAGAAAACTGACTTAAGGAGTACTGGTTCCTCCTGTCTAGTTTCCAGGATTATCCTTGGGAAATCTTAGTTTATACTGACAAGAATACGGGATGACTTGACTACTATACCTCCTTGCCTTTTCTCACACCATTCTTTCCGACTTGAATGCTTTTCCTCCCTTTGAACCCATAGCAATTCATAAAAAATTTTAAAACCTTATCTGAAGGTTGGGCTCTGAGAATTTTTCTTCTCTTCTTCTCAAGGCAGGTTAAAAGGCCCATTTATGCACCTTCATAAATTCTGTGGATCTCTTAGATTAGGAACACACCTTACTGGTCTGTATGTAGGAGACTGTAACTTATAAGGTTTTGCATGAGTGTCCAAAGTTTTTGAATGAAAATAATGACTATACTTTGAGAGTTATTCCACTGCCATTTTGAATAAAGAAATTAAATTAAAATGTCAAGTTGCTTTAACAATTTACCTGAAATTGGTTTAGCAGTTCAATAGCTATTAAACTAAGAAATAGCCCAGGCAAAATGCTTTCTTTTTTTTAAACCTGTTTTCTTCTCTGCAATTTTGTCAGCTAAGTAAGGAATTGCAACTCTGATGCATACATTAACACAAGTATAGCTCATGGTTCTGAAACTTGCTTCTTAGCTCTACTGCCTAAAATCTTCAGCAAGTTATAGATTTTATTCATTTTCTGATCCTTCCAGGTGAGGATGAACACAGAAGGAAAAATAAGACACCCTGGAGAAACAATTTGAGTATTTTATGATAGAAGAAGTAGAGTTAATGTACCAGATAGCAAGAGACTAATATGTATGTACATATTAATCTCTACAGAATTTACAAAAGAGAATGGGAGGAAAACTCAAGAATAAAAAAATCATTAAGCCAGGTGTGGAGGCGCATGCCTGTAATCTCAGCGCTTTAGGAGACTGACACAGGAGAATCATGAGTTCAAAGCCAGCCTCAGCAATGGCAAGGCACTAAGCAACTCAATGAGACCCTGTCACTACATAAACCATAAAATAGGGCTGGGGATGTGGCTCAGTGGTCAAGTACCCCTGAGTTCAATCCCCAGTGCCCCCTCCCCAAAAAAATCATTAATAATCTGAGGTACTGGTAGAACAACAGTAGAATAAATCAGTGATCAGGTCGTGAAACTTTCCCCATTTGTAGGTAAAAGTTAACAGAAATTGAGATTAGAAACACAAGAGTCGGCATCTGTAAAACAGCAATCACAGAAAATGAAAATGAGATAATGGAGTATAGGAAGTATTTTTAGTAGTAATGACCAATAATTTTCACAAGTATAAAAAAGATATAAGACTTTGGATTGAAAGAATCCATACTGCCACATAAGATATATAAGAACGACTCCTAGCTGGGCGCGGTGGCTCATACCTGTAATCCCTGGGAGGCTGAGACAGGAAAATCGTGAGTACAAAGCCAGTCTCAGCAATGGCGAGGCACTAAGCAACTCTGTGAGACCCTGTCTCTACATAAAACACAAAATAGGGCTGGTAATGTGGTTTAGTGGTGGAGAACCCCTGAGTTTAATCCCTGGTACCGAAAAGAAAAAAAAAAAAAGATAACTCCCATCCAGGAAAACAAACAAACAAACAAACTTAAAAAGGGGTGGAACATATCCCCTATTGAAACAGTCTGAATTTGAGAGCTCCATCTGAATTAGGGACAACCTCCTCATGCTGAGAAGGGCTGCACCACCCCACTCTGGCAGTGGCCAAGGAAGCTGAGAGCAGACATTGGCTCTCCTCAGGCCACTACTTGACTAAATTGGCATACATACTTTGCCTGCCTTTTGTCTTACCTGACTGTGTTTTCTGCCCTGCCTCTTTTCATTTAAAAGTCTTGCTTACCTTTAGAGATTTAGAAGATGGAAACTTTCAATGTTTCTTCCGTTTTCCTTCAAAGCTGGCTTTGAATAAAACCTATTTTCTTACCGATTTGATTCTGAATATTTCTAGAGCAGTCAGCCTTGTAGGCTAGCTTCTTCCTGCCCCCATTCTCAGGGCTGTATGGGACCTGCTCAGTAACTATAAAAATTGCAATCAACAGCTCTATCAACATTAAAATGTTGTTATATAAAATTCAGCCCAGGAAAAAATAAGATTGTAAACCAATAAATAACTTCACTCTTTCACTGTTCACATCAATAAATTCCTGCATACGTTTATCTGAGATAACATTTTTCTTACCTGGACAAATAGTTCCCTTACTAGGCAAGTTTTCTTACCAAGACTCTTCAGAACTCTCACCTTATTAAATGAGCAGATCCTAAACTATTTTGTTACAAATATTTCCTAATTCCAATCATTTTCTCACCTTGAAAGATTCACCTCAAACCACCTAAGTCCAGGCCAGAAATCTCTATAAATTCCTTAGCCCGATTGGTGCTTCAGGAGTATTGTAAAACTCAGTTGAGTGATTTCACCTATACCCTGGTGAGTTTTAATGAATTTAGCTTTGCTGTATTAGAAGACTGAATGGGGATATTTTATGGAATCCAAAACAAAGAAACAATGAAAAATCACCTTAGCATCATCCCGCTTAACAGCAAACCTGGAGGCAAAAATATATTTGGGTATTGTTTTGAAAATAGGAAAGCAAAAACACCTTAGAACTTTGAAGCTAGAAATTTACATTTTATTAAAACTATTTAAATGAAGGAAAGAATTAGTCTTATGCATATGGTCTCAGACAATTTTTCACTCAAAGACCATTACTTGAAATCAAAAGCATATTATAAGGAAAGTATAAAGATATGACAGGACAACTTTCTGCCATTTAAATAGTCAAGAGATTTTTGTCTATTTTTCTCATCAGCATAGCCATGATGCTTCGATAAGTCTGCATGACAAAAGCTGAATAAATATTTGTTGAATGAATGAAATTTTTATTGAACACCTACATGTCAAGGTTTGCACATTATACATGGATGGTATCACCATGAGCAAGAGTAAAAATTCTTGCATTCGTAGAACTTATGATCCATTGGGAAGGACAACAAAGTATAGCAAAGAAAATACTTATACATGTTGATAAGGGCTTTAATTGAAGCAAATGATGAGTTGAGGACAAATGTAGCAACCATGAAGAGACGGAGAGCTATATCAAGTAGGGTCGACTGGGTAGCCTCTCCGAGACACGAAAGATGGCAAACTACTAATTATGTAAAAACTGCAGAAAACCATTATGTTAAAGGGGCCAGAAAGTGAGAAAACCATGAGGCAGGAGGAACATTATGCATTCTAGGATATAACTCAGCCTTGTTGGGCTGTATAGAGTGAGGATGGGAAAGAGAGGAGCAGATGAGTCGGAAGAACTTGACAGTAGCCAGCAGATTCAGGACAAAGACTTTGGAATTTCAAAGGTCAGTAAGTTACAGAAGCACTTTCAATGGATGTGTGGCATAATTTGATTTCTAACTTTAAAGATCATTCACATTGCTGATTGATTAGAAATTATGAAAGAACTGAAGCTTAGAGACCATCTGCCAATAAACCAAATGCCAGCGAAGGTCTACAGGAATGTAGAAATATCATCTCCCAAAATTTGAAGTAGAAAACTTACAAAGTTCATGTTAGTACAGTATTCATGGACTTATATTTTATGAGTTTATCATTTAAAGCTTTTCTTTGTGCTCTAAGTGTAAATGTATTTTAACTCATCATACCTTAATTTAATCCTTCTTTTCCTCATTCTGTTATTTTCCATATTTTTTTAGAATTTGAAATTCCCTTTTTTTTTTTTTTTGGTGCTGAGGATTGAACCCAGGGTCTTGTGCATGCAAGGTAGGCACTCTACCAACTGAGCTATGTCCTCAACCCCTAGAATTTGAAATTTTTCAGAAGGCATACATAACACTTAAAAGTCAGAATGTGTATATATGTATTACTATTAGTGCACCAGAAACCATTTCATTAGGTTAAATGTGTCACTACTTGTCTTGTTTAAAATGAAATTATGCCTTGCTATAAAGAAAACAATATTAAGAAGAAATGTTGGGGATATACATTTGGCAAATAAGTACTTTACAAGATTAAACAACCACTTTAAATAATGATTTATTCAAACAAAAATGTATTCACATGAACTACAACAATCAGATCCTTGGCCTATACCTGACCTCTAGTTTCTGAATGTGTGTGTGTGTGTGTGTGTGTGTGTGTGAGAGAGAGAGAGAGAGAGAGAGAGAGTGAGCGAGAGAGAGAGAGAGAGAGATGCACATGTGTGTGAATGGTCATAGTTTCAATGGTCTTTTGTCCAAAACAGAAAAAAGAAATCTTTTAATGTTACAAAATGACAGAATGTTTAAATGATGATACACACATAAAGTTTTTTTTATAAATATATGATCCTTCTATTTGGAAAAAAAGCACTTAGTGAGATTATTGCAGAAATAAGAAAAGGTACGATGTGGCTTAAGTATTGCTGTTATTTTTGCTGTTGTTGCTGCTGGCGGAGGTAGTAAGGATGGTGGTGTGTATCTGTGTGAGACACAGGCAGAGGCAGAGCCAGAAGAACTTGAGTCCACATTGCAGAGAGGCACATTGAAAGGGAAGAGGACAAGTCAGAGTTAGGAAATTAAAAGATAATAAATGATGTTGAGACAACTGGTTGGAAGCTTTGGAAAAGATAAATTTATAGCACCATGAGAATGGATTGTATATAGATTTCAAAGTTAAATATTAAAACAAATAAAATGATAGGAAAATACAAATATTCATCTATCTTTTTGATAATGACAAGTTTTCCAAGCAAAAACAGTGGGGAAAGATTAGGAGGAATATTCATGATATGCATACCAAACCATTTAAAAATTTTAGAACTGCATTAAAAAATGCACAAAAGTTAAATGCAAAATAACTAGGGAATTCTTCAAAATAAACATGACAGAGAAGTTAACAAAGTAGAAAAGACAAACCACTAAGACACAAACAGTAAAACAGGTTTCTGATATTAAAAGAAAAGTATGAGTAGAAAATATTATTTGAAAAAGCATTTGATTTCACTCATTTTCAAAAACTGAGAAATACATCAATAAGATAAAAGATATTCCACGCTGAATGTATTTAGGTTGCAGACAAAAGAATACCCAATGCCAGATAGTGCAGTGAAAATACATCTCATATAAATTGCTGGTGGTAGTTGAAACTGGAAAGGAACTAAAAATATGTGTACCAGTATTTTGAAAGGTTCAAGTCATTTACCCTAGGAATACTTTTTTTCAGAATCTACTTTACAGTTAAATTTTACAAGGCAGGCAATGTATGCACTAAGATAAACAAAATTCTGTTATTTATTGTTGGGAAAAAATAGAAACTTAAAAGCCAATAATTGTCAGTTCGACAAAGTGCTCAGTGTTTATTTAATACAAACTATTCAAGTATTAAAATAATACATATTTCATTTTACTGTCATGGAAAATTAATCATGACATGATAAGTGGTAATCACAGATAAAATTTTAAACACAATAAAAATGTATCTTCAACGATAGAAAAGCCCATGTTAAGAGGAAGGACGACATAAATTAAGAAGGGTTACCTAGGTTACCTTTATTTTTGTTTTCCCTATTTAATTTTTGGATAATCAGAGCACAATTCATTTTCCTAAAAATGTAAATGCTTTTGAATCACAAAATAAAAGTTTGTTTTGTTACAAGACAGCTACCCTTAATATTTAGAAGGATTCTCATGTTAGACTTGTTTTTCATAACCCCAAAAGCTAGAACCAAAATGAATAGGTAGAAATTATAAAGACAAAGATTTCATCTCAACAAAATGGTGACATTTTAATAGTACGACTTGCCCGAGGATTAAACAGTCTATCTCAGAGCCATAAATTTTCTGTTGCTGCCAATTTTCAAGCAAAGAAAAGATAACTTTAAGGGAATGTGGTGGAGAGAATTCAAGAATTAAAGGAGTAGCCAAAATGAATAATTTTTAATAATAGATGAGACTTTGTCAGTTTCTAATAGTTTTTGCATTTTTGTTGTCTTTGAAGAGAGAGAAAAGAAAGAGAAAGAAAGAAAGAAAGAAAGAAAGAAAGAAAGAAAGAAAGAAAGAAAGAAAGAAAAAGAAAAAGAAAGGAAAGAAAGAAAGAGAGAAAGAGAGAAAGAAAGAAAGAAAATTGTGACCATGGAGGGCTGGGGTTGTAGCTCAGTGGTAGAGCGCTTGCCTCCCATGTGTGAGGCCCTGGGTTCGATCCTCAGCACCACATACAAAGCAATAAAATAAAGACATTGTGTCCATCTACAACTAAAAAAGTATTTAAAAAAAAATACCCTATAAAAAAAAAAAGAAAGAAAATTGTGACCATGGATACATCACTAACTTTACCTCTTTTCTTATCCTTCCCTTAAAGCTATACTAAATGATATCCTTGCTTCTGTCAAGGTTATAATTTTTTACTGAATTTAAAAACATGCTGGCTTTCTAATCTGGTTCATGTTTTTCCTGCTCCTCTAAAAATTTTTATTCTTCTTTTTAATTATACATGACAATAGAGTATATTTTGACATATTTATACAAGCATGAAATATGTCTTATTCTAATTAAGATCCCTTGATCACAAACTGATTTCTCATTGTTATATACTACTGAGGCTTTCCGTGAAACTTTTTCCAAAGTATAGCAACTTTTCAGATAAATACAACTATGAGAAACAGTTCCTAATATATTTTATAACTAGATAGAAATTAAATTTTGAACATCATAGTTAGAATTTTCTCTGATTTTAGTCCTCAATCTAAATATTTATTGTACTATGAAATTAATTTTTTCACTTCTAAAAAAATATTGCATTTCCTATTAAAAGCAAAATAATACTGTCATTTATGACATGGATAGAACTGGAGATTCTTGTGTTAAGTGAAATAAGCCAAGTGCAAAAAGACATTACTGCATTATCTCACTCGTTTGTGGGATATAAAAATGTTGATCTCTTATAAGTTAAGAACAGAATGGTGGTTACCAGAGACTGGGAAGGGCAACAGGGAAGGAGGAGTGACCAATGGGTACTAAGTTATAGTTAGACAGGAGTAAGAAGCTCTGGTGTGCTACTTCACAGGAGGGTGACTATGAATAACAATCATATACTATATATCTCAAAAAATAAAAGAAAAATTTTCAACATTTTCATGAAAAGGAAATGAAAAATCTCTGAGGAAGTAGAGACATTCAACCTAATTTTATCACTGCACAATGTATACATGTACTCAAACAATTCATGTTACCATAAATATGTACAATATTTATGTTTTTATGTATAAGTTTAAATTTATAAAGGTAAAATATATATCTTTGTTTAGATAATGAAATATATTTTATTCATTATCTTTAGATTATGAAGCATATATAAGCTAGCAAATAAGCTGAATTTAGAAAGAATATTCTTATTGGGGCATAATCATACAAATTCACTCATGTATTCTTATTTATTATAAAATAAATTGGTCAAAAATAATTTAATGATGCTTATCTATGTTGGATTTGGATATTTTTTGGACTGAGTATATAAAGTTACATAAAACACAATTCCAGTGGATGAATTTTAGTATGCCAATTATACCTCAAATAAGACTGTTAAAATAATAGCACCAATCTCTGACCTCAGGGAGGACATTAACAAGCTGGAAAGGAGCATTGCTGACAGGTAGGTCAGTACCATATGGCAAGTTCTTCAGGATAGATATGTGTGATGCTTCCTGGTGACTTAGAGGAGAAATTGATTATAGGACTCCCCCATTTGAGACCCCCAGTTTATGCCTGAAACCACAGAAAGAGCTGAACCTTACTTACGTTATGTTTCATTCTTGTTTTGGATCTTAGTATATGATTTATTTTCCTTTCCTTATTAAGAACATTCCTTACCTTTCGACTTAAATGAAGCACTTTAAGACTTCCTTGACCTGTTTGAATTTCCATCATCAGTACTCTTGGGATTTGGCAACATTAATAAGTAAAACAATGGTCACCTGAATATAAGCCCTGCAATACCATGATAGTTGATTTGTAACCAAGACAGCTACGAAGTGACCAATGGTTAGGTAGCATATAGTGTGTCAAGACAATGGACAAAGAGATGCTTAAAGTCCCAGGTGGGACAGAGTGAGTACAAGCAGGCAAGATTTTATCACTTGGAATAGTACAGAATGCTTATTCTGTGGCAGCGACCATTCTAAGTTGTATACGTATGAACTTGACTAATCCTCATGAAATTTCCCTGGGATAATTATCATTATCAGTGTCTCATGACATGAATACAGAGTTAACTAACTTGATAAAGGTCACATTGTCTTTGTAAATGTGTTCCCTATCCTATGTCAAATTTAGCCTTTTACTTTGCAGTTGAATGGCTGTTCAGTTTCTCATTATCATGCTCTCCAATTTTCCAGTGACTGAATAAGCTGTGTAGTGGTTTCTAATTTGCCCCCACTGCAATACCCAGCCAGAGTCCCTCAAGTAATCTTGTTCAATTCACGACTGAATGCAACTAAGAACAGATAGCAGGATTTAATCCTTTGCTCATGTGAGATGCAACAATGATAAATAATAAAGTGTGGGTTTCATTCCTGATGTTAAGTTAAACCCAAGAGCTTAAAACTCAATGAAACTGTGCTGTATGGCACTTGTACTCTCTTTGCTCTTCCCTGAATGGCAATTCAGACTGAGTACTTAAAATCCTAAAAACACTATATGGTTAACGCAAAAGAAGAACGTGTAAATATAAAAGGCATCCCCTTTTTTTATCATGAACTTTTAATCTTTTACTCAGTCTTTTTATATTCTTCGAATTTTCTGAACTCAAGCACTAATTATGCAAATCAAAAGCAATTTTTGGAAAATCAGAATGCTCAGAAAGAATACTTTTCCCAAAGTTTCATTATGCACAAAGAATTCAGTTATTGCCTAAACACCCTCAACACATGTCCGGACCATTAGAAAGATTAGAGATGAATTTTACTTGGCAAAGAAGAGTCACGGGTTATTTGATTATTCTAAAAACTTATAATGGACTTAATGTCCAGAGAAATTGTGTTATTTGCTACAATCATCAGCCCTATGACAGTGTGATCATTTTTAAATGACATAAAGTGGTATTATGATTCTTAAATATTCAACCCAAATGTTAGTATAACCCATTGAGATAGTTAATACAACACTTAAAAGAGTTTGTATCGGCAAGTATGATAGTATTTTCTTTTTAATTCAAGAGTTCTGTGTCTTTGGGTGCTAAGCAAGTATGACAGGATTATTCACATAAGTGGTATAATTTGTTTTCCATCAAATCTTCATTTACACTAACTAAATGAAACTAATTTTCTGTGTAAGTCAAAGTCCTTCTGTTATTTCAGAAGCTGATATAAACTAATTTAAAGTATTGATTTAAGGAATGAGAATATGCTACGGCTTAAATAGTAGGATCATATTCCAACTCTGGCTCCATTACAAACAGCTCTTAGATGTCAGCCATTTTTCTCTGCCTTGAGAACTCATTTGAAGAATTAAACCACCAAACTGTACTCATTCTAATAGATACTGAAACCAGAATTTCTCTGCTTCTGCTGGCAGGTGGGTTGTGGGTAAGTTGCACACCTTTGCAGTTAAGAAAACTCATTTTAGTGGTAGCAGCTAATCAAGGCAGAAGGCATCAGCTGCAAGAGTCACAGTAGGCAAAGCCAGATTCTTCTTCACTATTCTTTTTTTTTCTTTTTAGTTATAGATGAACACAATACCTTTATTTATTTTATGTGGTGCTGAGGATCAAACCCATTGCCCCACACATGCGAGGCAAGCGCTCTACCGCTGAGCCACAAGCCCAGCCCGTCATCTTCACTATTCTTCAGTGGCATATTTCAGCTCTTAATGGCAGCCTGTGCCCTTGCAGTAGACCCTAGAAGCTCATCACCAATTTGTTCCTGTGTTTTTGTCTCGCAAAGCTAAACACAAAAGTCACGGACAACAGAAAGCAAGCATGAAAAGAACAAGATATATTCAAGTCTGAAGAATAAAAAACAGAACTCACATGGTGAGAGAGGACCTGACAGCAGGTTGCTCTTTGAATGTGCTAGTCTAGGAGTTTATATAGCTTTTGGGTCAACATTATTGGTCGATATTGATGCTAATCAGTTTTTGTAAAAATACTAAACCTATTGGTCCAAATTTATTCTAATCAGGTGTTGGAAAGTATCAATTCTCTTGGTTTGTCCTGCAATCTCCATCTGGGTCTGCCCCACTTCCCTCTTCTAGCCTCTTATTGGCCCAGGATAAGGAAAGGGAGAGGGAAGGATAGGATAACATAAAGATAAAGAGAAGATCAATAATGTAGAAGGAGGAGATGAAAAGGTAGAGTGGAGGGATGGGTAAAGGAAGGCAAAGGAGAATGAGGTCTTAAAATGTCATGTTATGTGCACATATAACTATACCTCCTGGAATTTTGCCTTCACAATAGGTGGAAAGAACCAATCAAATATAAATAAATAGATGAGTGAGAGGAAGTCTAGTAGAGTAAAAGAAGAAGGATGGGAGAAAGAAAGAGGGACAGATGAAAAAAGAAGGAGGGAAAAGGGGATCATGAGCTGAAACTGATTTCCATGCATATATGTTTGTCCCGATGAACTCAACTACTATGTAAAACTATACGGCTCTAATTTTAAAAAAAGTGATTTTCTTACTTGGAAAAAAAAGTTTGACATATTCTAATTTTAATACTCTGTAAACAACAACCTAAGTGTTCAGAAGTAAAAATAGTCATTATTATGAAATTCCATATTTTCTATATATTATATATAATTGTATTGAAGATAAAGTACTATATTAGAAATATATTTTAGTATAAATTATTTTAGATCATTTTCTCAACTGTTAATGAATGAATATATTGAATGACTATCTTTAGAAATGGAAACATACTTTAGTATTAATCCCTAATCAATGTTGTGCCCTTGGTATCTAGCAATGTCTATAGAGCATCACTTGCCCTTGGCTGAATTCTTCATGAATTCTTCTTATTTTTCTAGTTGATAATTCCATTCGCTTTCCTGTACTTTCTGATGCCTCTTCTTTGATCAAATTCATTCTTCATTTTTTAAGAACATGAGATGTGTAGTCAAGAAGACCTGATTACAACCCCAAATTTGACACCTTCTGTCCTTGGGGTCTGGGCAGAAGTACTTAAAAGGTATGTTTCCTTATGTGCAAAACAGAAATAATACTATCTCTAAAAATGTATGTTAAAGAATCAAGATAAAATGCATTAAATGGGCCATGGTACCTGATTCCTAGAAGCCACAAAATAAAAGCTTACTCAGCCTTATCCCTTATCATTTTTCTTTTGTAGTTTGGGATGTTCGAGAGGTGAATTACCCTTAAATTTAGTGTGATCACACTGAATCCAATAACCAAGTTCACAGCCCATGAAGTTTTGACCTGAGGAGCCTCAGGTGATTTTACACTATTCATAAAGATAAAATGCTAGAGCTTCATCACTTCCAGCTTTTAAACTGACCCTAAAAGGTATGTTGGTTTTGGAACCAAAAATATTGGATTTTTGAAGTCTTCTGCCAATTAAACTCAGGATAGCCATTTTCTTGATTTCATCTCTCCATTTGCTCAGGTAGATAATGATGTCCACATGCAAGGTTGCTGCTGTTCAAATGTGATATGCATGGTAGCGGTTCCAAGATGGCGGCGTAGACAGTCCAC
>CM053404.1:113277107-113393111 GCA_028644305.1 Xerus rutilus | reverse complement strand
AACAATTTTTTTCTATTTGCCTCAACAAATGTTTTCAGTGAATAGTGTGTACAGCTTCTGATAATTTTGTTTTTTTCTGTTATGTTTGCCAACATGTATTAAAATGCAACTTTTGGGAAAAAATAAAATAATAAAAAAAAAAAAAAATGTGATATGCATTATGCCAAGTGGATTGAAGTATACAAAGGTACTTGATCAGCAGTAACTATTTATTTTGATCACATTTTGCTGCATTTCTAGATACAAGCTAATAAAATAATTGAAAAATATTTTAATTGTTTAAATTTAGCTTTCATTCCATTAAATTAAGAGAAACATAAATTGATATACATATTCCATGATATATATCTAAGGATTTTGTTTTCAGTGTAGGTATTAATTTCATAAAATTAATCCCTAGATTCTTTAAGAGAGATTATTCTTTAGGCTTATAGTTCATAAGAGGATCAATTTTCAATAATCAGTACTACCTCATGAATTTAATATTTAGCTATTTCAGCTTTGATTTATAAGATTAAGAAAGTATGACATTGCATTAAACTAAGAGATATAAATAAATTACTAATAATAAATATATTTTAAATGCAGCATATATATGTAAATAGCTATAAAAGCTACTAGGGTAACATATATACATGTATATAGAAATGTACACAATCACCTAATATATGTATAGACTAGAATGGGACACTAAATAAAAATAATGGCTATCATATGAGCCACAGTAAACTATAAAAATAAGATACAATACTGATATTATAGACTTTGAAGTGTAAATTAATATGAATTTTATTACAGTATAAATTTCAATTGAAAAGTCTCATAAAAACTTTTCTAAGCAAAAATATCAGTAGATCATGTTGAAGAAAATCAACATTTTCAATATTTCAAATTTAAGAATAGAGTGATATATAAAAATAAATCATACATATAATAATAAACTACTGAGTTTACAATATTTCAAGTGATCAAATATTTTATCATTTTTCTTTTGATGGAAAATATTTGGAAAAACATGTATTTAATAAGCATGACTTCAGTCTTCTTATTTTTGCCATACATAAAGCAATGTGGCCTGAATGCAAAATGTTTTATTGTTACTGTGAACTGTAACTCATAAAACTTTTCTAAAAATTATCTTTTCCATATGGAGAACGTAATATCATACTACCAAATATTTTAAGAATTGTGCATTTCTATACTCTGACAGAGCATATCTGTAAGCCATTCTAAAAGACAGTGTAAAATTCCTCAAAAATAGCAAAAATAAATGAGAAGGTCATGGTTTATCTGCTACATCATCCTTCATTCCTCTTCTCCAACAGTTGAGAACCATAATTATGCAGTGGTAAAGGACCTGTTTCAACTGGGTTTGTGATCACTTAACATACATAAAATTAAAATTTGTTATGAGTTCTATTAAGAAACAAAAAAAAGAAAAGAAACAGAAAAACAAAGGGAGGAAGAAAATTTAAAATAAAGGAAGAAAGAAGCAAGACATGACTCTTTTAGTCCAACAGCACATAATTGAATGTAATAACCAAACCAACTAATTAAAATAGAATGATTATTCATTTATTCTTTAATTTAGGTACAATATATTGAAATCTTATGTTTTGGGGCATTTGTGTATTAAAAATATAAAGATACAGCTTTTCCTTTTAGGACATTCTTATTTTTTATTTGGGAGAAATATATAAAGTATCAAAGTATAGTATCATAAATGCTAAATTACAAAAGATTTATGAATATTGAGAAGCTTTACTTAGGTAATGTTTGAGCTGGATTTTGAAAGATGAAAAATATATTGGTAGGGGAAAGATAGAAGATCATTTTGAAAGATGAAACAACAAAGGGATAGGATCCTGAAAACTGCATATATATTTAAAAAAATAGTTTGGGTAAAGGGAAGTTCTGGAATCACATACAAATCAATAAAGATAATTCTATGCTATATAAAAATTACTGTTAAGCACCTTAATTAAATCAATTAAAAAGAAAAAAAATGACTTATGTAGCCTGAACTAAAAATCTAACTAATATCTCACCTTGTATAACCTAAATTCTTATTCTCTTCCAGTGTCCATCTCAGTATCCCACATTGCATTTAGTTTCATGTCTCTTTTTCACAATGTTCTGACACCTGCCAGAAGGAGGATTATTAAAGTTTTTAGATATGTGTCAGACCATCGTGAAAATTAATAAATATTTGAGGAGATATTTTGAGCTAAGGCAAACATCATTTTTCTCTTTTTTTTTCCTTTATCCACTGATTTCAGCATCCATCACTGGGTCTTTTCTGTAGCAATTATTGCAATAGTAAGATCTAAGAAATATGTATATCAGTACCAACTCATATATACAAACATTAATTTTTGCATCCGTGTGTCCACACACATACACACAGAGACAAAATCATTTTGATACTTCAAATACCAATTCAGGGGCTGGGATTGTAGCTCAGTGGTGGAGCGCTTGCCTCACATGCGTGAGGCCCTGGGTTCGATCCTCAGCACCACATACAAACCAATAAAATAGAGACATTGTGTCCATCTACAACTAAGGAAAAAAAAATTTTTTTAAAAATACCAATTCAGCACCACAAGTTCATTCTAGCATTCTCCTTTGCTTATTTGGAACATTTTTTTTGATAATAAGAAAATTATTTCTGTCAGCTACAGTTGTGCCCATGTGTAATTCCAGTGACTCAGGAGGCTGAGGCAGGAGGATCACAAGTTTAAGGTCAGCCTCAGCAAGTTAGAGAGGCTCTAGGAACTTAGTGAGATCCTCTCTTAAAATTCAAAAAGAAGTAAAAAATTCTGGGAATGTGGCTTAGTGGTTAAGCAATGCAGGATTGAATCCCCAGGGCCAAACAAACAAGAAATTTTTCCATGTTTCTGTTTAATACTTTTTTCTATTCTGGATATATAGTTATAATTGTAATTTATTTTTGGTTTTATTTTGTTTTCTTTTGCTAATTCTAATATCTTTGTAAATTCTTGGCAAGTGTAGATTCATTACATTCTTTTCCCCTCATCCTAAGTTATATTTTCCCTGGTATTTACATCCAGATAATCTTTGATTAGGTACCATATTAACTTAGTTTTACACATTCACACATGTAAAAGAGCTCCAGAATTTTAGGCCACATTCCTGTATGAAGTAATTTGCTAATCAGATCATAGTGTTTGTGTATAGTTCTTTAAGTCTTAACTTTATAATAACGAGACAAAATGTTGTTCTCCAAGGTTATTTAGATCATCTCTTTCCTTCTCCACAATTTCCATTATTTTTTAAGGTTCACAGACCAGGGGAGAGTCTACCTTTATTAAAAAGTAGGAGACAAAAGATAAGAAGTTTGTGTTAGATTCCTTAAAGGGAAATAAAGGGCTCTTGATTTCATTACTAATGATGAAAAAACTTCCCTACCCCAAATCATGAAATATCAAAATTATGGGGTATCCTGGCATTCTGAAATCAATTAACATTTGTCACTAAATTTACATTTGATTAAATACTGTTTATTCAAATAATATTATTGAGGTTTTACACATATTAGACAATTTGCTAATAAATTTTAAGGACAGAACATTGTCTTTCCTAAGGAAATATGTACATAATGGGCCAGTAAAATTCTAGGGACATGCACAAAACACAGAGACTATGAGATATCATTCAGTATCATAAATGCTTCTAAACTGTAAATTCTCATAGTCTAATGAGATCTTCAAGAATTGACAAGCTTTGTGCAATAGGACTGTTCTGTAATCATCTTGGGCTCTGAAAATTGTTGTCTTCTTAACAAAAATCAAACATTAAATCTTCTCAACATTGTGACAAAGTTTAGAGGAAGAAAGTGCCCACAGTGTTCATGAAGTCAATGCAGTATTTACCTAGTTTATGAAGTAGACACTGAAAAAAGAAAGAGAACCTGGAAAAATATAAAATCAGCAATTTATGGAAAACATACCAGCAACTGCAGCCTCCAACACTTCTGTTCAATAGCTTGGGTTCTAAGAATATAATTGTTATTTCTTCCATTAGGAATATCTTAATACATCCAACTCAACTTGGTCCACTTGGTTATTCTCTGCTGAATCTCAACATTCAACTTAAGCATCACCAAGTCTTGGGAGAATTACCTGCCTCTCTCTGCTCTGGTTATGGTGGTTGTGGGCTCTGGAATCTGCTTCATATTTTCACAGTCCTCACACTTCTCTGAGCATACTTCTCATGGATTTTCTGAGCATTTAAAATTTCTGCTGTATTCACAATTTTCTATCTTCCCATGCATTGTACTTTAACGTATTCTTCTCAAGAGCAGGGACTGCTTTGTTGGTCTCTATGTTCCCACCACCTTCCTTGATTTGTCAAATAAATCTGTGAATCAAGATGTGCACTTTAGATATTTACAAAAGCAGATGGAGATTAGTTATTGAAACCATTCCAAAGTGGAATTATGTGGACTATAGAAGTGGATAAATAAACAATTAAATAGATTGCTAATAGCAAAATCAAGACTTTATTAGAAATATTGTCTTCTGCCACATTTATCAGAGGCTTCCCTCAAATTTCTAGCTAAAAGAAATTAAAAGTTTAAAAAATACATATTACAGTTTTGAGTTTATGCAGATATGCTTGTTAACAACCTAACAAATGGATGAAATTCATTTTCTATACTATGAACAGAGCCATTCTCAACTTGTTTTTATTAAAAATAAACTAAAGAATCCCCTTGAGGATTGCATAAGTTGGATTCCACCAGAAAATTATCATCTGTTCTGGAGCCCAGTATAAACCAAGCAGATGAGTAGCCCTCCATAACCATATTTTATAAAGGTCTTTGTGACTGAGGTAGCTTTACATTATATAAGCACATGAGTGGGGTGATATTTTTCTTCCTACACGTGAGTAGATTTCTGTCAATAGGGAAAAGAGGAAAGATCAGTGTAAATAGGAAAAATTCTCTTCCATATTATTGGAAGTAAACAATTCTTCATTTATCCATTCAATAAACACTTTGGGTAGTTAATAGCTATCAGGCACTATAAAATATTGAGAAGACTATAGTAAAAGTGAATAACAGATATGGCCATTGCTTTTATGAAACTTGTATCTGTTGATGAGGGATAGAGACAAGAAACTTAATGAGACAGCTATGAAGGTCCATTGCTGTGTGCAAGTGGGAGAGGGGTCAATTAGGAGCTTAAAGGGGCAAGTTCTGAGGAGATCAAAGAGAAGATAGCTCAGGCAGAGAAGAACCAGGGTAGTAATCACTTAGTTTGTTCTAGATACTTTGGTATGTGCTTAGCATGTTATCTGATTTTATTCTCAAAATCCCAAAAGAGGTGACATCATTTCAAGCACTGTATAGATGAGGAAACAGAAGCACTGAGAGATTGAGGTGTTTCCCTAAAGTCATACAACTTGACAGCGTTGGACCTGGGAGTTGAACCAAGGCAGTCTGGTTCCTGACTCCCCATACTTTGCTCCTGAACTGTTTTGCTTTCCAATCCAAATTGAAAAGAACTAGGAAAGTAGATATCTGTTCTTAGGAAAATAAAGGAAGAAAAAAAGAGAACTCTTGGCTGATTTATGAAGGAGCATTACTTTTAAGAGCAAGTTTTAACTGCAAAAGCTTATATTTCTCAGGTTAGAAAGCATTTTTACATATCTTCATATTTCATTTTGTATATCTATAATGGTGCTTCGAGTACTTTGAATAGAAAATGTATAATAAGTCAAATTTCTAAATCATCCTTTATTATTTCAGTCTTTTCACATATATGAATCCTTTCATCAACTGCAAGAGGAAGTATATCCATTTTAGAGGTGAGGAAACAGGTTTGAGAGTAATATATCCAAGTGATTTCACACATAAAGACACACAGAAGATGTTTTAAATATTTCCTCAAAATCATCTTAACAACTAAGAACTATATAAGCAAACTGTAAATGAGGAATTAATTACATGTAATTCTTAATAATGCCTGATTTTTTATACATCCCAGATCATTATAAATAAATGACAGCATTTTAGATCTGGAAAATAACATACTGATCTTATCAAGCCTCCTCAGATTATTCTTTGTATGAAAGAATTCAGGTTTCTAACATAGTTTCTACTGAAAATGTCTTATATGATTTTATTATGTGATGTAATGAATACTACTGATCAGTATGATCTGTTTTATGATAGGAAGTATTGTCTTTGGGTTGTGTATAACTTAGTGGTAATGAATTTGGTAATGCAACCATGCCATAGGAAAAACTTCTCTCATCAATGATAAAGTATCAGTCCACTTAAATAATAAGAAAACATATCTGTGCCGTTACCACATGGTATAAATACCTTGTCTCCAATCCATACATCCATCACTGGGAAGTCTTCAATTAGTAATCTCTGTTCTTTTAAATATATGCCCATGATTTATTTTCCTTGTTAGAAGAAATGAATGAAATCATTCAGTTGGTCCCTATGGACAGAAGTCTTCTTCATGTCCTCACTTATGAGATTTACACTTTTTAAGCACTGTCATATTTCTAGGGGGAAAGGTGCACATTTTTCTGGAGATCAAGGTGGTAAAAGTATTCTTAAACAAAATTGGGAAGAATCAGAGATGCCACAAAGACAGGGATGGAATAAGAATCAAACAAAGCCACAGAAAGAATAAATACACAGCATAAATGTGGGAAATGGAAATTTATTATAAAATGATGCTTTATTAAACTTTGTAAGTTCACTATAAACCTAACAGACATCTCCTAAATACAAAATATAGAAAGATTCAGAAGAAGTTACCAGAGGAATCAACCACAGAAAATTGCTAGTATTTTTGAGCACCAAACCATTAAGAATATCTCACCATAGAGTTAATCAACACACTTTTCACCCTGACAGTCAGGTTGGATACATTGAGCTACTGCCAATAGGAATATTTTACACAGTATAATCTCCATCTGTTAATGTTAATTTCATTATAAATCAAAATATAGCCTCTTATATAGTACATGACAATTACTTTGTTTAATTAAAGATCAAAGAAAATGATAAAATCTGTTTTGCTGTTATTATTTCCCAGGAAACCTTAGTGTTTGACTAAAAACTTATGCATGGCAGAAAAGCTCTAATGTACAATTTCAGCTGTATGTGCTGGGCATTGAGAATTTAAACAATAAGCAACTTTTTCAGCAACTGCAGTCCCATCAGTATATGTATTGTGTTAGTCAGGTTTCTGTCACTATGACAAAAAAACCTGAGGTAAACAATCCATAAAGAGAAAAAGGTTATTTGGTTCACTGTTTCAGAGCTTTCAGTCCATAGTTGGTTGACCCCATTGTGTTTGGGCCTATGGTGAAGCAGTAACATCATGGCAGAAGCATGAGATGGAGGCAACTGCTTTCCTCATTGGAGGCAAAGAGAGAGAGAGGATCTGGGGTCCCAATATTCCCTTCAAGGTCATGCCCCCAGTGAGCCTACTTCCCCCACGGGGCCCACATCCTAAATGTTATACCACCTCCCAATGGTGCCACAGGCTGGGGGACCAAACCTTTAACATATGGATTTATGGAGGCAGTTCAGATTGAAACCATATCAGAAAATATTCTTCCTCTATCTCTATTAAGCCTTAAAGTTAATACATCTAATGTATGAAAGATTTGTATTTAGGAGTAAAAGGAGAATTAATTTAGGCTCAAGTAGAAGGTCAGAATAATAATTATAATTGTTGTTCTTCACAGTTTTCCTTGAGTACTCCAGGGAAGGAGGAGAGCTAATATTCTACCAGCGTCACATCTAAACATAGACTCTTGTTCAGGTCTCCTCTCCTCACACTGCTCTAGGAGGCTCTGGCTCTTCTCTGTTTGCCTTT
Source organism: Xerus rutilus (assembly GCA_028644305.1). NCBI lineage: Eukaryota > Metazoa > Chordata > Mammalia > Rodentia > Sciuridae > Xerus > Xerus rutilus. Next base: position 113,385,240 of record CM053404.1, on the reverse strand, counting down.
GTGACTCTGGAGCATCTGGACATGCCAACTTACTACCCTATTCCTCAAGAAGGCTGGGATTTTAAGTCGAACCCCAGACAACTTTCTAGTGAAAACTGCAACTATAATAATGTCCATAAAGAACCCGCTTAAGCCACTAGAGAGAAAAATGATTTCTGGGATCTCTTATGAACTCATATGCTCTCTGAAAATAAGGGAAATACTATATACCAACTTCTGTTCCTTCCTCTTTGCCACATCTGATGGGAACTGCATGAACAAAACACATCATCTTCTTCTCTCCCTTCCCCCACCCTCCATGGTCCACACTCACACAGAACTAGAATAATTCTTCCTAAGCCTCAAAGGCTTTCCTGACTGTATCAGTGCTCACAACTAGGGATATATTGCTAAAGAAATATTTTAGATTTTTATTCAAATATTTCTTTTGGATATTTAGATTAGAAACTAAATAATATAAAGTAAGCAGTTCCCTGAAACATGGATCTTTAAAAATGTCATTTATCATACTTTTCATATAATTTGTCAATGAAATAATCATCATCACAATTATAATAATAAAAATGTTAAGTGTCATTTAAATTAATTGAAAATGGAGAGCCCTAACTTATTATACCAGATGGTAATTATATCTTTCAGTATCTTTTAAAAGAAAAATTATCACCAATGTAAAACATTAAAAACTCTTTGATGGCAAGACAGGTGAATTTCTCCTCCTTGTCATCCACCAGCCTTACTGTGGAAAGGCTCTGCCCTGGACCCACTATAGTGCAAAAAGGGGTACAGTTCACCTGAGATAGCCCAATAGATGCCTACTGCATTGCCACATGCAAGGAGAAACCACAGACACTTAGAAATCTCTCCATAATTCCAGATGAGCCATGACCATTTTTTTTTAAATTCCCATTTGTGTCAATTTGGTTTTTGCAATAAGCAACAAATTATTTTTTACAGAGGGGAAAAGGTGCCTAGCCTAAGGTGATTCATCAAAGGCTTATAAAACTCATTAAAGTCATACTATGAGATCTTTGATTGAATTATATAAATTTAGGTTTGTGAATCATTGATTTCAAATATGTTTTAAACTTATTTCCAAAAGATTTTTTGACACCGTTTTGGTCGCAAATCTCTTTCCATCTGACAGGTGCTAAAAGGCCTTGTTCCTCTCACGAATACCTCTTTTGTTCTCCTATGATTTACTTAGAAGAACTTTACTAAGAGTCAGCTCTTTCTTTATAATTCAAAGAAATAATGAACCTAACTATGAAGGAAACAATGTTCTATGCATTCAAAGCTATGCTTTCAAATTACAGTCTTGGTGTTAGATTTCAATGATTCACTGAAATGACGAAAGGCCATAACCCTTTAAAGAGTCCTGAAATTGAAAAGAAAATGAAAACATGAGCAGATTTGTCTCACAAAAGCACATTGGTGCCCGGCGCAGTGGTGCATGCCTGTAATCCCATCAGTTTGGGAGGCTGAGACAGGAGAATCGGGAGTTCACAGCCAGCCTCAGCAACAGTGAGGCACTAAGCTACTCAGTGAGACCCTGTCTCTAAATAAAACATAAAATAGGGCTGGGGAGGTGGCTCAGTGGTCGAGTACCCCTGAGTTCAATTCCTGGTACCAAAAAAAGCACATTCATATGTGATTTTTGAATCTTTGGGAGTAGGAGAAATGGTGCCTAGTGGGAAGGCCAATAGAGAAAAAGAAGAGTCGCTTAAACAATTAACTCTAACTCTGGAGCATGTATTTTAATTGTAATTGGGGGTCTGGGTCAAACTGTGATATACCTCTAGAATCTTTCCAGTGGAGGCTTTTGTGCTTCAACTGTTGGGAGTATGGACAGGAAACAGCTTTCTGTTGCCCATGCCTCAGTGGAACATAACTATTTCACTCCAGGCTGCCCATACCTATTGGGTTGGGGCACATCCAAAGACTGACTGATAATAAGAGTGTCAAGTCCAGTCATTGGGTCTCAAATCAGAAATCTGAAGTATCAGGCTTGCCCCAAGGTACACTATGGCATCAGCCCAAGTTTCACTGAGGTGAGCGCTACAGTTAGCCTCTTGCTCTTGCCAACCCTGCTTCCTTTCCCTTGCACAGTAAGGAAGGCTCTGAAGGTGCTCCTTAATAACGGTCTATAACAGAGAACTGTCTGCAACAGCCATCCAGGAGAAGGGAAGTTCACACATCACAGAAGTAAGGCTCCCAAAACAAACCATGTGAATTTTTCTTTTGAAGCAAGCTGACTTATGTTTTTTCAAAGTATATAATTTGCTTCTGTTACCAGATAACACATTAACTCAAGTTTAAAAGATAAATAACAAGAAGTCTTGGTAAAGATACTAATATTTTAGTTCTAACTTTTCTCTAACTCAAACTGGTGAACTGGTAGCATCATGCTGGTAGTGTACAGAGCTGGGAAGAAGAGTAGCAAAGATGGTTTCTCAGTTCTTAGAACATTCAGAGTAAGTCCTTACTGACCTAAGTAAATATCCAAATTACAGTAATAGAAACGTGTGATAAAGAGCTTAAATTCTTTAACTTAGCTAAGAGAAAAAAACCTCCTTCCCTCAGTTGTTACTTTTCTAATTTTTATACCTTATTCTATAGTGTTTTTTTCTTTTACTCCTTTTTGCAATAAATCTTTTAAATATCTTACTGTAATGGAAAGAATTACCAAAATGCTTACATCATAATAAAATTCCTGAGACCTCAAGCTTTATTTAAACAAAATTGAATAATGGATTTATGTGCTAAAAAAATTCAAAATAACTACCAAAATAATTTTCCACATACTCCAAACTGCAGAAATAAGATTCAAGGGGGAAATAACATCTCAAGAAGGCAAAGACACAGGATGTTCAAAACAGATCATTTGCTCCAGACATTATGTGCTGGCCCAATTCATAGCTCAACAAGGACTCTTGAAAGTTTAAGGTAACAAAAATTAAGGTCCATCTTTTAATCAATGGGGAAGCCCAAGTGGACCTTGGCAGCATTCCTCGGGCAAGGATTCAGAACTGAGCATCTGAGGAGAGCCAGGAGGCTAGAGTTCATGGATAGGGTACCAAAGGGGAGAAAGATGCAAAAGGGAAAAATCCAGAGTTGCAGAGGATGTATCACTACTACTCTGCAGGATAGGCATCAGTACATATGCATAAAGAGTTTCCTGATACCGGAGACAGAATGATCTCAGAGGATTAGAGGGAACAGTGTTCGTCACTCACAGCCCTGGAGACAGTGTCTGTTCCCACCCTCCAGAATGAAAAACCCTAGTAATTCATGGGGTTTTAGGATGACTACAAGAAAGCCCTGCTTTGATAGTAGGAAGTAATTAGACTTTGACTAAGTGTTGCTCTATTCTGCCAAACAAATGTCAAAATCAAAACCCAGAGATCCAGTTGTTTCCAAGTAAATTAAAGGTGACATAGAATGGAATTTAAAATTATTGACAGAAATGATTATTGATAGGAACACAAATATGTTTAGGACCCAAAAGGGTAACATTTATAATGTCTATCACCTAATTAGAGTTTATTTGGATATAAATACCAGGGAAAATACAACTCATGATAAGGGGAAAAGAATGTAATGAATCTACACTTGACAAGAATTTACAAAGATATTAGAATTAGCAAAACAAAACGAAAAAGAAATTGCAACTCTAATTATAACTATATCCAGAATAGAAAAAAAGCATTAACCAAAAACATGAAAGAATTTTAAAAGGATGATGACAAAATTCTGAGGAAAATAATTACAATATGTAAAAAGCGAAGCACACTTGATGAGATCAATAGCAGATTGGATAATGTTAAAAAATGAGTGAGTCTAAAGACACAACAATAGAAACTACTCAAGGAGAAAACAAAGATTTTTAAAAAATTTATAAAAGCATTAATGAGCTGTGAACTATGGACACATCCAATCACCTAATATATGTTTAACTAGAAGCTCTGTAATGGAGAAGGTTAAAGTTATTTAAAAAAAAAAGAAAAATAATTTTTTTTCAAATTTTGATATGAACTCTAAACCCACAAATCCAAAAGTTTAATAGTGCTGAGCACAAGAAACATCAAATTTTTATGTTCAAATTGTTTAAAACAACAGACAAAGGAACAAATCAAACTCCCCTTCAAAAAGACACATACGTACAGGGAAGCGGGTAAGAAAAGAGATTTTTCATTGGAAAAAAAAAGCTTAATGAGAGAAAAAACATATGATCTCAGTGTTTTTTTAAAAAAAAGGCGTTTCACAGAATTGAAGACTGTTTCATGTTAAAAACATTCAACAAACTAGAAAACAAAAGGACTTCTTCATTCTTGCAAAGGACACCTAAGAAAACCCACAGCTAACATACTTACTTGAAAAATACCAAATAATTTCCTTCTAAGATGAGAACTAGACAGAGATGTCCTTCTTTGCCACTTCTAGTTAACAATGCATTTGATGTTCTGGCCAGGCAAATTAAGTAAGAAATAGAAATAAAAGGTATCCATGAGGGAAAGGATGAAGTAAAACTCTCTATTGGTATAATCTTATGCACAGAAAACATTAAGAACTACATAAAAATTATAATCAATGAATCAATTCAGCAAAGATACAGATTATAACGAAAACATAAAAGTAATTATTTTTCTATATGACAAAAATGAATAATTCAAAAACAAAAAGTTTTAAAACTTCAATTTATGATAACATCAAAAAGAATAAAATATTTACGTTTAAGCAAAAGATGTATGGCCTCACATTCTTTTACAAAATATGTAGTGAAGGACTTGCACATTAAAAACTATAAACTGTCATTAAAAGAAATTGCAGGAAGCCAAAATAAATTTAACTACGTGCTGTATTTATGAGAGCCTTAAAATGGCACTAAACTCTACACTGATCTGAGATTTACTCACATGCTTACCTAAATTCCAACTGGGGCAGGTAAACAATCAATCAGCAAATATATGAAAAAATGTTCAACTTCTCTAGTAATTAGAGAAATGTAAATCAAAACTAAGATTTCATCCAACTCCAGTCAGAATGGCAGTTATCAAGAATACAAACAACTAAATTGGCAAGAACGTGGGGAAAAAGGCATGCTCATACATTGCTGGTGGTACTACAAATTGGTGCAGTCAATCTGGAAAGCAGTATGGAGATTTCTTAGAAAACTTGGAATGGAACCACCATTTGACCCAGCTATCCCACTCCTTGGGCTATACCCAAAGGACTTAAAAACAGCATATTACAGTGACACAGCCACTTCAATGTTTATAGCTGCAAAATTCATAATAGCTAACCTGTGCAAGCAACCTAGATGCCCTTCAATAGATGAATGGATAAAGAAACTATAATTGATACACACACACACACACACACACACACACACACAATGGAATATTACTCAGCAATAAGAGAGAATAAAATTATGGCATTCGCAGGTAAATGGATGGAGTTGGAGAATATCATGCTAAGCAAAGTAAGCCAATCCCAAAAAACCAAAGGCCAAATGTTTTCTTAGATAAGTGTATGCTGATCCATAAGCGGGGAGGGTATGGGATGAGTAGAAGAACTTTGGATTGGCCAAAGGGGTGGGGAAGGGGCATGAGGATAGGAAAAATGGTGGAATGAGATGAACATCATTACCCCAGGTACATGTATGATTGCACGGATGGTGTGACCCTACATTGTGTACAACCAGAGATGTGAAAAATTGTGTTCCATTTGTGAACAATTAATTGAAAAACATTCTGCTGTCATGTATAACTGATTAGAACAAATAAAAAAAAATTCCAGCTGGCATTTTTGAAGAAATTGACATGCTGATTTTCAAATTCATAAAGAAATGGAAGGAACCCAGAAGATCCAAAACAATCTTACTTTTAAAACGTTAGAAGACTTGCACTACCTGATTTCTAAACTTGTAAGAAACTACAGCAATCAAGTGCTATGGAGTACTAGAATAATGTTAGAGATATAGGTCACTGGAATGGAATTGATCTGTCAGGACTAGAAATAGACTTGCATAACTTATGATCAAGTATTTTTGATAAAGAGGTCACACAGTTCAATGCAAAAAAAAAGTCTTCAATAACTGAGCATCCACATACAAAAGAACATTAGATCCTTTCTTCATACAGTACAGAAAATTTAAATCAAACAGGTGAAAGATTCAAATGTTATAATTGACAACATAAATTCTTATAGAAAACAGGTGTAAATTCTCAATAACTTGGATTATACAAATACATCTCATATATGACACTAAATCACAAGTAACCAAACAAAAATATAGATAAACCAGATATCATCAAAATTACAACCAAGAAAGTAAAAATGCAAGTCATAGAATGAAAAAAATTCATAAATAATATATTTAATAATGAATTGTATTCAGAATATATAAAGAATTGTCAGACATCGACAATAAAAGGTCCATAATCAGATTTTTTAAATGTAAAAATGATATAAATAGGTATTTGTCTAATAAGATAAACAGTCAATGAGTACATGAAAAAATGTTCCATATCATTAATCATTAGGTAAATGCAAGTTAAAAGCACAATGAGATACCACTTTTCACCATCAAGAGAGCTGCGATTATAAAAGAAACCCTACAGAAAACAGCAAGTGTTGGTGAAGATGGAGACTACAGTGATGTGTTTACAGCAGCTCAATTCACAAGAGCTAAGCTATGGAACCAACCTAGATGCCCTTCAACAGATGAATGGATAAGGAAAGTGTGGTATATATACACAGTGGAGTATTATTCAGTCACTAAGAAGAATGACTTTATGACATTTACCAGTAGATGGATGGATCTGGACACTATCATGCTAAGTGAAATAAGCCAACAACAAATGGAAACAGGTCTGTAGGAAGGAATTTTTTAAAAAATGAATAATTAAGTACATGAACAAATATATGCAGTTTTCTTATTAAATTTATTTTAAAGATAATTGCTTATGTAAAAATAATAAAAATGTATTGTGCTATGCATAGCAAATATAAATATATTACACATAAATATATATATGTATACATATATATCTCACACACACACATATACATTTGTGTGTAAAATATTGTAAAGGCTAGAAGGGGGAAAGAAGCAAAATAGTTATAAATAGTTATAAAACATAGCTATACAAAATAGCTATAAAATATAAAATAGTGATCATTTAAGGTAGACTGCAATAACTTAAATATAAACTGTAACACTTGAAGTTTAAGATTATTTAAAAGAAACAATTTAATTGTTAAAAACAATAAAGAAAGGATAGTTTGAGTTCTTTGTATATTTTGGATATTTGCCTTTTATTAGATGTTATATTTGTAATATTTCCTCTGAATCTGTGGATTTTCACTTCCTCTGCTGTGTGGAAGTTTTTTTAGTTGGAGCAATTCAAGATTTGTCTACTTTTGCTTTTGTTCTTGTGCTTTTGGGGTCATATCCAAGAAATCATTTCCCAGATCAATGTTTAACAGCAAGAAAATAAATAACTCTATGAAGAAAATAGGCAAAGGACCTGACTAGACATTCCTCAAAAATAGACATATGAATGGCTCACAAGTATATGAAAAAATACCCAACAAACTTAAATCAGGGAAATACATATTAAAACTATCAGATATCATCTTATACCTGTAATAATGGCTATTATCAAAAGTGAAAGATAACAAATGTTGGTGAGAATGTGGAGAGAATGGAAAGCTTGTACACCGTTGGTGGTAATATAAATTAGTATACCATTAGTACACTATGAAGGTTCCTCAAAGAATTAAAATAGAGTTCAATATGATCCAGCAATCCATATCTGGATATACATGCAGAGACTTGAAATCAGCATGTCAAAAATATATCTGTGCACTCCCATATTTATTGCAACACTGTTCATAATAGACAAGATATAGAAACAACCTAAATGTCCATGGAAGGATGAATGGATAAAACAAGTGTGGTAGAGTGGTATCTATAAGGAGTGGAATACTATTTAGCATTAAAAAAGAGAGAAATTGTGTCACTTGTGACTTCATGGGTTAATGTATGGGACAATTGTCTAAGCAAAATAAACAAGGCAGAGGACAAACACCAAATGATCTCATTTATATGTGGACTGTATGAAACTGAGTTCATAGACATGGAGAATAGACTAGTGATTACCAGTGGCTGGGGCGTGGGTGGGGAGTGTGGTATGGATGGAGAAAAGGGAGATATTAGTCAAAGGAGACTGTTCCAGAAAGGAGGAAAAAGTTCTAGTGATCTATTGCACAGCATGGTGACTATAGTTATAGCTAATAAAATCATATTATGTATTTCAAGATTGCTAAAAGTGTATATTTTAAGCATTCTCCTCACAAAGAAATGACAAATATGTGAGGTGATATTTCAATCATTCCACAAGATACACATGTATTATAATGTCACATCGCACACCATAGATATAAATGAGTATTATTTGTCAATTTAAATAAAACTTTACAAAATTAAATCATTATTGTGCTTAAGTCAACAAACGATAGAAAACAGGATTACTAAAATTGATCAATTCAAGCCAGGTGCAGTGGTACACACCTGTAATCCCAATAGCTTGGGAGACTGAGGCAGGAGGATCTCAAGTTCAAAGCCAGTCTCAGTTCTTTATATATGCTGGAGATTAGTGTTCTGTCTGGTGTGAATGTAGTAAAGATGTTCTCCCGCTCTGTGTGCACTCTGTTCACATTATTGATTGTTTCATTGATGAGAAGAAGCTTTTTAGTTTGAATTCATCCCACTTACTAATTCTTGATTTTATTTCTTGGGCTTTAGAAGTCCAGTTAAGGAAGTCAAACCTAATCCTGACTTGATAAAGATTTGGACCTACTTTTTTCTTTCATTAGGTACAAGGTCTCTTTTCATTAGGTACAAATTCCTAGGTTCTTGATCCACTTTGAGTAGAGGTTTGTGCATGAAGAGAGAGAGTGGTTTAATTTCATTTTGCTACATATGGATTTCCAGTTTTCCCAGCACCATTTGTTGAAGAGGAGATCTTTTCGCCAATGTATGTTTTTGGTGCCTTTGTCTAGTATGAGATAACTGTATTTATGTGAATTTGTCTCTGTGTCTTCTACTCTATAGTCTACATGTCTATTCTGGTGTCAATAGAATGCCATTTTTGTTAATATAGCTCTGAGTACAGTTTAAGGTCTGGTATTGTGATGCCTCCTACTTTACTCTTCTTGCTAAGGATTGCTTTGGCTATTCTGGGTCTCTTATTTTTTCAAATGAATTTCGTGATTTCTTTTTCTATTTCTATGAGGAATATTGTTGGGATTTTAATTGGAATTGCATTGAATGTGTATAGCACTTTTGGTATAACTTAACACCAAAAAAATAAATAACCCAATCAATAAATGGGCTAAGGAACTGAACAGATACTTCTCAGAAGAAGATATACAATTGATCAACAAATATATGAAAACATGTTCAGCTCCTCTAGTAATCGGAGAAATACAAATCAAAACTACTCTAAGATTTTATCTAATTTCCGTCAGAATGGCAATTATCAAGAATACAAGCAATAGTAAGTGTTGGTGAGGATGTGGAGAAAAAGGTCCACTCATACATTGCTGGTGGCACTGCAAATTGGTGAAAACACTATGAAAAGCAGTATGGAGATTCCTCAAAAAACTTGAAATTGAACAATCATTTGACAGAGCTATATCACTCCTCAGCCTACACCCAAAGGACTTAAAATCAGCATACTATAGTGACAGCCACATCAATGTTCATAGTATCTCAATTCACAATAGCTAAACTGTGGAACCAACCAAAATGCCCTTCAACAAGTGAATGGATAAAGAAACTGTAGTACTTGTACACAATGGAATATTACTCAGCATTAAAAGAGAACAAAATCATGGCATTTGCAGGTAAATGGATGGAGCTGGAGAATATCATGCTAAGCAAAGTAAGCCAATCCCAAAAAATCAAATGCTGAATGTTCTCTCTGATAAGTGGATGCTGAACCATAATGGGAGTGGTGGCATGGGAAGAATGGAAGAACTTTGGGCAAAAGAGAGGGAGGGAAGTGGAGGGGGCATGGGAGCAGAAAAGATGGTAGAATGAGATGGACATGATTACCCTAAGTACATGCATGATTTACATGTGGTACAACTCTACACTGCATGCAGAGAAATGAAAAGTTGTGCTCCATTTGTGTACGATGAATCAAAATGCATTCTGCTGTCATGTATAACTGATTAGAACAAATAAAAATTTTTTTTTAAAAGCCAGCCTCAGTAAAAGCGAGGCATTAGGCAACCCAGTGGGACCCTGTCTCAAAATAAAATACAAAAGAGATGTGGAGATGTGGCTCAGTAGTTAAGTGCCCCTGAGTTTAATCCCTGGTATTACCCCCTTAAAAAAATCAATTCATCTAAAAAGACAGCAAGATGAAACTTTACACCTAAGCAATAACATAAATTATAATAAAAATTATAAAAACTTAAAAATGTGCAAGCACCCCAATGAAAAGACAGAGATTTTCAGATTGAAGAAGAACATGAGACCAAACCATATGCTGCTTACAAAAATATGCACTTTAAAATGTAAATATACCAGTTTAAAGTAAGAGGATGAAAAGGAGGCATCATGTGAACACTGGTGGATACAAAACTACAGTATGTATCTATATTTATTGTTTTACATGTAAGTCTTTTTAAATTGGATTTGGAATCATTTTCATTTTAGTTTTCCCCCCTACTATATCCACTACTTTGTTTTCATCTGTGTCTATTCTTACTTCATATAATTTCTCTCCTTTCCTGCTTTCAATTTGCTTTCTTCTTTCTTTCCTGACTTCTGTTGGCTAACCATCCCTGCCACCACACCCCGATGCCCCTGCCCATTTGCATCATTGCTGTCCTCAGCCTTTTCATTACTGCTTTGTGCCTTTGCTGAGAGAAAAATAGTGGGGATGGGGAGAAGGAAAGAGGGAATTCTTAATCCATGACAAGTTGCCAATCTATTCTCCTTTTGATTATGCATTCTTTATCTCTTATTTTCTTGCTTTGTTCTGAATTATTTTCTCATATTCATAGAGCTCCTCTACTAGTTCTGTTTTCTGTTTCAACTCATCATTGAGGTATTGAGTTTTGCTTATACAAGTTACTTATATGTTATCCACCTGACAGAAAAAATACCAGAAATGTCTTCTCAATCATCTGGACATCTTCTTAGGATACAGGGTTTTCTCTGTTAATGAACTTCCTGATCAATGATGATGGGCAATTGAGGGATTTTCACAATGAAAAGATTCTCTCTTCCTTCTCTGCCAAAGAGAAAGTGCTTCCTGTGAGTCATTCTTTATTTAGTCTTGCCTCTGGGTCTAGACATCAGCTGTCACCTGCAGGCGCACCTGCAAACCTAGTTCCCGGTAGGATATAAGAGAGACTTTTGGCATCCTAGGGCTTTGTGCCTCACAATAAGAAGAGAACATGGGCTGGGTCTTTCTGAGGTCTTTGGTGGTTGTGGCTTTTCTCACTGTCATCTTATTTAGTCTCCATGGCTTCCCACAAGCCTACTCATTTAGATTAATGAGATCTTATTGTTTTCTAATTTGAACAGAAATTGAGGTTATAATTTTACTTTCTTTGCACTTTAGCTAGGAAGAGTACTGTGACTTTATGTCTTTATATTTAAAGTGCTATTTCCTATAGATTATACTTACCTTCTATCACAGAGCTCATAAATCATGATATTTCATATTTTTATTAACTGATGCAATTTATCTTCATGTTCTATTTACATTGTACTCATAAACTTAGTACATTTAGGTGAAATGTATGCCACTACTTTTAAATACTAATCATGTTCTTGCAGCTTTTTAAAACTCTAACTACTTAACAAAAAAAGAAAGCTTCACCATTGAACTTTTAATTTGGACTTAAGCAATATTTGCATCCATTTATACATAACATCAAATAAATTATTAAGGAAATATTTTGAAAGACCACATTTACCTAATAGACACGACTAATAGAAATGCTCTTGTGAACAAATGAAAGACTTTCACAAAATAGGACATGAAATTGACATTGATAAATGAATGTGACTTTAAAGTTACATGGCCATTTCCCAGCAGTAAAAGAGATGAGCACTGGGGAGTTGAGGCATAGTTACAAAACAAAGCTAATATATTTCTTGTTTCTGGTTCAGGGGCTACTTTACAGAAATCTAGTTATGCTTGGATTTATAAAGTTAGTATTATCACTGATGCTGTGAGTCCACACCAACATTCTATCTGTCCTAGGTTTTACATATGTATTGGCAAATAGTTCACTTAAAAATGATCTATATATATTTTATATACTACCTGGTTTTCAAGATCCTAATCATGATATTGACAAAATATTTAATTTGTTACTCTTACCTATCCTACCAAATTGTTATTGTTTTCTGTACTAATATATCTGGGTTGTTTTTTTTTTTTTGAATACTGTAAGTCAGATAGGCTTTCAATTGACTTGGAACATTTTATATGTTTTATTTAAGGAAAGGTGCTACTTAATACATTAAAATTCAAAAGTTGACTCATCTTTGCATTTACATATAAACAAATTTTCATAAAATGATCAAGCCATTTCAAAAGAATTATTTTCTACAAATTCTAAACCACAAACACTTGTATCTTTGAAATACAAAACACTATGACATCACAGTGCCAAGGTAAGAAAAAGGTATAGATGGATATCCAAAAGAACTGAAAGCTAATTCAAATGTTCTCAAGCCTCATACTCTCAAGTTTATTTTTAGAGTCAACATTCAAGACAGACAACACTCTGCACAATATAATCCTATGCACAATTCCCAGGAAACCAATTTGCATATGAGCATTGATATTACAAGGGCAAATACAAATATTTTATAATACATAATTCTGTACAAAATTCTACTTTATATTTAGAATATATTATGTGCACCAATTCTCTTATCTGACCACAGAGGAATGCTACAACCTGAGAGGGAGAACCACTGACTTGGACCAATGGCTCTGCAAGAGCAGCATCAACATCACCCGGGACCTCATTAGCAATGTTTTCCCCCAGACCCACTGAACCAAAATTTCAGGACATAACCCCCAAATCTAATGCATTATAAAGCTGATGACCATGGCTCTTGGTTTTAGACCATTAAAATGCTGAAATTCAAAGTCACAGAAGCATAGCTAAGGTTGTGCCTAGGGTATGGTTTTCCTAAGTGATCTGGGGTTACACAGTCTAGATAAATACTGTCTGGAACTAGTAAGTGCTGAAATACATGTCAGTAGAATCAAGTAATTCCTTTGACTTTGCCGTCTGAATTGCCACTCTCTTGGGCTAGGTCTTCTCTGCCTGCAGATTCCCCAGCAGGTGTTCCATGTTTCTAGCATCTCTAACTTTCTGGATTATCCCTTGCATCTTCAGCTTCATTTTCACAAATTCATGCATTGTACCATAAGGGGCTGCTTGTCACATTGAAAACCTCCAAATCTTTTCATTCTGCATGCTATAAAACCAATATATGAGGTGGGTGAGCCAAGGTCTGCTACTGGCTCAAGTGTTAGCTGGTCTCACTTGGACCACAGATGCAGTGGCCTCTAAATACTTGTTTTATAAACATGAAAAGATAAATCCCTTTGTGAGAAGGATTCCCTAGGGCTCTCTTCTCAAGCAACTGTCAAATGAGTTTACAGTCTTACACCTTCCAGCCAGAGATAGGGGTGGGAGGTCTGGTCAATTCGTGAGATGCCCTCAAGGCATCTTTCCTATTATCCTGGTGGAAAGCCCGTGGGTTCTTTTTAATGATTATCTTTTTATCACCCACTTTCTCCTTGTCTGGTACTTTAAATACACTTCTTTTCTGACAAAATTTCAAACATTTCTTCTTTGCTCTTTACTCCTGAATCTTCCTGTGAATCTGACAAGGAGTCAACAACACTCATGCCACCACCTGAATGCTGTGCTGCCTTGAAATTTCCTCCACCAGGTAAACTATTCCATTTCCTTTAAATTCAGCCTCACACGAAGTCTCTGAGCATGAAAAAAAAAAAATGTTTGGATAAGTTATTTGCTAGAATGTAACAGGAATGGTTTCTATGCTAATTCCTAATAGAGTCTTCATTTCCATCTGAAACCTCATCAGCATAGCCTTTACTGTCTGCATTCCTATCAGAATTCTGGTCTTCTGTGCTCCCACAAGAATTCCTCATTATATCAGTGGGACTGTCCTGGGTATACTCATATATTTCTGGTGGCACTGCAGATTGGTGCAACCACTATGGAAAGCAGTATGGAAACTCCTTAGAAAACTTGAAATGTTACCATCATTTGACCCAGCTATCCCACTCCTCCGTCTGTACCTAAAGGACTCAAAATCAGCATACTATAGTGACATAGCCACATCAATGTTCATGGTAGCACAATTCACAATAGTTTAACTGTGGAACCAACCTTGATGCCCTTCAACAGGTGAATGGATAATGTGTATATGTGGAACATATACACAATGGAATGTTACTCAGTATTTAAAAGAGAACAAAATTATGGCATTTGCAGGTAAATGAATGGAGTTGTAGAATATCATGCTAAGCAAAGTAAGCCAATCCCCCAAAACCAAAGCTGAATGTTCTCTCTGATAAGTGGATGCTGATACATAATCGGGGGGAGCACAGGGAGAATGGAGGAATTTTGGGCAAAGAGGAGGGAGGGAAGGACAGGAGTCACAGGGGCAGGAAAGATGGTGGAATGAGATGGACTTTATTACCCTAGGTACATGTATGATTGCACATATGGTGTGACTCTACATTGTGTACAACCAGAGAAATGAAATGTGCTCCATTTGTGTACAGTGAATCAAAATGCATTTTGCTGTCATGTATAACTATGTATAACTCTATACATTAGAACAAATGTAAAAAATAGAATCCCCATTAAGCTCTGCATATAAGATTCCAGGTATTTTTAGACCATTGTTTCAAATTTCTAAAATCTTTCCACCAACCATTTCCCAAGTGTTCTGAACCATGTCATCTGGTAGTCACAATACTGACCCACTTCTGGTCCCAACATTCTGTTTATCTTTCCACTACTGTGACAAAATAACTGATAAAAACAAATTAAAAGAAGAAAAGATTTGTTCTGGCTAATGATTTCAGAGGTTTCAGTCTATGGTTGTATGGTTCCATTGCTTTGGACCTGTGGCAAGGCCAAACACCGTAACAGTAGCAAAAACAGTTCACCTCATAGCATCCTGGAAGCAAAAAGAGAGGAGAAGGAACTAGGTCCCAAAATTCTCTGCAAGGGCATACTCCCGGTGATCTAATTTCTTTCTACTAGGCCTGATCTCCTAAAGATTACACCGTTTCTCAATAGCATCATCAGTTAGGGCCAAGTTTTCAACACATGAGCCTGTGGCAAAAATTTAAGAGCCAAACCAAAAAGGTGAAGATGTAGTTCATTGGTAGAACCCAAGGACCTGAATTCTATCCCTAGCACTGGTACAAAGATTGGCAAGATCTAAACCATAACATATCGTATATACAAACCAGTATATACATGATATTCATTTCTCTATGTACTAAACTTTAAACACATCCTTATTCTTATAAAGACATTGAGGGAAAATAAAGAATATACATAACTAGGATACCCAGTTACAGAGTTTAGATTTGAATATACCTGCTTTGCCGTGAGGCCTTAGAACTTAAGTCTCAGTGCTCTGACCCATGATGATGATTATTAAGAATATAGTCCATTTACAGAAGAACAGAGTCTTCAAGTCATTGAATAATCTGTCTAAGGTGACACAGTTAGCAAGAGACAAAGCTGAGAAGGAAACCCTGGGAGCTGTGCTCCTAACCACTATGTATTGAGAACAGAATCTATCTCATAGAGGTAGTCTGAGAATTAAATAAGTTAATATGCACAAATGACTAACAGCATATAGTATGTAGAATGTGTCCAATATATATTAACCACTACTGTTTCTGGTATTATTTTTACAACAAATAAGCACTAAGAAGAATGAATCCCCAGAAATTTCCTATAACTACACACATTTTCTTCTGGAGTCTCATGTGCCTGTTTTCCTATGTCTTTCCATCTCAAGGAGTCTCTGCCTCACTGCAAAACATGTAGGAAGGACTATAGAAAGAACATAAATTTTTGGCTTGCAAAATAGAATTTTGACCATATCTCTCTTTCTTTGAATATCACATATTATAGTCAGAGTGAAAGGCATTACTATTGTGTGTGTGTGTTTGTGCGCGTGTGTGGTGCTAGGGATTAAATGCAGGTTCTCACACATGCAAAGTGTATGTTCTATCACTGTGCTGTACTCCCAGCTCCCCTTATTTTCTAATATAGGAGCATTTATGGTTTACCTATATCTCAAAATAGTACAGTGAACATAATTTCAAAGAAGAAGCTGTAGTAACCCAACTTAGAAACAGCTTAGAAAATTATTAATTTTCATAATTAATAATCCTGTCATGAAGTGAGGTTATTATTTTACACCATTATTTGATATATCTTACCAGTTGTACTGTTAGATGTTTTTATTCTCATTTTATGGAGAAGAATTCTGAGAATTAGATAAATTAAGTAATTTATACAAGGTTACCCAGCTAATGAATGCAAGGATTAAAAATCAAATTGATGTCTATGTAATGTCATATCTTGTAGTCACTGCCTTCCCCCAGACTGGGGTGATTTAGCACACTTCAATCAACTGCCATTACAAAAGCATAGAATCATACCCTTATTTTTCTGAAATGCCACTAAACACAATATTATATCAACCAGAATATGCCATCCTTTTAGTGTAATATAACAAAATTCCATTTTATTCTGAAATATGGTGTTTTTATTAGGAAAATCATCAACAATTAATTTTCAAGCAAAACATTAGCTTAAGAAGGATTCCTGTAAACAGAAAATAATATGCATTTTCTTTACTTTTTCTTTCTTTCTTTTTTTTTAATGTTTGTGTTTTCCTCAGCAACTTTGTTGACATGTTATATCAGTGAAAACTCCAGAAGGATAAATCAAATTGAATAAAATAAGGCTTGATTCCAGGAGAAACCACATCAATTATTTAATCTTGCTTTTTCATCGTTACTGTTGTCAGGTATCTTTCTTGTCCTACAGGAAAATATATTTCTAGTTGTTTCAGTCAGTGGGTCTTGGGCAATACTGGAAATAAGGATGGTAATTAAAAATAAAAAATTTTTAGTGTCAATATTTAGAAAAGAGTTCAGAACTGTTCATTTTAAATATTTGAATAGCTATGAATAGAAATTCAATCAGTATATGAAAACAAATAATTCTAATGATAATACTCGAAGGAAACTTGCTTTAATATGATTCCTTAGACACTTTTCTTTTGATGCTGTGCTGAAATCCTAAACACTTAGTTCACTTTTACCACCTAGTTACTCCTTCTGTAACTCTCCCTGCCAATGTTGATAATTACTTTATTATTATGTTGCATCACATAAGGTCAAATGTTTTGAAGGCTAAAGAAATAAAGTATACGCACTTTCCTGTCATCCAAATGATTCTCTGTTTTAGAGTATTATCAGTTAATTAATATTCAGAATTTTTAATTGATGTTCCATTCTTATCTTCACTTTCACTTCCCAATTTTAGTGAACTGTAAATTTAGTTTTATGTTTTCAAGTTTATAACATTTCCAGCATGTTCAGTTACCAAAAGTTGGCCTTCCCTGTTTTCTCTAAAGTCTGATTCTAGAGTTGAAGATCAATGAAATTCATTGCACTCAAATCAACACATAAATGTTGTTTACTGCAGAGCCAATGATGATCTAGAAATCTATTTTCTTCTCTACAAATGCAGTAACATTGTTAGTGGAATTATTCTGACATTTCCAATAACTAATTCATTTTGAATATTGGATTCAAGACAATCTCACCTAATTTAAATTACCAAAACATGCAAAATCTTTATATCAGTGTTTTGAGATGAGGCATTATAAATAATTGTGAGATGGTACAGTAAAAAGTAAAAAATAGTAAAAACTGTGCTTAATTGTGCATGATAACAGATAGATTATAGAGAATTTCAATAACCAACTATGCATTGAATCAAAAATATGCAAGAATACATTTTTTAATGCTAAACCTGCATGTCACTAGAACTAAGAATAGCCCAGGAAGAGTAGCTAGTGAAAAGATGATATTCATCTATAGAATACTGTAACCAGAAGCAAATCATCAAGGCAAAAACTGGTTTTCTATACTGCAATTTGGAAAATCTTTTTTCTCTGTGCCTTATTTCTTTCTTCTTTTTTAAAATAAAGTCAGTATAAGAGTAAAAAATTGGTAAGTTGCATTTCCTAAAAATTAAAACTTCTTCCTAAATGACTTTGTTAAGAGGATGGAATGGAAAGCTGTTACTTGTATAAAATATCTGTCAATTACATATCTGGTGAATAACTAGAATGTAAACTACATAAAGAATTCTCATACATCAACATAGAAAGAAAGAATTAAAAATGTGTGAATGACAAAGATATTTAACTAAAGAAGGTATACAGATAGCAAATAAGCATATGAAAAGATGCTTAACATCATTAGCCATTGGATAATGCAAATTAATACCATAATGAAATATCACTACTAGAAAATTGCTAAAGAACAATAGTGACATTAAACATTGGTAAGTAGATGGAAAAACTATTGTCCATGTACTGCTGGTGGGAATGTAAAATGGTTCAGCTGCTCTGGAAAATCACGTACAATTTCTTAAAAAACTAAATATGATTCAACATTTATACTGCAGACAGGCATCCCTGATAAATACTTACATTCACACAAAAGTCTGTATACAAATGGTTATAAAAACTTTACTGATAACAGAAAAAACCTGAAAACAAACCATATGTCCTTCAATGGGTGAATGGTTAAACAAAGTGTAGTTCATGACACTCATCAATATAAAGAAATGAACTATTGATACACATAACAATGTGCTTGGATGAATCTCAAGGATACCATATTTAGTGAGAGAAATCAATTTTGAAAGGTTACATATCATATGGTTTCACTTATTTGACATTCTTAAAATGAAAAAAAATATACTGATGGAAAACAAATTAGTGGTTTCAAGGGGTTAAGGATGGTGGTTAATCAAAATATAAATTGGGAAGTAGATATTGGAATAATCATGTTTGAAATATGTCCGAAAAGAGCAAGAGAAGTATTTGGTGATTCTTCTTGTCTTAGTCTATTTAGGATGCTATAACAAAATACAAAAAACTAGAAGGCTTATACACAACAGAAATTTATTTCTCATAGTTCTAGGGACTGAGAGGTTCTTCAGGCTTAGATGAAGATATCAGCAAATTTTGTGCCTGGTGAGGGTCAGCTTCTAAATGGTACCATCTCGCTATTCCCTCACATATGGATGAAGGGGTAAGATTACTCTCTAGCGTCTCTTTTATAAGGAATTATTCTCATTCAAAAGTCTCCTCCCTCATTACCTAATGAATTCACAAAGGTTCCACTTCCTAATGCCATGACTTTGGGTGCTAGAAATTCAGTATTTTGGCAGGAGGTCAAGAAACACATTCAAATGATAGCAGTTCTTAAAACTAGACATTGATAAATAAGGATAAGAAAATAAGAGGAAGGAATAAAGACTATTTTCCTTGTTATTGAAAAACCATCTTTAAATCCAGTCCCTCCAAAGTTAATACTTCAGTAAGTGTTATAAAGCCTTAAAATATTTGGAAATGTTGTTTCATATCTGCAAAAACTAATGAAGAGGCTGCTCAGTTCTTCACATTGGATGTGCCTCAGATTTCAAACTTCCAGTATAATGGTAAAAATCTCTCTTGGGAATTTGCCAGGTTTGGGTTTAAAGCAGACCTTTATCAATTACGTGATCTGAGGAATAATCATTCTAGACCTTTAGTTTCTTCATCTGCAAAAGAAGGATGATGATAAGTGTCATGAATCTAATAATATAATGCAAGAAACTATTTAGCATCAGGGTTATCATAAACTAATCATTCATTAAATGTTAACTCTGGTTATTGTGCCAATATTTTCAGAACAAAATCAGAAGACCTAGTTAAGGCCACTATCAGAACTCCTTAAATATCCCATATTCTTAGCAGTTGTAGTCCCAGAATAATTAAAAACCAGCTAGTTACTTAGCACAAAATCATGTAGTTGTGAAATTGCAATGTAATGTTAAGCTCCCATATACTATCACAAAATAAGAGACTAGAAGGTTTGCAAGGAGATGTTATATTAAGTATGTATCTCACAATGTACTCAAGAAAATTGAACACAGTAAGGTTAAAGTTGCCACTACTTAACAACTTAAAGAGGATTTTAGTCCTTAGGGTTTGCAATTATGTAGTTACAGAATTATGCCTTGAATTGACATTTGTTAAAAAAAATCACTATAGGAATTGCCTAATATGTCTGAGACCCTGAGTTACCACCCAAAAAAAAGCATAAAAATGTTTATGTTATACAATTTTCTTTTTGACCACCCAAAAACTTTAACATAAAAACCTAAAACATAAAAATCTTTATATTTGAACTGTAAGCAAAGTACCATCCATTAAGTATCATGACAGATACAGCACAGATGGGAAAGAGGAGAACAGGAATACATGAAGAGGAAAAGCATTTGGATCCTTGACTTACTCCTTTGTCAATAACTATTCTTGGTGCCTAAAACAGTGCATTATCTTAGCAGAGAGAAAACCAAAACAGAAGCAGATGAACAGTCCTCTAGATCTGCCTTAAGAAGACCAGAGTATGAGCCTGGTAGCCCTTCAACATTACACACACACACACACACACACACACACACACCCTCCTACACTGGAGAAAGACAGATCTAGTTAGGAATTGATTAAAAGGTTATTGAAGTCATTATCCAATAAACAATAAATCCTTCCAGCAGACCAGAAGGTAGTCTCGCACATTCATACAAATGATAAAAAGGTGACCATGGTTTCTAGAAAATCTATAAGGTATATGGGGAAAATAGAAGATCCACAAGTCAAGAAGAATTAGGAACTAAAATAACTTCCCTTTTAAAAATGAGATGATCCTTTTGGGCTGGGGTTGAGAGACCTTCAACATGTGTTCTTTCCCCAAAGCCTATCTTTGGTAGAGATGATATCTTCTCTCTAGATTGATCTCCGAACTTTTGGTTATCTCCCTTCAGATGTGCCAGGAGACTGGCTCAGGTCCCACCAGAGTCCATTGCTAGACCCTGATTTCCCAAAGTTAAATGAAATCTAAGACCATCCTAGGAAGGAGGGTGGGTATGCAGCCTTGGAGGCCTAGATCCTTGATTGGAACAATAGCTCTAGGGTGAAGTAAGATCCTGGATCACTTATTGCTTCCAGTTTGTCCATATTACCCCAACTGATGTGAAACTCTGGCACATCTGGTTCATTCACAATATTGAATAGTACAAGAAGAAAAACAAAAACAAAATTGAGAACAAGCTCTTGGTAAACACAACAACTTGCATGAATCCCAGGGCCGAAAGTCCAGATGTTCTGCCAAACAAGATATCGGATTTTTGCTTATATTATACTCAAGCTCAGAGATAGTATGCTTGTGGTTGACTATTCCACAACCTTCTTCCCATGGTAGTAGAGACAATGTTAAGGAACACAGTCAAAATTATGACCCCAGATTTTGGACTGAGGACAAGTAAAGAAAAATATGAATCTCTCTCTGGAACATGATCAGCCAAGCCCAACATGGAGTCTCAAATTGGATCTAATTCTTTACTGTATCCTGAGCAAACTCAAATGATCCTTCACTTCAGTCATCTACCAGGGCCTTATCACACTTAAACTAAAAGGGGTTATGGGAAAAATGCAGACAGCCCCAGCCTGTTCAACACTGACAACCTAACTCTAACTTCATCAGGGAGGAGCTGAATCCATGCGCCATTGGGATGCAATCGTGGAGAAGTTTATATGAGCAGACAATATCCCATTCATTCACTCCCATATCCCTTTGCCGGAGATTAAAATGACAGTATATATTGAAAACATACTGAAGACAATCCACATATCTCAGAGTAAACACTGCCTGATTTGGTTCAGATGAAAACACATAGCACATACAATATTGCTATAGTTTGTACCTAGAATATTACTCAAAGGCTCACATGTTGAAGCTTGGTCCACCAGCTGGTAGTACTCTGGGTGGTGGTGGAAACTTTTAGGAGAGAGAGCCTAGTTGAAGGAATTAGGTCACTTGTTACATGACTTTGAAGGGTTTATTTTGTCCCTAGCCCCTTCTTCTCTGTTTCTTGGCCAACATAAGGTGAGCAGCTGTGCTCCACCACATCCACCCCACAATGATGTTTACCACAGGCCCAGAAATAATGGAGCCAAGTGACCATAGACCAAAATCATAAACCAAAATACATCTTTACTACTTTAAGGTGTTTTTTATCAGGTATTTTGTCACAGCAACAGAAAGCTGACTAATAGAAAATAAATTAGTAAAACAAAAGTAGAGAAAGTATGATGATACTTGACCATGTGGTTCAAGAAGTCTTAGAAAATGATTTGAAGACTTTGCTTTAGAGAAGCCCTAGAATGTCATAAGCAGAGTTTAATGAATGAGTTCAGTGTGTATCCAACAGATCAGAATGCTTATAGGTATACAGACTGTGCTCATAAGTTTTCAGATGAAAATGAGAACTTTATTAAAACTTAAAGTTGAGGTCATTCCTGTAACATTCTGTCAAAGAAAGTGGCCTCATTTTGTCTATGTTGTGAGAGTTTGTGTAAGGGTACATTTAAATTTGATGGACCAATTAATCTGGTCGGGGAAATTTCAAGGCACTACAACAACCAGGCAGTGACATGGGAATTACTGGCTGCTTTTTTTTTAGTTAAATTTTCAGTAAGAATGAGGAACAAAAACAGAATGGAAATATTTTTTAAAATGTACAGTTTATTTTAAATTTTGCTTCATTTAAAATGCCACTTTACAAATATCATATCACATAGTAATTTTCTCAAAATGCAAAATATTTCATAATATACCCAAATAACATGGATATGACTATAGGATAAGTGTAGCAGTACCATGAATGAATACTGTAGAGATGCAAGACTTTGATTCTCAGAGTTTCTGGAGAGTTGTTTTAGTTTTGTTTATTTGTTTTGTTTTGTTTTTGGTTGATTGGGTTTTGCTTAGGAGTAATAGACGATTCAAAGTCCCTTACTCTGAGACTGTATTGGCATTTTTATTGTTGCAACTATGTGAAATAAATTTCTTTCCATATTGAAAAAAACAAACTTGTACTTTGGCCAGAAAAGAAGCTCACATAAAGTTGGGTTCACAGAAAGTGTGGTTACTGAAGGGACCGGCCCCATTAAAAATAAGCCAAGTACTTTGCATTGTGATTATAGAAAAAATGACTTGAGGGCACCTCAGAAATTTGTCAGAACATACCCATCATCACAGGCCCAAGGGAGTAAAAGTGTACATTCATTTGAAAAACTTTGAGAAGAGAGTACCATGCCCTCTGCTCACACAAGGGTACCTAGGAAGTTATTACCCAAAATTAATTTTTCTGTGTTCAGTCATTCAGGTACTCAGAAGTTGCTGCAGGCACGGTTCAAGGGGGCCCAATTGCAGCTTGGGCTAATGACAGACCTTGGCTTTATCCACACAGTACTGGTTTTGCAAATATGCAGAATGCAAGAGTTGTAGAATCATGAAGCCTTCCACCCATATTTCAAAGGAAAGCCTGGAAGGCCAGGCAGAATGTTGCAGGGTTGGAATCACTGTGGGCTCTCCCTGAAAGTGATATATAAGGCATTGCAGTGAAACTTAAGCTGCAATGGAGACTGTAGAAAGTTACAAGTGCCAGGAACATGGAACATTCACTAAGGAAAACTGCAGGCAGTGAGCAGACTCATTTAAAGAGAGTGGCCATGTAGGCTGGAGTCAGCAAGGTCATAAGTACAGAGCTGTTCAAGCATTTTGGTTCATCCTACCACCAGATGACGTGGATGCCAGTCATGAGCTATAGGATATAATATTTTTTTTTCTGGGTTTGTTCTTACTTTCATTAGATTCTTGTTTATATTCTCTCATTCCTCCATTTCGCAATAGGAATGTTTAACCTATGCTTTTGTATCTTGGAAGTACAGAACTTGATTTTATAATTTTACAGGGGCTTCTAGTTAAGAGTTTGCCTTAAGTATCTCAGAGAAGACTTCAGACTTGGAATTTTGAGCGATTATGAAAATGAGCAGAGTTTTAGCAATTCTGGGACTCTTGGAGATAGACTGAATGCATTTTTTTTTCATTGTAAGGTGCACGTGAGCATTTGGGGCCTGGATGGACTATTATATTTTGGATCTGGAATTTTCACTAAACACTATGTGCTAAAGAATTGGTCCCTAGGTAGTGCCATATTGGGAAATGAAGAAAACTTTAGGAGGTGGGGCTACTTGGAAACATTAGGTCTCTGGGGGTTTAATTTTAAAGGGTTTATTTTACCCCAGTCACCATGAAGTGAGCAGCTCTTCTCTGCCATGCACTCTCCACTATGACATAATTTTTTGCCTCAATACAGGCCCAGAAACAAGAGAGCTGAGTGACTATGGAGTAAAACCTCTAAAACCATGAACCAAAATATATCTTTCCTCCTTTAAGATGCTTTATTTGGGTATTTTACCACAACAACAGAAATAAAGTAACATAATTAATCATCTGCTGCTATGAAGCTATTGGTAAAATCAGAGCATATATGTCATAAGCAGGTTTGGATGGTAACCTGAATTACAGTGTGGTTCGGATTTAATGTAATATTGTACCCTACTGCAGAGACTTCTTAATGCAATACATTCTATCAGGCCCGAGGCAATATTAGTAATACCAGTTATAACTGTATCATAGAATAGTGAACTATAGAAATTCTCCATCTTTTTATAATGGACTTCACACGGGAGAAATGAAGATTACTCAGAAAACTGTAGGCCTAAAAAATACCATTTCAATGATAAAGATGTCAAA
This sequence comes from Xerus rutilus, assembly GCA_028644305.1. Classification (NCBI taxonomy): domain Eukaryota; kingdom Metazoa; phylum Chordata; class Mammalia; order Rodentia; family Sciuridae; genus Xerus; species Xerus rutilus. Next base: position 113,360,173 of record CM053404.1, on the reverse strand, counting down.
TTACTACTGCCTTAGTTTTGCTTCTACATTTGTTCTGTTAATGGAGAATGCATTTGTTAGTCAATAAGAAAGAGCTATTAATTGGGACTTACAAGTGATTTGTGCTGGATCAACACAGTTGCTAGATCAACACAATTGCATTTAGAATTTTATTTTATACAAAATAGCTTCAAAATGATTTAGTTTCTGATGGCTAAGGCTTGATAAATTTTCAAGAACTCTTGCTGTTGCTGTATTCATCTCTATGGGTACAAGAATGTATTTACATCAAACCATTTAAATGCAATATTTCTCTTTTAAACATTTTGATTAAATGTTTCTACATTAAAGTTAAAATACAATGGAAGGGTTAATATTTCTATGATAGAATGACATGCATGTTTTGCTTCGGAAAACAATTAGAAAAGCTGGGTAAATAGAAACAAACACAAAAATAAACAAACTTCTGTCTAGAGAAGAGTTGCAGAATTAACATGAACTTAAGAAATCAATATCTTATATGCAGAGTAACTACAAAGAGATGGAATAACCTTGAACAAACCATAATTTCTCTCAAGGCCTTTGCCAAGGCAAACACAAAGTTCCCATGTCAGTGTGAGGAGCAAGACACAGGAAAATGAATGCCACACTGAGCAGGTCTTCACTTAAGGCTTATGATTTTTTAAAATCATAAGCTTTTCAAGGAAAGAAGTAAATCACTTATCAGAAAACTTCTAAAAATTAGATCATAGTATTCAGCAGTCTCACAATAAAACAAGCTACAAACTTCATTATTCTAGAATCTTGTGATAGTTTAGATCTAAAGTCCCATGAATTAAAGGTGTAATCCACAGCTACTGGGAGGTGATGGAACCTTTAAAAGGTGGGGTCTAGAGGGAGGTCTTCACATCACTGGGTGTTTGCTACAAGAGGGGATTATAAAACAGTGGTCTCTTCCTCTCTCTTTCATTTCCCAGCTATGAGGTAAGCAGTTTCAGTCTGCCTTATATTCCCAGGTCATCGCTAACATGCCCAAAGCACCAAGGCCAACTGATCATGGTTTGAAACTGTTAAAAATTATGAGCCAAAATAAAGCTGTCTCTTTACATATACTATTTCAGGTATTTGTTATAGTAACCAAAAGCTACTAACACATACTTGCAGAGAACAAGTGGCTTTATTAAGCAGAAAAAGTTTCAGGCTTCTTGAGTACTAGAATATAGAAACAAGCCAGGAGTACATAGAGCCTGTAAAGTCTGAAACTTAGGCTCTGATCATCTCCATTTGTGACTGGATTAAGATGATTTACTGTCACCCTATCTGTTTCCCAGAGGAAAAAGTATATTCTTTTCAGGGAGGATAACAACGTTGCTATTATTTTTTATACATGGGTTTTTCTTTCATCTTTAACTTAAAAAGAAAGAAGCATGCTAAGAAAAAAATTTAAGAAAAAGAAACCAATACATAATCTTATTAAACTGACTTCAAAGTAAGTGTAAATGTGATAATTCAAGAATATTAAAATATTAGAAAATGGAAAATTTTACAATGATTTAAAATGTAAAAAAAGAAATCAAATGGAAAAAATGTAAGTGAAAAATACCAAACTGAAATTAATTACTCAAAAATTAGTTTAACAGAAGATTTAACAGAGTTTAAAAAAAGGATTTATAAATGGAAAGATAGGACTATAAAATATCTAGATTATAGTACAGAAAGCAATGATGGATAGAAAATGTATTAAAAGAAGAGTTAAAAGATATCAAGAATATGACATGAGACTAAAGATCCAGGTATGTGTAATTGGAGCTTTTATGGGATAAGGAAGGAATTTACAAAACTGTATCTAAAGACATGGTATCCCAGAATTTTCTTAAACTGATGGATACTATCAAGCCATATTTTTAAATGCTCCAAATATTAACAAGGAAAAATACAAAAGAAACATCTAGGTACATTACTGTACAACTGCTGGATATAAAAGACTAATAGAAAACATTTAAAAAAACTATAATTAAAGAACACATTATCTTCAAAAAGCAGCAATTAAACCCTCATTGACTTACCAACAGAAACAATGGAAGTTAAAAGACAATTAAATGGCATACTGAAAGTTCAGAAAAAAAATGAACTTCCAACCTAGAATACTCTAACAAATTTAAGTGATTTTAAAAGTGAGTTTAAAAAAAAACAAATCAAGAAAAATTGAGAAAATTATTACCAACATACAATGAAAGGTATAGTAAAGAGAAATTTTAACCCCTCATAATGGCCTAGTATTACTAGAGAGAATAGAGAGCATATCAATAAAGCACATGTGGTATCTATAATTAAAAACAAAACAAAACAAAAAAGCTAAGGTAGAGAGAAAAACATATCAATAATTTTTTATAATTAAATCTATCAGGCTGCCTTCCATCTACCAAATGCATAAGTATCATGATATAGAAATTTTATTTTTTAAAAGATAAATACACAACTTCTTCAATTTTTATGTTACTCTAGGATAGGAAATAAAGAAAAAGTAATTCATTAAGAATACAGATAAATATGTATTGACAGATCTTATATTTATATTTCAAATAATTCATAAACACCCAAAATATTGACAGTTTTAGGAAGATCAACTGAAAGTATAGATTATATAAATTAAAGTTAAAAATCTTAAACTGGTTTTAAAATTGTTTTTAACATAAACTATTAACTATATAATATGTCTTATGTATTTTGTTATTTTAGGTAAGATTTTTGAAAATATTCATATGGTGAATATTTTTAATATTTTTCCTTAGAATTATAGCAAACACTCATTTCAGTGTAATATGAAAAATAGCCTCCACACCCCAGCACCAACCATGTAATGAGTTTCCCTTCATAATGAGGCAGGGCATTTTTCTTAACCACAAGAGACCAAGTACCCTTCTCTACACACCAAGGTACAATACAAAAATCTGAAATTTCTGTCCTTAAAATTCTGTTTAAGTCTCTCTTGGTAGGAAGTTTTCTTAAACAGTTCTTAAACAAATGAGGAAGAAATTTCTATCTTCAATCTAAAGGAAACAAAAAAAAAACTAATATAGGAATCTCACAGAAGTCGTGATTCAATAGAATTTGTAAATATATTTCACCATGAAAACATGATCTTAACATAATTTCCTAACTGTTCATAAAGATGAGAGTTCATCATACCCTCATATATGGAACTATTCTGCTATGGTTTAGGAAAAAGGGAATATGGATTTATATATGGCAACTCCATTGTCATAAGCCTCCAGTCAAGGAGGGAGCAGCTTGATCCCAAGACTAATTAGAGAATTGTAAACTCCCATCTGTAGGTAGAGGAATGATAAATGCAAGCACTAGATATTATTGAATGCAAATGAACCAAAGGGCAAATGAACTCCTCTGAGCAGCCATTGTCTCTAATATTCTTACATGTGTGTGTAATTATAATTAAAATTATCAAAATAAATTTTGGCACACCCTGGAACATTTCTAAGATAAACTGAATTCCAATGCATTTTATGATTAGTTAGAAAATTTCATTAAACACTTACAATATTTGACACATAATCCTTTTATATATTAAAGATGAGAATATCTTATTTGACTCTCAAGACTAGCAGCATTATAAGAAAGCAGCTCGTCTTCCAAAAAACTTTCTTTAAATAAAATGAAATAAATGGTGTCTGTTTCAAATATATCTAAGGTATTTACAAATGGTTCATTTTAAACACTCTGTTTACTTTTTTTGATTTGGGTTGTATATTTTTAAATATTCATATTTTTTAACTCAGAGGCTTAAGTATAAAATAGATCTATATTTGTGTTACCAGTAATTATTGCAACTGATTAAGCGACAAAGGAGCACTTTTCAAAGTGTAATTATATTCAGTATTTCAATTTCAGCCAAAACTAGTAGGAAAGTACTTAAGTATTTTATTAACTTATGCTTTAGGTTCTGGTTTTAGTGATTCATTGCCAAGTACAACAGAATGCATAACAATTCTTGTTCTTCAAGTTGAAACTGTTGATATTTTTACATGATGGAAAAATATTTATCATAAGTACTATTATAATGAAATGTTTTTTTTCATTAAAGCTTCTTTTATTCATGAAAGGGCAAAATCATTTCCTGGTTCACTTTGTTCCAAGAACGTGCTGGAGTGCTAAATGAAAATGTGCAGTTCAGCTCTCCAACCAGCTACAACCAGCACACTACAAATCAAAATGTTAAGCTGCGAGGTTAAAATGAACCAGATAAGCAAATAAGTCTTTCCCCTCTGCCAACATTTTCACTTTACACAGCACATACAGAGGAACACATCATTAAATGTTCTTTCTCCTTAATTTTAGAGGCTATCAGAAGTTTAGAGGTTGGTACTATGATTATTTCCCATGAAGATTCTCAGAAAGTAAAATATTCTTGCATAGAGTGGGCAGTCTTAGGAGTGTAGGTCCCAATTAATGTCTTGAAAACATTAATGTAGCTATATTAGACCCTTTCTTGTTTCCAAGATTTCAGATTGTGAAAAAGATGGCGTATATCTAGGTTTGCAGTATACTTTCAGCTGTAGACACAGTAGTCCACAGGAAAACATCTCCAGAGGACTTGAGAATTCTAAATGATTCTGAAATGGATCTTAGCCTTCCAAGAATCTCTAGAGCCAAGGTCTTTCCTTTTTCCAGCAAAGGGGCAGCATGGTAGAGAGCCAGATTATTACTTTCCTAACTCTAAAACTGGTTTCTCTCTTAAGCTTCTTTCATTGTTTCCGACGGGTTGAGGCAACATGTGAATGCAGCACTATAAATTCTACCAGACTTTGAGCAACTTACCTCCTAAAATACAGAGCCACTGAATAGAAGCTTAAATATCTATATATAAAGGGAAAACACAATTTTAATAGTCGATAATGCTATTTAAATTTAACATAGATTTAAAGTTAGAAAACTTAGCCGGGCAGGGTGGCGCAAGCCTGTAATTCCAGCACTTAGGGAGGCTGAGACAGGAGAATCGCGAGTTCAAAACCAGCCTCAGCAATGGCGAGGCGCTAAGCAACTCAGTGAGACCCTGTCTCTACAAAAAACACAAAAAATAGGGCTGGGGATGTGGCTCAGTTGTCGAGCGCCCCTGAGTTCAATCTCCAGTACCAAAATAAATAAATAAATAAATAAAGTTAGAAAACTTAAGTCCTATTCTTACAGAAAACAGTTGTGGAAAAGAGCATGCATCTGGATTTCTTTCAACATAATCTGTTTTATGTTTGTTGGTTGTTTTAAGTCTCAGATATACACTCTACTAATTTTAATATTATTTGTGCTATTTAATAAATTCTTCATTTTCACAAGAAAATACAAGGAGTAAATAAAATTGCAATATTTATAATATTGGACTCTAGAATATGCTAAGAGATTAATAACAATCCTTTGCTTGCAATAGTTTAAAAAAATAAAAAATCTATTCCTCTCTGTATCCTTAGCATCTAGCAAAGTAATTTTCATGTATTAAAGTCCTCAGAAAAGTGTGTATGCATACATGCTTTCGAATTGATGAACTTCCAAGTCATTCATTCTGTACGACCTTTGATAGATTGGCAAATATGTCTGTTGTATATCACAGTCAGGAATAATCTTTCACTCTTTTTCTTTACCTTCTATTTACTATTATTACAGTATATACATGTATGCAAATACATACATATACATATGTGTATATCTGTGTGTATACACAGATATATATGTGTACACACACATATAGTTCTAGATAAAATTTAAAATGACCCAAACATGCAAACTACAGCTACAAGAAAAGAAAATTCATTTAAAAATATGTCCTTCAAAGTTATCTTCAGAATGTGCAGCTTTACTTTACGATAGCATGAAAGATACCTTAACATAAAAAGATATCTTTATATGAAATGATGCTCATGAAGATGACTGTATGTAGAGAATGATGCACTCTTTGTTCATCAGTTAATGTACACATGCCTATCCTTTCATCCCTCTATTTTATTATTTTCAGGGATTATTGTTGGTGTGTGACCAGTTACTTGAAAGACAACATGTTAAAATGAAAGGATTCAGCACAGCAGCTGAGAACAGACACATTCAATCATCCCTCCATTCATGTATTCTATTCATTCATTTAATGAGCATATACTGGGCGGTAGTTATTCTAATTCTGTGAAAATGAAAATTACAGTGCAGTGTGCTATGAATTGTCATTCTGGTAGGTACAAGATACTAGCTAACATGTGTTATTTCCACCATCATCATAAATGTAGCAGAGAATCAGAACATTTTTCATAAACCTCACTCTCCATGATATAGAATAAAGTGACAAAAAATAAATAAATAAACCCATGCCACCTACAGTGAGACACTGTGTTCTTTCAAGCCTGAGATATGAACTCAAACTTAATTTGCTAAATATAATCACTCCAAAGAAGTCTGTGCCTTTCTTTAGTTCAGTGCACATTCCTCTGGAATACTTGTATCTGTCCTCTTTCAATTCTAACCTCTCGTTTTAAAGTATAATACAACAAAAACCTTCCCTTAAGAATTCTGGCACAGCACCACTTAAACGAAAGCACATTAATAATTGGTTATATAAATCCTATGACAATGAGCACTGTATGGTAACCAGCTGACTGGAAATTGTGCTTATTGAATAATTGCGGGAAAATTAGTTTATAGCATAAGAAATAATATGATATTCATCATACCACATAAGTGCAACATTATTATTATAACCAGCTTCATTAAATAAATAAATATGCTAAAAATCAGCCAAATGTGGTATTATGAAACTATGAAATAACTTAGTTATGCTTAATTACAGAAGCATATTTATGGCAATCTAATTTGGTTACAAACTCACACATTTTTGAACATCTTCATGGCTTCTTAAAGGTGTTTACTGTCTAGCTCTGAAGACAGACCTTTACCCACCTGCAAGGCAGAATATAACAAGGGCTTTGCTTGTATTTATACTTGAGACATCTGGAAGAAACTTTCAAAAAGAAGTAACATTGGCTTTCAGCTCTAGCAAGCCTTAGTGCATGGAGAATATTGTTACAGGAAGCAAAAAAGCAGAAGTTATTCTGGACAGAGAGTTTTCCCAGGCAAAGCAACAAAAATGAAGAGGTTACCTATGTGTCATTCATCTAGTAATTCAATTATCCGTTCAATAATATTTCGTAATTGTCTACTGAATGGATACTATTTTGTAACAGCATTACATACATTCAGACATTCATTATGCCTTCAATTCAATGCCAATAGATTTTGGACATAATCACATCAGTCTCAAATGCATGTTTAAAAATTATCATGACAAATTTATTCAAATTTGTCACTTTCTGATAGACATCTCCTGGGATATATGAATAAGAACTTCTCTCATTAAATATCAAGGGGCATTAAATTAATTAGACAATTAAACTTTAATAAAATTAAGACAAAACATCTAGAAATTTTGTATGAAGATGTGACATAAACTCAACATGTCTTAACATGACATTTTTAATAAACCATTTTATTTATAGTTTACAGATGTTCTAAAAGTTTGAAGAGAAATTTTTATTCAGAAACTATAATCTTATGATCATATAAAGAAAGATTTATAACCTTGAATTTTATTCATGAAAATAAATTTTTTTCTTTTCCACTAGTATTAACATTTATATTCAAGAATAAGAAAGGAAATAAGGACCTGTGGATGGAGCTCAGTATTAATAGTAGACCATGTGCTTAGAATGCACAAAACATTGGATTTAATCCCCAGCACCAAGCAGGGGTGTGTTTGGACTTTTTAAAAAGAAAGAATTTTGAGAACAACCTGCATGAAGTAATTAGTTTACCTTCTGCTCTACTTCAAAGCTGATGAAACTTTAGTTAACAGATTCTTGTTTCATATTCTATCCCCATGAAGGAAAGGTTATGTCCCAATGTTCCAGTATTCAAAAAATAAAAGCAATAAATAGTCATACAAATATAATTAAATTACGAAATTTTTAAAAAGACTATTAATTTTATTTGCAAAACCATAAGAATTAAGTAAAAAAGAGTGTGAGCTCTAGAATCAAGTAGACATAGATTCAAATACCAGATTTATCACAAAGCAGCTTTGTGAATTTTGCAAATTTGGTCTCTCTTGGGTTGTTATAATAATACTTCAGATTCAAAGTAGATGTGAGGATAACAAGTGTCTAACATAATGTCTGGCATACATTTTGTACCCAAAAATATTGGCTCCCTCCCTTCTCTTCCCTTTTTTTACATAGTTGTTCCTGTTTCCTATCTTAAGTAAATTCTAACTCTTGATGTTATTGGTTCAAAGAAGTTACTTAGTTGACTTTTTAAACATATTTCAAAACTATAATAATAAACCACAGGTAGACTTTGATTAATGTGTATCAGTCATTTTTTTGCACTTGTCATTTCTCAAAAAAGAAAACAGTATGCTAGATAAAGCTATTCAGGGCATATTTTTAAATTAATGTTTGAATTAACATTTCTAATTTTAGTGTAAAACTGTGCCCATGTGTTATCTGTTGTTTCTCAAGAAGCAGTTACTCTGTGACATGCAGTATTTCAAAAATGGGGGACAAAACATAACTAATATTAACAGGGATCATCTAAAGTTTAATTATTATAGCAGATCAACTACTCCAACGATTATGTTTATTTTTTGAACAACTTAAACTAGACTTTGAGAAGCATCATTGAGATTCTTTAAAAATTTAAATAGATCATTGCTCTTTGCCGAATAGTTCATGGAACAAGGAAGTTTAAATTCATGTGTTTTCCATGAATGTGTCTCTAATTTTTAGTGTTCCAAATAAATGGTTTCTTTTCCTAAATATATTTTTACAGCATGAATTCATTTTTCTGGTTGTACTAATGTTCTCAAGATTCAGGTCTATATTTGTGCTGATTGAAAAAACAGACATCTCTGGGCAAAATATCCTCAAATCTCTTAAAATATTGAGATCTCGATGTGTCTGGACGGATTAGAAATAGAAAACATACACAAATAAAGCTAGTAGTAAAGCAATCAAATGCCCAGTTAAAGTTGGGTTAATCTGAACAAGTTGTATTGTTTTTTGAAGAGAGGACAAACAAGGTGAAAAGGCAAGCTTTTGAATTTTAGCTGTCGCCTCAATCTCATATTTAATGAGAACCAAAGCTCAACATAAGTTTTTTCATGAGTATTAAAGAAGTCAATACCACCACGTTCAATTTAGCTCAGACAATACAATTTAGGAAAGCCCTCAAGAAGTACATTAGAATCTGAGTTCATATAATATTTGGCAGTGATAATTTTGGAAAAAGGAAACGTAATAGTTTATTATGCTTTTCGTTGATCTGGCTTGTTTCAAAAATAAAACGATCACATTTTTCATAAGATCTTCAGTCCATACGTTATGGTCCTAGCTACTATTTAGTGTTTCTCGTGTATCTACCTTTATTTACAAAATACATTTACCTTTATTTGGTATCATAAAATAAGCATAAAAATAATGACCATGCATTGTTTCTATCTTTCATCTGCAGTTCAGGGACAGCAATTGTTTCTAAGGCTAATAATGCCAAATAGTGAAATTTTTAATGCCATCCAGTTTGTGAAAATATTGATAGACATAGCCATTCAAATATTGAAAGACAGGCTATCTAACTTCCAAATTCATTTAGCAAACATAAGTTGTCATTTAAAAAAATTTGCTTAGCTTCAGTTTCCTGAATGAGGATTTTGAACCAGATAACTTTTTAGTCCTTTAGATGGCTGTAGCTCTCCATGAGACATGGGAATGTTTAACATATATATACTAAGCCAGACCTTTAATTTTCCTCTTATTAGAAAGAATAAGAAGAATTACCTCTGCTATTTCCTATTTATGTAAAGTATGAATTGATTAAGGCTATGTTCTTTGGAAAATTATTTGGTCTCTTACTATTTTAATAACTCAAATGACCAGAAAATTCATATAGAATTTAAATTTTGTTGTACTTAGTTTTCTTTGTGTGTTTTGACTTTGACCTTCTGGAAATAATTACAACAACAACAAAAATAAAATTAAAAAAATTTAAAGCTTGTAAGTTGTGAAAAGCTATTTCGTCTCATATCTTTGAGGATGACTATAAGCAAGTAATTTGAAAATTTTCTCATTTTTTAAGATCAGAGATTTTGAGAAACTTCGTCAGTGTTTGATCAGTTTTACCAGAGACATGTTTCTTGTGTCTGTCTAGCTTAGGTACTTTATGCTTTGGTGAATGTTCATGTTCTTTAAGTTCTTCCTGAAAAGGAAGAACTTTTCTAAATTTGCAGTTGCAAATCTTTGTCATGATTTATCCAACAATATATTTACTACTCAGTGAATAGTAAACAGCTTTTAAGTATCAATCTCATCACTCTGTTAGTGTTTCTTCCTGTGCTTTTCTTGGTATAAATCTGCTTTTCACAACCTCCAGCACAGCTGAGTACTTGAGTTCAGATCAAAGCTCTAAGGAAAGGCAGCTGAACTCTAGCACTGTGCTCTCTCATTCATAAACAATGCAAGTGATTTCTTTCTTTTCACCTGTACTAACTTTTATTAATCCAAGAAATTTACAAAAACACTTTAATGAAGGTTGCCCTGATAGACTGATCTGTATGAACAGCTGTATGAATTCATATAGTTCTTAAAATGTTTCATTAACAATGTCATACTGAATTCTAATTCTGGATTTCTGACACACTTATCCCTATATCTTATTACGTTTTTTTCTCTTATATAAGGGGGTGATGTTTCCTGGTCTACTGTCCAGGTGAACAGAAGTAGACATTACAAATATAACTTAAATGGCAAACCATAACAGTAATGAAGATTTCAATGGTTTAACACATCCACCCACTTCTACTCTCATTGTCTAAATCAGATTTACTTTCTAAAAGCCCTCCTGTAAACTACTTTTTTTTTGTCCATATAGAATTTGTGAAATGCTTTGTGCTGTGGTTACTGTGATAGGAAAGCTAGAAATTATATAATTATATGAGCCCTGGGAGGGTTTTTTCTTCTTCTTCTTCCTTCTTTTTTTTTTTTTAGTTTTACAAGCCTGTTCTAAATTTCTTTTTAATAAAACAACTAAAGCTTGCTTCTATCTCCTCCCACTCCTTTGGCTTGGTGCTTACTCTTTAAGTAACTTGCTGCATTTTATAGCAGTGGAATTTAACTGGGAAGGGCCTCCCTAGGAAACCATGTGAACAGGGATACACCACAGTGGATACACCATAGTGAATATAGGCAAAGGAGATCACAGCCGCCTCTTCTCAGCTCTCCCACACCCTCCAAGCCTTTCCAATATCCCCTTGTTTCTAGTCACAAAAGGCAGCTGAGTTCACAGCTGGAACAACAAGTTGTGCCCCAATCCAAGCATTTACCCAAGTAGCAAACAAGGTCATTGGTTTAATTGGAGCCTCCGTTGCCAGGCGAACTAGGAATCACTAGACTGGGTCCAGCAACACGGATAAAAGTGCTTCTGTTTCTTGACAGAGAATGAAAATGACGCAGAGTGTAATCGATCGATAGGATATTGATCACTTTCCCTCCTTCCTTCCCCCACTTTGGTGCCAGAGAGCCAAGGGCTCACTTTATATGTGCCTAGGGACCATCACAATCTCCATTTTCCCCAAATGCATAAAAGGCTAAAAACAACCACATTCCCCAGCACCGCGGCGTGGCTGCAGCTCCTTTGTTTACCATATAAGTCACACCAGGGGTTCACTCCTTGCCCTCTCCCCTACTTTAAAGCCGATTGCGGTGAGAGACTGAGAAGCACCCCCAAACTGCCACTGAGTCCAGATCAACCACAGAAAGCGTCACAAATCTTTTCCCGAGCCTTGAAAAGAAACCAAGCAGGCTGAGCCTTTTGAACTCGTAACCCCCAGGGATGTCCGCCTCCCAGGAGGGAGCCCGCTTCCCAGGCAGCTGAGAAACTTAACCGAGATCCCAAAAAGAGGTGTAGCTCCAGTCAAATGGAGCGCAGAGGCGACACCCTCTTTACCTGTAAAGTTGCTATCTGGGGGCTGAAGTGATCCGATCCGGTGACGGGCGGCACGAGTGCTGTGGCCAGTGAGAGCACGCCCGGTAAACTGTGACGGGATTTCCTTAGTCGCTGCCGAGTTTTGGAGCATTCCAAGGAAAACGCACGAAGCTGGAGCCCACGCAGCTGGCACCGAACTGGGCGGAGTGAGGATGCTCAGAGAGCAAAACCAGGGGAGGCGGGGGAGGGGCGGACCAGGAGCGGGAGACGTGCGCCAAGGGAGGAGAACCTCGCTCACCCCTGCCCCACCGATTCCTCCAGATAAAGTTAAGAGTTCCCACGGCTGACAGCTGATGAGCTCACAGTCAGGACCCCGCCCTCGGTTCCCGGCGGCTGCGGGTCTCCTGGTCCGCACCGACCATACTCGGAAGGGACAGCCCGGGAAGATGAGCGTCCCACGCACGGCTTGCGTGGAGGTGTAAGGGACCAGCACGCTGACAGTGGCCAACACTCAACCCCCAGCTCCGCTGCCCCTGAATGGCCTCCACTTCCCTGGGCCAGCCGCTTGAGGTCAGCCAGTGGGCAGGGTAGCTCAACACAACCCAGCCGTCATCCTGCCAAGTCGGTAGCGATAACCTACCCCGTGGTCCGGGATGCAAGCCAGACACACCTCCAGGCTTCAGGCCGAGCTCTGCAGGGCTGTAGGACTTTGGTTTGCTCCAGAACCTAGCTTTTGAAATCCCTACTCCCACCCTAGTAAACAAACACCCATGCGGCTTGTCGCCCGGCAAGAAAAAAGTAACCCCCCTCAACTCTCAAAGCTTCTCCCACTCGCGTTGCTGTGGGCTTCTGGCACCCCCTCTCCCGTCCTCAAGGTGTCAGACTTCTCCTGCAAGAGCAGGGATGCGGTTTGCCACTAGTGTCAACAATCGAGACAGTCGCAATGAATAAATGATGAGCCACAGTGTTCCGCCCACCCCTGACCAGCTCGGTCTTTCCAACAGGCATAGGAAATCAGCAAGTTTCCAAATATTAAAATCCAAGACGTGGGCCAGCCAAGGAGCGTGAGTTTCGGTGTCTGCAGGTGATGTGCGGGAGTGAGCATATGTGTGTGTGTGTGTGTGTTTCTCTGCGTTACTCGCAATCACCGCGGTGATACTTAGATAAAGGTTACCTCTCAGTCAATCTCTTTGGTGTTCACACAGGAGAATAAGGTCAGAGTGCGGAAAGGAAAAACATATACAGTGGGAAAGTTGGCAATAAACTTACTTGTAACTGCGATGCGGTGATTCCCTGTTTGTCACTCACCAGGAGGCTTCCTTGGTCACAACCCCATGGCCCAGAAAAAGAGGAGTCAATTTGTAAAAATGGGAGCATCCAGGCTGAATTTTAGGAGAGATTATCTCCCTTGCGACTCCTCATTTCTCTTAATTGCCTTTATTTTTTGAAAGCCCAGGGGGTGAACTGCTGTTGTCCATGACATCTCAACAGATGCCTGCTCCAGTTTCAGCCTGTGCAACAGATTAGTGGCAACTCTCTTTCTGGTCCCTGCCACTCACTGTTATACCTGAGAAGCAGTGCTGTGGGAACTACAAGGAGGACCAGTTTCTCCCCATGGAATATTCCCCAAGGAATATAAACCGGCAAACTAGCACCCACAGGCAGCCTCCAAAGCTCAGAAGCTCAAAATCAAAGAATTTCCTCCTTATTTATGTCCGCCTCCCCTCATAGATTCATTCAAATGAGTTCTTTTAGAGTATTACATAAGTAAAGAGGCTATCACTAGGGATCACCCACTGGAGTGACATGCATGATTCTTTTTTTTTCCTTTTAAATCGCTTTTCTTATTTCTTACCTATTGTGCTAGCTAACTGTTTTTCTCATGGGTTTATCCTGAGATCATCTTGACCCCATCTCTACATTTTCAGGAGCAAGATCTGCATGCCATCCCTCAAAAATCCCAAGGTACATACAGTGAGGTAAACCTGTTGGTTTCTATAATGTCCCTCCAGAGATAACAAAATGATTTCTTTCCATCTCTGATTCTCTTTTTAATTTTTACCACAAAAAACATACATTAACATCTTTAAACAGTCCTTTACTTTTCTTTGCTTTAAAGGATAGCTTTTATAAAATGTGCAGAATATATATATCCATAGACGTGGTAATGAACTTTATAATAAATTCAAGTCCACTTTCTAACAAGGGAAGGGAAACAATACATATGGAAATTTATTTTATGCAATGTAACTGTATTTTGTATTTCCTTGTGAGACAACCTGTTTTCTTGATAAGTGTCTAAGAAACAAAAAGTAAAGATAACATTGATTGATGTAATGTTCCATTTGAAATCTAAATTCTAAATAACTAAATTCTAAAACTAAATATTGTGCTTGAGTGCACATCATTAAAAATAAATCTCAGTAGATAGAATCCTATATATTGTGATGAGTGTAGTAGGACTTTATAATACGCTTAAAAATACAAGCAAAGAAAAGTGGAATAATCACAACACGTACACATTGTTCACAGAGGTGACGAACTTTACTTTGCAACCTTAGAATCTGTACCAAATGTCCCTCCTGTCTCTCCTAGGATTTGTTCTTTATAGTAAATACCATGTCTAACATGATGTTAGTAAGAGATATTTTAGCAATTTCCCCTAATTTGCTGTTTTTCCCATAAAAACAGTGCCTATGAATCTGTAATAAATACAAAACAGAAAAGAACATTGAGGACAGCTTTATACATATCAGCCATTGAGCAGGCTCTATTCTCGTGGGAAGAAGAATTTCTATTGATCACTGACCTCCTTTTCAACAGCTTCATGTGATTATTGATTGCCGATCTCATTTCACACAGAAAATGATCAGCAATTACATGAAATATTATTTGAAGTCTATAAAGAGTCCAGTGAGCAACATATTTTACAGTCATTAACAATCCAAAGAGAAGTTCGTTTAGTTGTAACAATTTAAGAATAGAGTTGTCATCATTTCACAAACCTGCACACCACTTAAAATGCAATTCATTGAAAACAAAGAAATTTATTGTAAAGTGTTATATGCTTACCTGGAATTCAGTTTTTTTAACCTTGACTTAAAAAAATAGGATATACACTCATTTTGAAATTAGCAAGAGATAAATATTGTACTAAAGAATGAGCAATAAAACAATTCTCTGTGATGCCTTTTCATAGCTAAGATGTTGTGGGGAATTAGGATCACGTTATTTCAGGAACTCAACTTTCAATTTACTTCTAAAAATTATGATTCCATTGATGAGCTGATATATAACATGTATGAAGTTTTTTTCTTTTCTTTTTTTTTTTTTTTTTTTTTTTGGTACTGGGGATTGAACTCAGGGGTACTCACCCACTGAGCCACATCCCTAGCCCAATTTGGTGTTTTTATGTAGAGACAGGGTTTCACTGAGTTGCTTAGAGCCTTGCTGTTGCTGAGGCTGGCTTTGAACTCACAGTTCTCCTGTCTCAGCCTCCCAAAGTTCTGGGATCACAGGCGTGCACCACTGCGCCCAGCTGAAATTTTTTTATTCTAAAAAGCAGGAGAAAGAGACAAATTCATAGAGAAATAGATTTGGGGAAATTATTTCTGCATATGTAACAGTATCAACTTTTTATGCAGTGGCAATGCACCTGAGCACAATGCCTTCATCAAATACAATATAATGGTCTTTGTTGATCTTAGGAAAAATCAGAGTATATGTGGATATTTTCTCTGAAGACAGTGTGACCTTTTTTCTCAATCTCTGACCAAGATTCTTTCTCATTCTGAACAGGGTCTCACCCAAGGTCCCTCACTAAGGCACCACAGCCTCAGCTTACCTTTCAGAGGGTGGTTCCTTCTCCAGAGCTTGGCATCCCCTGCAGTACCATCAGTTGTAACAAGGCTTTGAACTAGTCTGTCTGCTTGGATCATGTTATAAACACAGCTTTTTACCTGCTTGTTTTTTAAAAATTGTATGTTCTAAGGTACAAATTTTTCACCAATAGTGATATTTTCAATTGATCACTATAAATTTTTGTGAAATATTTTGAAGTATTTTTTATTTTTGGAAAAGGAAGACCATTTTTATACTTTTATTCCCTATTAGAAGATGTTATTGAAAGCCATTGCACAGACATTTTTGTCTGTACATCCTGTTATATTCTCAGAATATATTCCAACAATTACAGTCATACATTAATATGAGGGGATATTTTAAAGCTCACCATATATAAGGGAGCTTGTTCTATGGAACTCTCATCAACAGGAGGCATATTTAATCTTCTTTTCCCTCTTTTCTCTTTTTATT
Organism: Xerus rutilus; assembly: GCA_028644305.1. Lineage (NCBI taxonomy): Eukaryota > Metazoa > Chordata > Mammalia > Rodentia > Sciuridae > Xerus > Xerus rutilus. Next base: position 113,343,856 of record CM053404.1, on the reverse strand, counting down.
TTTGCTGACTTTCTATTTGAAAAAAATATTGCCATTCCAATACAATGAATTGTATTACCATAAAAAGTGACTTTTAATGCTTTTTTATATTTATGGAAGATATTTTTCAGCTTTTATCGCTCATCAAATTTGAGGGTGATATTAATTGTTTTTAAAAATATTGATTCTTAAAAATATTGGACTATCACATTTTTCCTGAATGATTTATTTTAGTGTTTACTTTAAATTTACTTTAGTGTTCTTATATAGTCTTTTCCCCTCCCATGTTCAGTTTTTCTCAAGGTTCTTAAAAATGTTTTCATTTTTACAAGGAATCACTTGGTCATTAATTTCATGGACCCTGGAATCATGTTGCCTACATTTGAAATCCTAGTTTCAACATTCACTGAACAAATATTGATGGGGTCTATAGTAAGTGCAAAATCATTATGCTAGGAGCTTTTTAAACACATGTGAAATAAACAGGTAAGCTATCACCCTTGTAGGATTTATGCCCTGTGGAAGACAAATGATAACACATATATCAAATTAGTAAATAGATTTTGTACACTATTACATGGTAATTAAAGGAAAAGAGCATGGGAATTAGAAGTGCCTATGAGAAATATGGTGACTCTGGGTTACAATTTCAACAAGTTTCAAGGTAGCCTTCATTAATCTGGAGATACATGGGCAGGGTTGGAGGTTAAGGACCTGGTCATGGGGATTATATCAGAGAGCAGTGTTCAGGTAGAGGAGGAACCTTAGGTGACTTAGGTTTTAAATGATCATTCTGTTACACTGAAGATGGACTGAGAAAGCAAAGGTAGAAGCAATGACATCAGGTAGAAAGCTATGGAAACAAGCCAGTCAATAAACTTACATAAAGTGGAGTTCTATTCAAGTTCCACTGTAAAAAGATAGATCCACCAGAATTTCCAAACCATGTGCATAAAGGCTATGGGAAGAAGAGTTCAGGATGACTCTGTGATATCTGGCTTGAGTGCACAGATGAGGCTGAGATACAGAGGAGATTGGGGTTGGTTTGTGATCTTAGGGAGAAAATTAGGAGTTCACTGTGGACATGCTAAGTCTGAGATGGCTATTAGAACACTTACAAGACCTCAGAAAATTCTACTACCACTATGTGCCTTGATTTTCTTATCTCTAAGTGAACAAAATAATTTTTCCTACCTCATAAGCTCATTATGAGTACCAAAGCATTTTTTAAAATTTAATTGTTCTTATTAGTTTTACACAACAGAATGTATTTTGACATATTATATGTATATGGAGTATAAGTTCTCATTCTTCTGGTTGTACATGATGTGGAATTACATTGGAGGAGTAGGAAAGAATAGAAGTACTTTGTACCATAGCATGTTTATATGTAAAAGCCATCTTTGAGCAACACAGAGTATACAACGTGTAGGTTTCTCTTCAATACTACTGTTTAAATCTAACATTTAGGAATCATTTAAACAAGTTTTATTTGGTGAAAATCTTACTTTCTTTCATCTAATAGGCATCTAGCACCGTTTATTGTAAATAGAAAATAAATAATTCTTCTTTTCACACTAATTGGTGATGTCATACCTTTGTTATAAACCAAAATCTTTTGCTAATGCCTCTTTCTGAAGTGTCTTGTGTTCCACTGACACATCCATTTTTATGAATTAACCCCAAATTCCATTTGTTTCATTCTCTCTTCTTTTAGGTGTTAATTACTAATCACTACCATTGAAAGACTGGTGTTAGGTAGCCCATAAGTTCCACATGTCTAAATGGGTAGAGCCATTATTGTAAGGAAGAAATGAACTGATCCATGTGAAGTGTTTGCAACCAAGATGAGTTCATGTTCATGCTTAATAAGTGTTACTTGCTGGAATAATTATTTACCTTTCCACTCCAGTCTGGCAATCCATCCCTTATGGTACATGAAAGACTTTTATTGCAAGTATGGACTTCATATCTCTGTACTTCTCCACTCAAACCTGGAGACATTTAACAACATACAGTTCACTTTTATTAATGACTACATTCTATGAACTCCTGCTTATTTACGTCCTAGAACTTATAGTATCTTCCTAGATCTGGAATAAAAGTAAGTATCTTCAAAGGACCAGAGGGAGGTATTTGACTGTCTCAAAAACAACTTAGGGTCCGCACAGGCTCATTCAAGAAAACCAATCACTATAAAACAGATCTAGAATTGAAGTAGGTACCATTAAAGGACCAGAGGAAAGCATTTGACTATCCCCCAAAACAAAAATAATAAATATGCAAGAGATACTTACCTAATGGGTATTGCATATATATGAAAGTGTTGAATGTATAGTATCTTTTAAAAGGATGGAGATAAAAGAGATGGTCAAAGGAGCTTCCTACAGATCACAGAAGAGTAGGTTTGTGCAATTCCTAAAGCAATGCACTGGCCTAACATTGGTTTTACTTTACAGTCTATCTTGCATTGTGTTTGACCTCAGTTGCAATCCTTTCACACTATGGTGATACAGCAGCAGTTAGAGCTGCATGATATCCACATTTTTATGTAATCTCTCTCTCTCTCTTTTTTTTTTTCCTGGCATGAATTTTGTGGAAATTCAAGAGAAGTTGTAAAAGAGCTACTAGTCAGATGCCAATTAACACTGAGTGATCAGCCTTTAGTTTTCAATTCATTGATCAAAAATACATCACTTGGTAAAATGTCTTTTAAAGTAGGTGAAAAGGGCAGTATAGCACCATACTTACGATACAGTATGGTAAGTGTACCGAGTCTATTGGGGACACGCTTTGAATTCAAGGTCTGAAACTTGTTGGTAGAATGACTTTGGACACAATGCTTAATCTTTCTACTTTATTTATTTAGGTACCAGGGATCAAACTCAGGCGCACTCAACCACTGAATGACATTCCCAGCCCTATTTTGTATTTATTTAGGGACAGGGTCTCACTGAGTTGCTTAGCACCTTGCCATTGCTGAGGCTGTCTTTGAACTCGCAATTCTCCTGTCTCACCCTCCCAAAGTGCTGGGATTACAGGAATGCGCCACCACTCCTGAGTTAGTTTATTCATTTTTAAAATGGGGAATATAATAGTACATCTTTCATAGGATTGGTATAGAAATCTGTGTAAATAAACATAAAATGATATTTTCAAATTTGTTATGATCCCTTCCATTACAAGCACCATAGGTTTCTTTGTTTTTTAAAAAATATAATTGAAATATATTTAAATTGGATATATTTGAATTGAAATATATTTGTATTCCAATTTTTCACAGGAAGTGAAGATGTTTCCTAAAATGTTAATAATGACATGGTCTATTCAAGAATGTTAAAGTTTATTTTTAGTTGAATTCCTTGCAGTTTATCAGTGCACAACAAAGTAGAGGTTTGCAATTTATCAGCGAATTTAAGCAGGGAAGAGCAAATTCAAAGAGCTTGTGGCTGCAAGAACAATTTGGTCCTGGATTATGTATTCCACCAGGCTACACTGGAAAAGTCTGCTACCGTGGTGTGTGCAACAGTGTCGAACCAGAGAAAGTTATGTCATAGAATAAGCTTTGAATTCTTCATTAACACTTACACGATAACTTTGTGATTTCAGCACACAGATAGATATACATTTGTCCTAAGTAAGAAGCTCAAGTGTCTTATCTTTCATGAGTTCTTTGCCATTATAAAGGAGGTTTTTTTTGTCCATTTTCTTTCCAAGTCTTTGATATTTTATTGTGTCTGTGTGCATGACCTCTAAAGTCAAAATAACTTGGTTCAAATCTTTTCTTTTTTGAAAAAAGTGAACTTGGGCAAGAGTAACTTAACTATTTTGTGACTTAGATTCTTCAGTTTGGCAAATGGACATAATAATGGTGTTTGTTTCCTGTTGTTTTTATGAGCATTAAATGTGAAGGTGTTTTAGAAGCATCAAAGAAGAGTAAAATACATATAACAAAATTTATTCCTTCTCAATGTAGGAAACATGCTTAAAGGGCTCTTGAAAGAAATATTATACAGAACATAATTTGAAGTCCAAATTCTGTGGTTTTCAATGTGAACACAAATGATCTTTAATGGAAGAAAACCATTGGAAGTTTAATCATCTCCACATGTAAAAGAGACACTTAAATATTTCTCTGTAACCTATCATAAAGATATGTTCACAGTGGCTTAAAGCAATCACAGATCTGCCTTGAAGACAATTCTGGTGTTCAGTGTGCTAATATGTGTGTGTCACATTTATTATTTAAAATCTAAATAAAGCTATTAAGAAAACTTCCATTCCCACCTGTCTTATTTCTCAGTGTTGTGCTGCTATAACAGAATGTTCAAGACTGGATAATTTATGAAGAGCAGAAGTTGATTTATGGAGAATTGGAAGTCGAAGATCAAGGTGCCTGCACGTTAGGGCCTGGCCTCTCTGCTTACTAAGATGATGCCTTGAATTCTGTGTCTTCTAACGGGAAGCATTGTCATGTCCTCATATGGCAAAAGAGCAGAAGAGGGAGAATCTATTTCACAAGCCTTTTTATGGTAGCATAGATCCATTCCTGGAAAGAGACCTCCTGACCTAAATACCACTCAAAAGACTCTGCTTCCAAACATTATTTCATTGAGAATGTAAGTTCCAATGCATGGATTTTAAGGCATGCATTGAGACCACAGCACCATAATATGAAAAGCTACTTATGTCCTTTGAATAGGTGATATTTTTTTAATCTTTTCCAAATTATAATTTAAAGTTGAAACAAGAAAAAAATTTAATTGTGTCATATGGTATATATAGATGTACGGAAATATTAAATGCCAAGATAGCTACTTTTTGGTGAGAGTTTAAGTGATTCTGATTACACTCAATTTTAACAGTAATTTTGAAGAAAAGACAGTAGCTATTAGTTGCTGTTTATGAAAAATAGAAAGGATGAGAAGAGAAAGAAAAAAGAGAGAAGGAAGGAGAAGGAGAGAAGGGGAAGGGAAAAGAAGGGAGCAGAGAAACCTGTTCTTTATACATTCTAGAACTACTTTATCCCTGCCTAATGAGTCCAATGCTCAAAAGCTTTTTAAAAACATAATAGACAAAAATGCATTCTTATTTGGTACTGAGCTGATGCATTTTATTATTCTTTGACCATGTAATAGTGGTTCCAGATCCGTGGTTTTGCTTTTTGATGTGATGTCTCTTAAGTTAAATTCAAGTTGGCTATTGTAAACATGGTCTCTGCCACTTGTCCCAGCCTGTTACCAGCAACAAAGCACTTGTTGCCAGGCTGCAAATCTTTGATATAATGGAATATAATATAACAGTTCAGCTTCTCGAGAAAGAGAAATGTTGGGTTGATTTTTTGTTTGCTTCTTTTATGGTACCTTCTGTTTTACAAGAAAATATAAATTTGGTTATATTCATTAAAAGACGGCACTTTGCTGATTCAGTTTGGAAGGGGGTGGAGCACGTGTGTCAATAACCAAAAGTTGGTCATCTCTAGAAAGAGAGGTTGAGTCCTTCTCAAAGGGAACTTAACATTATCTGCAAATAAACAGTGGGTTGTTATGATTACTTGTGTAGTGAAAATGTTCTGAATGTCAATAAAATATTTGATTTTTTTTCTTTTCTTTTCTTTTTTGGTCTTGAACCCAGAGGTGCTTAACCACGGAGCTACATCTATAGCGCATTTCTTATTTTTTTAAATTTTTAGATAGGGTCTTGTTAGGTTGGTTATGGCCTTGCTATGTTGCAGAGGCTGTCCTCCAACTTCCATTCCTCCTGCCTCAGCCTCCTGCATTGCTGGGTTTATAGAAGTGGGACATCACACCTGTGAAATCTCAAGAAAATAATTGATTTTTTAATTAATGCCAATATCTGTTATGTAACTGCAAAATATATTTTTAAGGATACCAAATCTTGTTTTTAAAAGTCAAGTAGCATAGATAAAATTGAGTTTTTGCCACATATGGTTTTGTAAACTTGTGTGGTCTAAACAGGTTTGATAAATTTACAAAACCTCAAATTTCTCATCTGTACTTTAAAAGCAATAGCATCATGCATGATAATATGACAAAATTTTGATAATGCAAATCATTCTTATCAAATATATCCTATCTGACATTGAAATAATTTTATATTTTATTTAAGCACATGCATTTTTTGCTATGCCAAATTTTATTTCAGAGTTATTTATTGAGTGTAGTAGTATTCATTTCAAAGGCTTTTAAAATCAAGTATCTACATATAAGAACAAGCTTAGTTTTTTGATGGGGTAACTTCCATGAAAAAAGGAAATATAAGGTTTGTATTCAAGGAAATAAAGTTTTGGAACATTTTTTAAATGAATTACATAAAGAAAGAGAGTGGGTGATTACAATAATGGTTTATATAGAGGTCAAGGATATCAAGCTTGAAATGAAGGAAAGTTAGTGTGCACCTATTTCACAGAACATCCTATGTCTCTTCTGGAAAGTATGTTTGCTTCATTAGTTTACAGACAGCAGTTAGAAAAGATGAGATTAAACTGTTAGCTAGGAGAATTCAGGGCAATGTACTTCAGCACCTCCAATTAGAACAATCATATGTAAATGTGACATTAGTATCTGGGTACCAGCTGTGTGGTGCAGTCATTCTGTTATTAATGACTTCACACAGGGCATGTACGTTGTTCTCTGTACCAAATTCCAGAATCACTTTCTTCTGTTTTAATGACTTTCAGTGCCTCTTCCCAGCTTGACCTAAAACTTCCTTTCTCAGCTCTGAGCTGTTCATAGATAAAACTAAAATATGAAAATAAACACTACAAAAATGCATTTAACAGTCAAATTTGTTAAAAATGACCCATATAGTACTTCTAATTGTCTTTTCCCCATTAGGATTACAATGCTTGAGGAGTCCTTTGGCAATGATATACATATACATACATTAGCTGGCAAAATAATTTCTAGTGGAAAGTTACTGAGTCATATTGTGAAATACAGATGACAATATCTTTAAAATTTCACACTAAATGTTAATATGTTCTTACAAGTGGAAACTGGTAAGGAACAGTGTTGTAAATGGAAGGTAATACCAGGAAAGGAGAGGTCACTGTGTAATTGTGTGGTGTTAATTACTCCTGAAAAGCAAAAAAAAAAAAAAAGAAAAGAAAAATACTCATGAGCTAATGAATTCAGGTTTAAGAATGAAGTTATATTAATTTTATAACTAAATAATTTCATTCAAAAGTTTTTGGCATTATTTATAAAAGGGACACAATTTAATATATGCACATTTTTGAATATCTGGCTCTCTTGCCAGGTAGTTATTAACAGGTCTCAGTTTTCTAATTAGAGATTTTCAATTCATGTCATTAATACTGAAGTCAATTACTTATTAATTTTCACAGTTGAAACAAAAATATTCTTACAGGTAAGTAATACTGAAATAGAGCAGTGGAATAGCTTGGCACAAGAATAGACCTACTGGGCCTATAGATGGTGCTGTGTAGAAAATTTATGTTTATACCTTTATGTCCACATATACCATTTCCTTACATCCCAACACACACACATACACACACACACAATGATAAAAATTATTAAAATAATTTGTCAGCTAGAAAAAGCCCTAAGAAACTTAACTCCATTTCTAGGCTTAACAAGGAAGGAATTGAAGAGAGAGAATTTGTATGGAACTATACCATAAAACTTGTAGGCATAGATGGCACTGTTCTGAAACGGGGAAAAAAAATCTGGTGAATTTTGAATGGAAGGGCATAAATGAGTGGAAGTGACAGCAAACATGCTAAGTGATAAGATGCTGGTGTGAAATACTAGATGACAATATGTAATAAATGAAAAAAGAAAGTTGGACATCATTGAGATAGTGCCATTCTTCAGCCTAGGTGGATTTGCATGACCGTGTTAGCAAGGGTTTAGTTAAAGAAGAACAAGAAAGAAAGCAGTGTTGTAGGCTCATTGGGATGATTGCACATTTCTCCTTCCCTCCCTGCTTCCCACCATTAAATGACTTTTAGAAATGATTTAAGAGAAACATCATCTTTATGATCATGCAACTAGCAAACAATTCAGTAATACTAATTTGCTTATATACAAAATTATGTTTTTCTTAGTACGTAATTTGCTTCCTATTTAGGCCAAAGATGATGTGACTATTTTATCAGTTTGGTGATTCCTGATAAGTGTATGAGGCTGCCCTAAAGAAGACATCTAGTAATTTCTGTTCTATTCATCTTAAGAAAATGCAAAGCTTTCTCTCCCTAGTGTTTAGACTGTTATTGTTTTCAAAAATCATTTTGCTCCTTCTTCTTTTAAGTTAGCCCTTTTCAACATGAGAAGCATCAAAACAATAAAATATAACAAGTCAGAATTCTTCTAGGTCCTTCAACATACATTTTTCTCCTCCAAAAAAATCCAATAATAGTAAAGCTTTATCTTAGAATCTAGAGTCACATTTCAATGAAAGTATATTATGTTAGCTTTAATGGCGTAAACCATTTCTTAATTGTTTCTTAGCCAGGATAAAGCACATGAGATTTTAAACAAATTGAGATGTCATGAGAGGAAGAAGATGAGAGATAAATACTTCATAAACAGAGAAAAAATATCCAGATAGAAAGAAGAGGACAGAGAGTACATTGAGAATTATGGAGTAAATAGGGTAGATAGGGTAATTATGGAGTAAATAGGGCAAATAGGTAGTAAAAAGAAGGAAAAATGGTTAATACAATAATTAATCAAACTACGTTTTGTAGAAAGGCATACCTTTCTCCATTCATTTCCATTGCTGTGTTTAATACAATTAACTAAATGTTTTCTAGTGATGAAAACGACCCCCCACATAGCAGACTTTGAACAAAATAGATTTTTTCCCTGGAGGAGAATGATATTTAATGTTTCTTTCACTGTATTTCATAGATTATTGCTATATCTTACATCATGCCAGTGAAAAACAAGAGCATTGCTGGGCTTCCAAAGTCATATCTAATAGTATTTTTTAAAAGAAATTTTTTTTTCAGGTCTAGTAATTCGATGAAAATTAAGAGCTGAAGTCAATAATTCTCCATTTCTGTCCTCTCAGTCTCTCTTTCTCTCTTTATCTCTCTCTTTCTCTCAAACACTGAAAGCCATTATTTTCTATCCCAAATTCTAGAAAATCCCCTCAAACCGAGCACTGTCAAAACAGAGAAAAGTATGTGACTCCTGGTTTTAGTGACTGGATCAAGGATGGGCCCTAGCCAGAGTGGGCAATTATTCCCTGAAATTAATATGTGACAAACAGTAAAACTTTCCCTGTTTCAGTAACTTAGAGCTACAGATAGGAACCTCTCCTACTTTGTGGAAAAAGTAATGGACTCTACAGTAAACTAAATGGTCTCCATATTCACAATAGAAGCCAGGAGAACATACAAAGAAGAGATGGGGAGGGATGGAGACATGTAGAGACAGCAACTGAGTTTCAGAAACCAGTTGAGCCTGAAAGCAGCTCCCCATTTGCCTATCTTCTTTAGGTGATTCAGCATATTTCCCTTTAGTTCATTGATTTATTTTATTTTTGTCTTCTGTTAAACCGGTTTGAGTTGAGGTCTTGTCACTTAAGAACATAATGAATGCTGATTAGTCAAAGGAAAAAGGTATGACGATAGGAATATGAGAACTTGAAAGTCCATTAAGATATCAGATCTATTGTAAATTAAGAAATTAAAATTGCATAAATTTATGGGATACAAAGTGATGTTATAACATGAATAAATTCACAATAAAATTTTTGAAAATGAAGTTAATTCATAATATCACTTCTACTTTTTGGCTGTGAGATGCATACTTAACATGTTGTCTCAAAGTCAGTCAAGTTATTAGTTAAATGGAGATGTTAAACTGGGGAAATAACATGCAATATAAAAGAGGAAGGGAATATTAATTGTTTCAAATTGAACTGGAAAATCTACCTTGATCAATGATGGCCGAGAGCTGAGCTCAAGATGGAAAATGTGCAGTTATGGAACAAAGAGAGTGGATTGATTGCTATCATGTTCCTAGTCACGTTGGTGAGATGGCTTCATAGTTTGATGTAATTAGCCTGTGGGGAATGGTGGCTACTCTTTGTAATGGAAGCCCTCTTAACTATAACAACACTGTCCACAATCTCCGGCAAAAGTGGAGCACAGCTTTTCAAACAATCCTCATACTCTTATCCACCGTCCTGCCCTCTGTTTTAAAATCAATAAACATAAATATCCTCTTCTCAGTAACTTTTATTCTTGTCTGCATGCTTTATAGTTCTTTATCTCCTCTAAGAAAATGAGCCTTGAGATCCCCTTTTAGGATTCTTATAAACGCTTGAACTTTTCATTCATTTTCTTTTGTATTTTAATTTATACCATTTGGTTACATTTAATGTAGAATCTAAAAACTTTCCTGTTTACTTCAATAAGGTTTTTATATTTTTGTATTACTGTTACTAATGGTTTCTATCAGGGTCAATGTCCAACATAAATAAAGGGGATGGATGTTTATCATGTGTCTTTGGATATAGGCAACAAACCAAATATTAGTCTATTTTATGAGCCAAGAGCAAATGACAACTGTGATACTTAGGAATGGCATTTCATCTATCATATTGATGTCATCCTTAATGGTTTACTAACCACAATGAAGCAGAATGAGGAATTTCACATTGTTTTCCCTGAGTGGTCTTTTGTCTGTGTGTCGCTGGCCTTCCTGTTCAGACACTCTAAGCCTTTTCAGAAGAAGCACTGTTTTGCTTTCCGATTTCCTATTCTACATTTAATGGTTTCTCTCTTTTCAGTATTTCCCTTTCGGCACTCTCTATATTATCCCAAGGCACAATATCAGTAGGTACATGGTAAAACAAAATAAAATTAAGGAAGTCTGTTAATATCCTAAAATGAATCATTCTGGATGAGAAATCAAATGAATTACCTCACATCGCTTCACTTCCTCAAATGTTGCTTGTTTGTGAAACCCTTACATAAGGAGAAGTTAACCAGGAAAGCAGGAAACATATAAAAGCTAGACAGGTTGAATTTTGGTGAATAAGAAATGTCTACATTGGGTAACAAAAGCAAATACATTTTCTATTTGGTAATGTGAGTGATTTGTTTAATTCTCTAGAGACAAGGTTAGCATACATAGGCCATAAAGTGCTTCCCAAAAGTCATAATAAAATGTTGAAATAAGTGATGGAAGGTTAAATCTAGTAGTTGAAACTGGAAGTCCATCAAAACCAAGTAAATGCAGACTTGTTTATTATTTGTTTTTATTTTTATTTGTTTTATGATCATCTTTGTGGTTATTCCTTTTATGATGTATTTCTATTATTAGTGTTATTATTTGACCTATTGATATAACTACTTAAGTTATCTTAGTTTTGTTTCTTGTCTGCAAAAAGTCATGTGTTGTATTTTTCTCCCTGACTATAATAGCAATGAGAACTTAGAAAAATTTAAATATAGATCAAGGAAGAAAAAATGACTCTCAGTAACTTTGATGAGGAAACCAAGAAACAGAAGTGTTAAATGTCTCAAAGGTATATTTCTTTTTAAAATCTGGGTTACTTACCATCTAATCATATGAACATGTTCAATAGTTTGTTCATAAATAATGATCTCATGGGTCTTTGTTTCTGGGAAAAATAAATAAACCTCTTTCTTTTCTGTCTCCCTCAGTAATGCAGGCAGCCAGACTTATGCAAACTTACTTTCCAGTTCTAGAACACCAAGGAAAATCATTTTATAAAAAGGCATTTATAACGGATTGGTGACCTATGAGTCACTCTTTCTTACCTCAGCAGCTTTACTTTTTCCCCATGGAAGACCCCATTTCTGATTGGAGTGTCTCAGCCGAATTCACTGATGTTCACTATCTTGCACATGTCACACGTACTGCACATGTGTTATCCATTTCAAAGCTAAGAATAGCCCTGCAGGATAAGATACCCCATTCCCACTTCACAGATCATTCATACAACCCAGGCTCAGAGACTTCAGGAAACAGCCTGAGGCCACAGAGTAACCTACTGGAACCTCTCAGGGCTTGATGCAAAATTTCTAATACCAGACCATCTCTGCTTGTCCATTATTCTTGGTTACATATATAGAAGAATGGATCTCAATTGGTATCACACATCAGAATCACTTGGAATTTGAAGAAAAAAGAGAAGAAGAGAAACCACTCCTGACAAGACTTCACCTACAACCTGGAATTTCAGTTGCTGGAGCCTATCACAAAAGCTGCACACAGCATAGGGGGCTCAGTGGTGCACACTTATAATCCCAGCAACCCCAGAGACTGATGCAGGAGGATCACAAGTTCCAGACCACCAGCCTCTCATCAACTAACAAGACCCTGTCTCAAAAATAGAAAACAATAAAATGAGGTTGAGGTTGTAGGTCAGTGATATGGCACCTCAGGGTTTAATTTCCAGCACTGGAAAAAAAATCTCAACAGGTACATCCAGGTTTGGGAAACTTTGCTCCAGAGGATAATCAGGGAAAAGATTTAATTTACTAGTGAAAGGGAAGAGCCATAAGTGTAACTTCTCATTGCCATAGAAATATTAAGGTGGCCATCTGATTTATCATCCACATCAGGACACGCTAGTGTTGCAAAGGAGTGGTATGTAAAGCATATAGGAAAACTGAGTCAAATGGTCGTTCCATTCCAAGTTTTCTGAGGAATCTCCATAGTGCTTTACCGAGTGGTTGCACAAATTTGCAGTCCCACCAGCAATGTATGAGTGTACCTTTTCCCCTACATCCTCACCAACATTTATTGTTACTTGTATTTTTTAAAAATTGTTTTAGTTGTTGATGGACCTTTATTTTATTTATATGTGATGCTGAGAATTGAACCCAGTGCCTCACACGTGGCAGACAAACTCTCTTTCACTGAGCTACAACCCAAGCCCTGTTACTTGTATTCTTGATAGTTGCCATTTCTACTGGAGTGAGATGGAATCTCACATTTCTGTAATGTTACAGATGTTGAACATTCTTTTCATATATTTGTTGTACATTTTATTTCTTCTTCTGTGAATTGTCTCTTCAGTTCCTTTGCCTATATATTGATTGTGCTATTTCTTCTTTTGGTATTAAGTTTTTTAAGTTCCTTGTATATTTTGGAGATCAACGCCCTATCTGAGGTGCATGTAGTAAAGATTGTCTACCATTCTGAAGGCTCTCTGTAAAGGACATAAAGCCAGCATACTACAGTGATGCAGCCACATCACACAGCGTTTACAGCAGCTCAGTTCACAATAGCCAAGCTATGGATCCAACATGGATGTCTTTCAACAGATAAATGGGTAAAGAAAATGTAGTGTATATACACAATGGAATATTACTCAGCCGTAGAGAAGAATGAAATTATGGCATTTGCTAGTAAATGGATGGAACTGGAGAATGTCATGCTAAGTGAAATAAGCCAGTCCCAAAAAACCAAAGACCAAATGTTCTCTCTGATGCTAACCCACAACAAGGAAGGAGTGGGGAGGGGAAAAGTAGAAATCCATTGCATTAGACAAAGGAGAATGAAAGGAAAAGAGTAGAGAAGGGAATAGGAAAGACCATAGAATTAATTGAGCATAACTTTCTTATCCTTGTATTTGAATATATGACCAGGGATACTCTGCACCATGTGCAACCAAAAGAATAGGATCCTAATTAGAATAAATTATATTGCATGTATGTATAATATGCCAAATACATTCTACTGTCATGTATGTCTAAAAAGAACAAATAAAATAAACAAATAAAGCATAACATAAACAAATATAGTCCAGGTTTATCTGAAACTAGGCTATTTTCCTCTCTGTTACTCCAATCTGATTTTCAGTTTAGTTTATAAATCTAATTGCAGGACTAGTTTACTCAATTTTGTGTTTCCACTGGGCTGTTGTGCAAATAATATACACAATATTTGTAAAATGAATACACTCAAAATTATTTCTCCTTCTCTATTTTAAAGAATAATGATTATTTTTTCACTTAATGTAATTGCTAAAATTCTATGAGATGAATAAAAAGAAAAGCCTCATTTTCCAAAAAAGAAGAACCAAGAGTTTAAATAATTTTTCTATTGTAAAGTAGCTTTCTGAGCAAGCAATAGCCAAATCCTTGTCTATTCAGTAGATTATGTCATTTACTCTGCAAATTTTCAGAATTATCTGCCACTATATTTTATAGATCTGGATTGTTAGCCAATATAAATATGCCTGTGAATGCTTCTTTGTATATTTTAATAGCAACAAAATCAAATTTGTATTCAAAAGAGAGAGGGATGGTTTTGTATAAGTAACAATTCTACACAAAACAAATAGGAAAGAAGAGAAAGAATTGTAGAATAATAGCCTAGTTCTTGTCACATAAAGCAATGGGCCTTGTCTGATCTCTAGTCTCTAAATGGCTATTTAAAAGCAACATGCACAGCAGTAGTATGATCAACAAAATTGTCTCGAGATCATCTAAATCACCGTAAGTAAGTTTTATACAGAGAACTATTTACGTTGAATAAAAACATCAGAACATTTAAATGGCAGAGAGTTATTGTGCACTAATGTGCACTTAACAGAAGCCCTGGGGTATGCACTCACTTGAGCCTTTTTTAATCCTCCAGCTTATAGTTTACACTGCTAAATTAGCATAGAAGCAAATGAGCTTTTCCTATATACTATGCAGAATAATAGATCACAGAGGCCTTGCAGAGTGTATAGCTCTGTGAAAAGCTCTGAAAGACGTATTTAATTCAAGTCTCTTTCCAATCATAAAAGCTAATTAACTTTCAATCGAAAGCATAATTCTATACAAAGTAATGCTAAGTAAATTTTTTTTGTTGTTCAGCACATTTCATGAGAGTTTTCACACAGGTTTATTAAACAATAGAATAACAGCTTTTTCCTGGTAATCATTTTGTTCCATTCTGTTGTACTAGACATGACACTAACTGATGGGAATATATTGAAGGATTATATGACAGACAACAAAAATTACATATTTAAAAAGAGGAAAAAGAGACATACCAATCATTCATGTACACTTTAAATTAATAACAGACTTAAAATGATTTAAAAAATATAATTCTGGCCCTTCAATGATTTTTATTTTAACTTGTCTTTTCTTTCCTGATGTCCTCTGCAGTTTCTGAAGGTTTAGACCTCAAATATCTTCACTCTTGGGAAAATAACATGGTTCGTCTATCACCATCAAGCAGATGGTTCCCAAATCTTCATTTTGACTCTTTTTATCTTGCCACAGTGTCTCCCCCTGATGTCCAATTTCATATTCACTAATGAAACTTTTACTGGGATTTCCCTTGCTAATGAGCCTACAAATGAATCCATCATAAGAGTTAGAGACAAACATAGTCTTTTATAGCTCCTCTTCAATATTTGGTACGATGTCCAATTTCCTTTTGTAGCATTAACAAACGTGGTCTTTCAGCATCTGCTACATACTCATTATTTTGCTCAGACCTTTTAACTTTTCAACCTAAAATTTTCAGCCATTCCCAGCTACTTTTTTCTTTCCTATAAACACACCTTTAAAAACGTGTCCTCAAATATAGAGAAACATTTCTGATATTCCTCTGTAATGGCAGTTTTCACTTCCCTGATTTTGGTAATGCCACCTCTATTATAGTTGCTGTCTTGTTTCTTTGCTAAAAATATTAATATCTGCTATAACAACAGCAGCAGAAACATATTTCTCTGTGTTAGTTTTAAAATTTAATTTCCCATGAAGCACCATACAAGAAATTAGACATAGTTTACATTTGGAAGTTTGCACTGGAATTGTCGAAATCATGGTCAATGTACTTTCTTTCTTTTTTTTTTAATTTTTTTTTTTTAGTTGTAGGCAGACACAATACCTTTATATTTTATTTTTATGTGGTGCTGAGGATCGAACCCAGTGCCTCACCCATGCTAGGTGAGTGCTCTCCTGCTGAGCCACAACCCAAGCCCATCAATGTACTTTCCTTGCCCTTCTTTTATTTCCTATGTAAAAGCTACTCGACATTTTTTTTTCCCTTACAAAAGAAGTGCTGCCTCATTCCAGTAGATCAAAATGTATATTTCAACCAATTTTGACTTTATTGAGTGAATTAATAAAAAGAAAGAATTCTAGGCTTAGTAGCCCTATCTTAGTTGAGGTAAAAAAAATTAAAAAGGAAAGCAGAATAATGCAACCATCTACCAGAGAATGAAAACAAAGGGGATTTATAGGATTTGTTGGTGTTAAGGTTTAATAAATAGCCTAGTGTGCTGTTATTTAGGCACAGAAAGGAGTTCATGAGGAAGAAATGTAAGTTGTACTACTGAACACTCCATGTGCCAATATTGTCCAATGCCACATGGCTGGGCCTCAAATGATTAAATAGCTAACCCCCATTCTGCTACCTCAAGTTATAGCAAGCAAAGTGACAATTCTTACAGAGCAGATAAAACATGACTTGACTTGAAAATTGTACTCTTTCTCCAAAACTAAAGGTAATCTGTATAAATGTACTTCAACTCCATAGAAATAGAAGGATATTCCTAGGTAATAAGTTGTGGCAGCAAAGAATTTGGAGATGAAAGAGACTGAAACTCTTTAAGTTTCTAGAAATACATTGATTTTTTTATTACTTAATTAAGAATGTATCTGGAAAAGCTATATACTAAGTTGATGAATATTTTAATAAGGTGACTCTGTCCACCTGCCTCTGTCCTCCACTGGACATTCTATTAAGGCCATTCTTACCACAGCATGTATCCCAAGAATTTGGTGACTGGTACATAACAGGCATTACATATGTAATTCTAAGGAAATATTGAGACTTTTCTAAAAATAAATTTCTAGTAAGAAGGAAGAGCATCTCTTGGCATGGGTGGTAAACAAGATGACTACAGACAATATAGAAGCCTGTGACAAAGAGAGAAAATAATGACAGTACATACTCCCCTTTTTTTGGTACTGGTGACTGAGCCAAGGGGTATTTTACTGTTATGCCATGTCCTTAGTCCTTTTTATTTTTTGATTTTGAGAGAGGGTCTTGCTCAATTGTTAAGGGTCTCACTAAGTTGCTGAGGTTGGCCTCAAACTTGTGATCCTCCTGATTAGGTCTCCTGAATTGCTGGGATGACAGGTATGTGTCACTGTGCCTAGCATGGTAAACTCTTTTACAGCACTCATTACATGAAATGTGAAATTATATATGCAATATTATTCAGTTCTCCCTGTGTGGCAATCCCTATTATATTAGATTAGCCTCTTCAAGCAAATCAATATTAACTGACTGTTCTGAGATCATAGAACTAGTAAGTTTCAGAGTTGCAATTTCTGGCTGTAGGAAGTTTTTACTACATTGTTATTTACAAAAAAAAATAATCTCAAAAGGACAAGGACAATATATTTCTCTAATGGGATGAAGTGATGAAAAACCACTTATGTGGTGAAGAAAAATAAGAAATTGTGTTATTCTGTGTGCTTTCTGAAGCCATGTGTGGGCATGTGCATATATTGGTATATGTATGTATAGCTTTTATATGCCAGTACTTGTATAAGTGCATCAGTTAATTTTGATACTGATTTCAAGCAGTTTATTTCATATTGCAGATTGAAGAGTTCATACTTTGAATTATTTTTATAATAGAAAAATAATTGAAGTGGTTAGACCCTGCTTGAAATTGTGGTGAAATCTGCAATGCTCATAGTCTTGAGACTGTGGAATTAACTCCATTATAGAATGTTTCCCCAAGTAGTTTCCCTAGAATCCTAGCTTTATGGAATGTTATGAAATTATGTAATGAAAACAAGTTTCAGGTGATATAAATCTGGAAAATCCTAAATTAAAGTAAAACCAGTTGTATTCTGGCAAGGCTTCATATAGTCATTAACACACAAATATGTGCTGTTAATCTTCAAAGACCACCTGTTTTTTGGATGATGGTTTCATGGAACAAAGTTTGAGTAACACTGCTTCAGAGAAAAAATTTCCCATTTGACTGTTTTATACAAGATAAGTAGGCCAGACTGTGTTGTGAAAAAAATGACCATCAATTTTCTATCTACAATGAAATGTCACTAACAATGCATGGAGAGTCCTTGATCTGTTGCATTTATTATCTGTCTACACCTTTCAAGGAAATGGACTAACCCACTACATTATGGTATGCTTTGCAATGATCATAAAAGATGTAGCATAAATCCTAGAGCCTATTTAATTTTATCTATTGATCCTTTTAAACAGATTCTTTGGCCTTTATAGCAAACACATTTTCTTTTCAGTTTGATTAACCTTAAGCTGAAAAACAGTTTGCAAATAATATTAACTATAAAGCCTTTCTATGTTGCTATCACCTGGCTTCTGTCCTTCAAGATTGCTCCAGAAATTAACCGAGGAAGCTTAGTCTTGTCCCATGAGCAACAACTGTTTGGTGGGAAAGACAGTCACATGAAACCCAAGGACAACTCAGTTGTGCTTCACCATACAGCTGAAGTATGGTGCTATGGTGGCAACTTGTAACTGTAGGAGTAGGCTTAACATAGGCAGTGTTATTTGAGTCTTCAAAATGAGTAAAATTTTGCAGTTAGGTAAGTTTTCCATGCAGAGTAGACAACATGAAAAACTTCATTGATTCATCACGATAAAACAAATTATGAAGCTCTTACTATAGGCAAGCTATCAAAGTCACTTTCTAACATATGTTTTCTTATTGAGCCCTCCCACAAGTCATCTGATTCTATTTTACAGATCAAGAAGGAAGCTTAGATATCTAAATGATGTTCCCAGGGCATATCAGATACTAATCTGATGAAGCATGATGAGTTCCAGTAGTGTGTCATCTCATGAAGTAGTAATTCAGAACAGGAATGATGATGATGAGAATTAAAATCACCGAGTACACACAGGGCTTGGCAATATTCTAAGCTCTTACTCATCTTATTGTTCTTTCTATAACTGGATGAAAGAAGTATTATGATCATACCCATTTGTCAGATAGTGAAACTAGCGCTGAGACACTTTTAATTACTTGTCCAAAGTCTCAGAGCTCACAAATGGCAGAGTGAAGACATGAACCCATGCGATTTGATAGGAGGGTCTACACTTTTAACTCTCATGCTGCATGGTTCACTAGTGTAATTACAGGGTTTTTTTTGGATGTGTGAAAGAGTTTCTTTCTATTTTTATCAGAGAAATAATTCTTTCAAAAGCTTAAAAGTTCAGGCCACACTATTACCAACATAAAAATGGCTGAATAAAATAGTAATTTCCTTTTTGGCAAATATCATTTTTAAAAAGTTAATATAAAAAACTCAATTTTCAGCAAATATAGGAGACAAATACATTTTGTAATACACAATAACTCACAATGGCAGACACAAGCTACGTAGCAGCTGTTTTGGAGAAAATAGTGTTGGGCTACTGGTCACAGAATTGAAAAGATATCATCAGACACTACATACCAGGATATAATAAGTATTATAAAATAAAATAAGTAAAATTAATTGCACACTAAATATGTGTAAGATGTGATACTTTAGATCTGGAATGTCCCTTAAAGGCTCATGTGTTGAAGGCTTGGTCCCCAGCTGATGCCCACTGGGAGGTGATGTAAAGTAGAAAGTGAGGCCTGGTTGGAGGAAGTTAAGTACAGGGGATGTGTCCTTGAAGGGTATACCTTGCCCCCAGCCCATTCCTCTTTCTCTGTATTTCTCAGCTGCCATGAGGTGAGAAGCTTTGTTCCATCATTTGTTTCCTGTCACAATGCCTCACCAAAGGCCCAAAGGAATGGGACCAAGTGACCATAGACCAAAATCTCTGAAACTATGAGCCAAAGTATATCTTTCCTCTTTTTAAACTGTTTATGTCAGGTATTTTGTCACAGTGACGAAATTCCCAAACAACAAAATTATTGATGAAATCTTCTAGATAAGTATCTGATAATATAATCCAAACAGTATTTTATTCATATAACCACCAAATACTGTGTATTAGTTTCCTTGAGCTGCTATAACAAAGTATCGTTGACTAGGTAGTTAATATAAAAAGTTATTGTCTTGCATTTCTAGAGATTTCAAGTTTGAAATGAAAGAGTGGAAAGAGTTCCTGCTGAGGCTTGTCAGGGTGACCCTGTTTTCTATTTCTCTCCTAGCTTCTGAGGGCTCACTGGCAATCTGTGACATTTCTTACCTTAAAAATGTATGATTTCAACATGATCACAGGTCTTTCTCCCTTTGTGAATATCTGTGTTCAAATTTCATCCTTTAACAAGGACAATCAGTCATATTGGATTAGGGGTCCACCCTTCTGCTACATGACTTCATATCAACTTGACAAATTACATCTGCAATGATGAAACAAAGTCGTCACATTTAGAGGTCCTGAAGGTTAGGACATTAACACAGGTATTTTAAGGGACAAAATTTAATCGCAACATGGAATTTTTATAGTAATTTATGGATGATTTATTATTAAGAAACCTAATAATCCAATTCACTATACTAATATATTTATAGAGTAAAAAGCATTTGGAAAATTTTAATACCCATTCTTGATAAAATGCAGAAATAAAATAACATGCCAACATGCTAAAATGCATCAAATTTACCCTCAAATCCAGTGTTATGATTTCTAGAGAAATACTAGAAGAATTTATTACTAAAATAAGCAACAAGATCAGAATCCCCACTAACTCTTGTCTGAAAGATAGTAATAGCAGTGCAAGATGATAGGATAAAAATTAAAGGTATAAAATGTGTGTTAGTCATCTTTCCCTTGCTGTTACAAAATACATGAGAAAAGCAACCTAAAGGAGAAAAAGTTTTGTGTTGTCTTACAATTTTAGAGATTCAGTCTATAGTCAATTGGCTCCATTTTTTCTGTGCCTGCAATGAGATAGAACAGCATGGTGGAGAGGACAAGAAAGAGCATAGCTGCTTACCTCATAGTGGCCAGAAAACCAAGAGAGAGAGAGACAGATACAGACAGAGACATGGGCAGGGTGTAGGAGGACAGGCAAGAGAAAAAATATACCCTTCAAAGATGGGTCTCCAGTGAAATACCTCTTCCAACTGTGGCAACCAAGGCTTTAGCATATGGCCTTTGGGGAATATTTCAGATCCCAACCAGAAGAGAAACTACTGAGAAGGCAAGACATGGTAGTGTGAACAGGATATAATTATTGTGTAAGAAAAATTCAAGAAAATAGCTTTAAAAATTTCCTTTATTAGTAAGGTACAACATTAGGAGTGACAATCCACGGAGTTACTCCACCCAGACTCCAGGGGTAGGTAAGACTGCTCTGCTGGAACGAGACACAGAACTCGTTTAATCCAGGAAGTACAGAGGCTTATATAGGGTCCTCAGACCAATCTTGGCCCCGAGGTTACAATCAATGAGGAGAATGGGAAAAGAGGGAAGGGAGGGGTTGAAGGTATAGGGAGTACTCCTACATATCCCCCTTTTTACTCTTATTTGAAATGTCAGTGGGGCCTGTATGGCCCATAAGCAAGCATGTGGAGGGATCTGTGATAATCTCCTCAGAGGAGAGAATCATTCTGCTGGATTTTCCAGACTCCTACATGCTGCATATGATGGGGGGGGGCACTAATGAAGCTGTAATCTGTCTTAGGTTGTGCCCCTCTGAGCATCTTACTCGTCATCGATTATCAGCTCATGTGCAAGAGAAGGGGCAAACAAGACTGCGCCTGGCTTAGGTTGCACCCCTCTGGACATCTTACCTGTCATTGGCTGGCCAGCCTGTAGGCACATGCCCCAAAATTTGCTCTCTCCCAATAGAAGGTGTGATGGATTGGAAGGGGTTGGAAGGGAAGGGGTTAGGATTGGCCGAAGCTGCGAAGCCTTGTGTTTCCAGAGAAGATGAGGTGGGCAAGCTTCTAACATGTTCTCGAGGGCTGCAATCCATGTGGCAGGAATTTTCTTGTGTTCCTGTGATTCCTTAATGATATGAACTGAGAACTTGTTTAGTTTAACAAAGAAAAGAACCAGAAAAAGGCTTAGAACACTGAGCCCAATGATAACCCAATTGGATAAAGTTTGAAGATTTGTTGCACACCTTTTGAAGAATAGAAGTGTCAAAAAACAATATTAGCTTTAATTTAGGAATTCATGGAAGGGGCTTCTTACTTCAGATAGGGCAGACTGTCTTCTCGAGAGAGGCTTGGATGAATATTCCTGGCTGGGATCCAAAGGGGCTTAGACTCTGTGGGGGGGAAGACACAAGCATATCCTTGCCCTTGTGTGAGCAGAGGGTCTGGGCCTCTCCATTGAAGGGTTAAGTGATCTTTCCATCACACCGAGGGAAGAGGGGTAGGGAAGGTAAATGGATCTCAGTGTCAGATTGCTGCATTGAGGCCTTGTTTGTCAAAAGTGAGGTAATTTAGGGTAAATAAAGCATCCAACAATCTCAAAGAAGGGTCCTTCTCTGTAGAATCAAGTTTTTGAAGCATCTCCTTTAGAGTGAGATTGGTTCTCTCAATGACTGCTTGTCTCTGAGGGTTATAGGGAATCCCTTTGGTATGGGAAATTCCCCAGGAAGTTAAAAATTCCTTCAATATGAGGGAGACATAGGCTGGGCCATTGTCTGTTTTGATTGACCATGGGACACCCATGAATAGCATTGCTTGCTTTAGAGCCTTAATTACATGGGTTGCTTTTTCCCCTGTAAGGGAAGTAGCGTATACAAGGGAGGAATATGTGTCAATTATCACATGTACAAATTTACATTTCCCAAAGGTAGGGACATGAGTAATATCCATCTGCCAGAGGGAGTTGGGCATTAGCCCAAGGAGGTTGACTCTCTGTGGTTGGAGTGGGCCCAGTGGTAACAATGGGGCACAAGAGGAGCATGCACAAATCAGATGTTTGCATTGTTGGATTGGAATTTCAGGCAATAGGTGATGAAGACTATCTGCTGAGAGGTGAAACCTC
Organism: Xerus rutilus; assembly: GCA_028644305.1. Taxonomy (NCBI): domain Eukaryota; kingdom Metazoa; phylum Chordata; class Mammalia; order Rodentia; family Sciuridae; genus Xerus; species Xerus rutilus. The sequence goes on along the minus strand of CM053404.1, from coordinate 113,320,943 downwards.
TGGTGTAAGGCTGTAGCTTGTTCTAGAGTGAACTTCATGACTTTAGGCTGACTTAGAAGTTTATCAATAGAGGCATTCCCTTCTGATAGGAAGCCAGGAAACCTAGAATGGGAACGAATGTGCATAATATACCATGGTTGTTGTCTAACTTCTAGTATAGCCTTAAGGGTAGCCATGGGCTGGTCAACAGGACAGTCTCCAGATCTAAATGAGGAATAAGCAACGGAAGAGCAGACCTTAACAGCATATATGCTGTCAGAGATTATGTTAAGGGAAATGGTCTGATATCTTTCCAGCATCAAGATAAGTGTAGTCAATTCAGCCACTTGGACAGAATCAGAATGCCTTTGGACAAACTGACCATTTGTTATATTAGATCCCATTATAACCTAGCCAAGATGGTAAGTGTTGGCATCTGTGAACACACAAGGGGCCATAGGAATGGGTTTGCTTGAGGGAAAGACATGAGTGGTCACTATCAATGGAAGACCTTGTAGGGTCTGCAGTAGTTTAGAAAGAAGGAGATGGGAAGAGAGCAATTCAGGAAATCCCTCCATCATTATCTGGAAGTCTACAGAAGTTTGTAAGAGGAAGGCAATTTGTTCCTGGCAAAAGGGTACAACTATGGTGTCAGTTTCCTTATTAAAGATGGATCTAGCTTGTTCTCTGAGCCTCACCTCTAAGGCTATAATTTGTGAGGTAAGACTGGTGATTTTGTGGCAGGAGCTCCAGGGAAGGTGGGACCATAATAAAGGTCCATCACATTGCCAAAGGACACCTAGTGGTAACTTTAGGGTGGAAAGCACTATGGCTGATAGAGGAATGGCAGGGTCAAATCTTTGAAGAAGGGCAGATGTGAACAATTGATTAATTTCTGCCAGCATGCCTCTAGCTCCTGGAGTAATCTTAAGCCTTTTAGAAGGACGTTTGCTGCCTTTTGCCGTACCTTTGGAGGTAACGGCAAAAATGACCTAATCCAGTTAATATTACCACATAATTGTTGTAACTCTGTCAGGGAGATGTCATCGGGGACATCAAGAGAGGGTTTAATGGGTCATATCACCCGAGAAAAATGAAATCCTAAGAAGGAGAAGGGAGGTTGAGTTTGAATCTTCTCCTTGGCCACATGAAGATTAAGATCCTCTAAATTTTTTAGGAGTGAATTCAGAAGCGCTTGAAGAGATGGTCTTTGCAAGCCACTAAGATGTCATCCATGTAATGAATGATGTAGTCGTTGCTCCTTAAAGGGGCAATGGCTTTAGCCACAAACATTTGGCAAATGATAGGGCAGTTTTTTATTCCTTGTGGCAAGACTTTCCATTGATATCGCTCACAAGGGTTGGCATGATTAGGTTCCCAGACAGAAAAGGCAAAGTAAGGTCTGTCTGCCTCATGAAGAGGGATGGAAAAAAAGCAATCCCTGATGTCAATGATAACAATATAGTTATCTATTGGGATGGCTGAAGGGAAAGGAAGTCCACCTTGACATGTGCCCATTTTTTTCATTTTCTTGTTGATCTGTCTAAGGTCCTGTAATAATCTCCATTTGCCTGATTTTTTTTTTGAATGACAAAAATAGGAGAGTTATGAGGGCTAGTTGAAGGCTCAATATGACCTAAGGCTATTTGCTCATGGACAAGGTTCTTTAATGCTGAAAGCTTAGGCTCAAGAATAGGCCACTGCTCCACCCAGCAGGGTGAGGTGTCCACCCAGCTAAGGGTGGATGAGATCTGACAGTGGAGCAGTGGCCATTAGAATTGGGGGTTCCTCCCAGAGAGGCTTACTTTGTCATGCATTTGTAACTCCTCATGAGGAGCCTTGTCATCTGCGGTAAGGACTAAATCCATTTTTAAAAGTAAATTTTGGCCCCAAAGTATGTTGGGAATGTCAGCTATGAAAGGGTATATACATCCGGAGTTGCCATCAGGGTCCTTCCATGTCACCTGGAAAGTTTCTCTATGAGAGAGTGTGAATCCGCCAACATCAAGGATGTTAGGCCCACTGGTGAATTTCCAGGAAGGGAACAAGGAGACAGTTACAATGTCAATAATAGTAATATCAGCTCCAGTGTCTATGAGATCTTTAATGGGTTTCCCATCTAGATAAATGGTCATGCTAGGTTTTGTGGGGAGCAAAGGTATTGACCAATTGACCCTAGAGATAGGGGCCCTCTTGTTTAACGGGGCTGAGGGTCGCCCCTGTTGGAGTTTAAAGGATTGGAGTGGCAGTCTTGGGCCCAATAGTACCCCTTTTTACAATGAGGGCATGGAAGGAGGCATGGGATGCCTCCTTCGTAACTCACATGACTGATTAAAGGGACAGTTGCGGACTATTTGCCCAGGTTTATTGTATCCCCAACAGATAGGAACTTGAGAGTGACCCATGAAGGCTGAGGGAGTGTTGGAAGTCAAGCAGGACTTGAGGGCAGCCGAGAGGGCTGAAACTGAGTCATAGATGGGAACATCCTTAGTGGCAGAAACCCATTTATTGAGTTCCTCATGTCTCACTAGGGCTATTGCCACTCTAGAAATGGAATTAGCACCTTCCAGGCAAGTTGCCAAATGAGGGCATCCTGGCCTGGGCCAGAATTTACTTTCTTTACAACAGCCTTGATGACATGAGCCAAGAAATCAGGAAACCATTCATCAGGACATTGAATAATATTTTTGAAAAGTTCCTGAGGAGTGGGAGGGCTCAAATTATGAAGGGCTCTAAGGGCACTGTCTTTGACTTGCTCAAAGTAAATAAGATTACCGACAAGTGCCTGAGAGTGGGGGGACGTAAAGTCACCCCTGCCAGATAGCATATCCATAGAAAAATTAAGACCTTGTGTTATATTGTAACGAGCCCATTCTTCTACAAGTTCTAGGTAAGAAGCCTTCCATTAAAGGTATTGGGAAGTGGAAAGAACTGCCTTGAGAAGGGAAAACCAATCAAAGGGAGTTTGAAGAGAGGAGGACCAAGACTCCAGAAGTTGTAGAAAAAAGGGAGAGCAAGGACCAGCATCTTGACAGGCCTTACGTAGCTAAGTAAGCTTAGAAACTGGAGTGGGCATCCAGGGACGTACAGTGGCATCTGCCTGAAGATTAACCATGAAAGCCTGGGTGGCGGGGTTGGCAGCTGGGTGAGTGGTGGGTGGGGTCAGGCAAACAGGGTTGGAAGGAGAGAGATGAGTGAGTGGGTTGCAGGCAGAGGAAGCAAAGCAGGGAGGAGGAGGAGTGACTACGGGGGCGCTGAAGGCAGAGCGGGACAAATAGAAGGTGGGTTGAAGGGAGGGGAATCTCCAGGAAGGGGGTGTTACAGGAAGTTGAGGATGAACTATTAGGACTATGTGATTGGTTTTGGGAGGGTGCTGTGGGAACAGCCTCATTGAGGTTGTCTTCATCCTCCATGAAGAAGGAAAGGACCCAGGAGAGGAGGATTCCCATGTTGAAGGAGTGGGGATGGAGACGTTAAAGTGAAGATAAACAGTATTGGCGTATGGGCTCTCTGCGAAAGTCTATCCAGTTGCACTCTTTAGGTTTGCAGAGCGAGCACTGGGGATGGGCCGCCTGCAGTGTTAGGCAATTTACCAGAGGCAAGAGGGTGTGGCCTTGGCAAGAGGAGGTGTAGACGCACAGAGCTTGGCAATTCCATCTTTTTCTGCTAGACACAGAAAGAAAATCACCACGGGGCAGTTTAAGGCAGCATGATAAGGCAGTGTGGACAGTGTTTGCCGGCTTAAGTCCAAGAGCACGCCTAATCCCAAGGTGGGGCCCGCCCTCACAGGAGGGGTATGGGCAGGACCACTGGAGTGCTTGTGAGCCAGGCCGGCGTGGGCGGGGCTGCGCTACTGGCATATGAAGTGCCTCAGGTGCTACTGCGAAGCTGTTTAGAATTAGTTTAGAATTAGTGTTACCTGACCTAATTATATCACCCCAAAACAAACAAACACATAAGACAATCACAAAAAGGTTGGTGTTACCTTCACCAGCAAGACAGACAGGGGGACCGCCACAAAATCACTCACGAAATCACTCACCGATGGGGTCGAGAAAGCCCCAGAGCACACTGGGCGCCAGAAATTGTTTGAGGTCGTGCCTCGTGGGTCTCCTCGACGAGTTGGGGTCCTGAGAGACGAAAAGGGGTCTTCGGGGAAGACGAAGTAGGGTCTCACAGGACGAGGCTTTGGGGTCCTGGGGGATGAAAAAGTGTCTTCGGGGAATACGAAGTGGGGTCTCACGGGACGAAGTTAGGGGTGATGGTCCGTGAAGTCACTCTACCCAGATTCCGGGGGTAGGTAAGACTGCTCTGCTGGAACGAGACGCAGAACTCATTTAATCCAGGAAGTACAGAGGCTTATATAGGGTCCTCGGACCAATCACGGGTCCAAGGTTACAACCAATGAGGAGAATGGGAAAAGAGGGAAGGGAGGGGTTGAAGGTATACGGAGTGCTCCTACAATGGAAGAAAATACCCTGCTTGAAATATTAACACAAGCCGGGCGAGATGGCGCACGCCTGTAATTTCAGCACTTTGGAAGGATAAGACAGGAGAATCATGAGTTCAGAGCCAGCCTCAGCAACGGCGAGATGCTAAGCAACTCAGTGAGACCCTGTCTCTAAATAAAACACAAAATAGGGCTGGGGATGAGGCTCAGTGGTTGAGTACCCCTGAGTTCAATCCCCAGTACCAAAAAAAAAAAAATTAACACAAAGGATAACATATCTAGGGAACATTGAAATGAACAAAACACTTAGGAAGAATTATTAGTAAAGAGGAAAAAATAAGAAACTATGTAAGTATTTTTTTTTTGAAAACTTGCATAAAAAGGAGCTGGGGATATGGTTCACTTTGAGAGTGATTGCTTAGCATACAGAAGGCCCTGGATTTGATATTAGCATCACAAAATTTTAAAAGAAGAAAAGAAAGTAAAAAGAAAAAGAAAAAGAAAAATTTCATAAAGAAACTCTGAAAGACTACAGTGATAAACTTTGCAATAACATGTAAGAACCAAAAGCAATTGTTTTGTGTACACTGGTTGGGATAACGTAGAAACTACACCCATAAGGTCATAGATGTGAGGAAGAGTTTTATATCTTATCTTTTAATACATTTTTGTCTTTAAGTGGATTACAATTCTAAATCTAAATTACAAAAGAAGTGCCACAGACTGAATGTTTATGTCCCTCCAAAATGTATGTGTTGAAATTCTAACCACAATTGGATGATATAAGGAGATGAGGACGTTGGGAGGTGATCAAGTCACGAGCATGGAGCCTTCATGACCGTATTAGCGTCCTTGGAAAAGGTCCCAGAGAGTTTTCTCCTCCACTTTTACCAATGAGAGACTACAACAGGAAGATACCTTAGTATGCACAAAGAAGAAGATCCTTCCTAGATACCTAACCTGCTAGCACACTGATCTTGGAATTCTCGTGCTCCAGAACTGTAAGAAATAAATTTCTGTTGTTTATAAGCCATCTAGTATATAAATTTTGTTATAGTAGCCTAAACAGACAAGAACATATTTTTAACCTTCAGCATCCATTTTATCTTACCAGAGCCAAATTCTCAAAATACATGTCTAGCAAATAGCAAATGCCTACATTTCACTGCCAATCAATCTTACTCTCATTTATATGTTTATAATGAATATTTTGTGTGATGTCAATATTTTGCAGTTAGACAATAGATAAAGCATTCATACAAAATGCTGCAAGCATGTGGGTTTTATAAATAAATCTTATTGCTGTGAAGCAAATGCTAATTTACTTATCATGAGATAAAGTAAAATGAGGACTTTCAAAGAGCAATGAAATCATCTCAAGATTAACTTTAAGGTCTTGCTTTAGAAAAATGATTTTTAAAAAGCCTTTCAGAAAGTTCACTAGGACTCTGTGACTATGCCTCTATAACTTTCTTGTCATATATTGGAAAATATTCTTGAACATGCTAACTTCTTTAACACTGGCCATTTCATAATCAGACATCAGACAAATGCACTAAATGATAAGCATTATGATTTTGACCAAAGTTTGCACAGACACAATAAAAAGACTTTACTAGGGAATAACCAATCAAGAACAAGCTGAAGAGGCTCACCAGGTAATCCTCCTGGTACCCAGAGAAAGAAGTGGATTTTAGGTAATCTTCAGGGGTTCTTGGTACATGGGTTGTAATCTAGCTATGCAAGCTTAAATATACTGAATGGTAGCATGCTTAAGAGAGCAGCCACAGGCCACTTAGAGCCTAAGGAGCCACCTTTCCTAAAAAGGCAAACCATATTGTCATTTCCACATCCATAGTTTCTCACCAAATCATGTGACTATATCATGAGGAGGCTGGTTCATTATTAGGTCTAAAATTCATATGTGCTCCTTTGAAAATGTACCTTTCAGATGAAATTTAGCATGAAATGCAAAAATTCCATGTTAGGACAAAAGTTAACAGAAATGAATGTATTTTAACTGAAAACTGTCACCAGTGTTGTACAAAGTTACAATGTAATCTGTGAAATGTAGATATACTGTGACTATCAAAAGTGGAGGAATACAACATCCTAAGAGTTCGGTAGTACACAATTTTGAAGATTATGAATGTTGGACATCTTATAACATGAGTATGTTCAAATTATTCCTCACATTTATTGTATAACATCCAATAAGCTGGAGGTATGCTTCAGCGACAAGTAATGTAGCAATTGGGACTGTGGACCCTAGAGACTGGGTTTAAATCCCTTGCTCTGTCCCCTATGAAGGATATGACCTGGAGCAAGTCATTGAACCTCCATGTGCCTCTTTCTTCATCTACAAAAGGAATTATAATGGGGATCACTTTCAGAGATTGTCATGAGTATTAAATGAGTCTTTTTATTGTTAAGTGATGATTTGGGTCTTAAATAATCACATTATCATCTAATAAATCTAAAACATGATAATCCAAAGAAAATATTACCTCTAATTTAACATAGAAAATTAAAGAGGCAGTTGAGTGCTAAGATTCTAAATAAGGTGTTCTTGCATTTGAATTGGGATTCTTCTTATTAAATGATGATTTTTGATAATTTACTTACCTTTGTGCGACTTAGTTTCCTCCTTTAGAAATGCATCTGTAGTAGTAACCTCATTGCGTTCTCAAGAGAATGAATGAATGGATGAAGAATTAATGAATACATGGAATAGTCTCCAGTACACAAAATGGCCTAAACAAATATTAATAATTAATCTTATATATTTCATCTCTTAAAGTGACCACCTAGGGCTGGGAGTGTGGCTCAGTGGTAGAACATTTACTTGCCTATCATGTGTGAGGCACTGAGTTTGATTTTCAGCACTGCATATAAATAAATTAATAAAATAAAGGTTTCCATATCTAAAAATTACTTTTTAGAAAAGTGACCATCTAGTTAGTGGATATTTTCTGCCTTAAAATCAATGTAGAATGTTGTGGAGTAATGACCAAGATGAATAAAATAAAAAGAGTTTGCCTTAATATAGAGCTTTATTCCAAAATTGGGTATATATGGCAAGGAGGTATGCAAGATGGTGCATTTGGATACATGAAGAAAACTTAAAATTCTAAAATAGGAAAAATAGAGTTTCAATAATATTTAATATATACCTTGAATATAGTTCATACAAAAAAGGATCAAGTGTCAGGATGATTTTTGATGGGGTGGGAACTTTTAATGTGTTTAGATATTACTGACATAAAAGAATAAGCAGAATATAACAATAGACTGAATAGCCAGCACTCTGGATTTCTAGTGCATTTTTGCCATCTGTTTACTACAATTCTAGACCAGTGGCACCAAAAGTCTCAGGACCAACAGCACTAGCATCACCTAGGGATTTGCTAAAAAAGAAAATTCTGGAACCCACGTCAGATCTACTGAATCAGAAATTCTATAAGTGAAGTTCATCATCTTTGCTTAATAAGCCTTCGAGGTGATCCTGACACAGGAGAAAGTTGGAAACAGCATCTCAATTCATCATTCATCTGCAACTCTAAAATAAAGAGGTTGAACTACTTCCCTTCCCTGCCTCCTTTATTTTTTCCATCCTTGTTTCTTCTCTTTCTTACCTCTATTCATCATCCTTCTTCCTTCTCTGTCTTTCTTCATTCACCTCACATATTAAAACTTGAATCAATGTGGCTAATACCAGACACAATTTGTAAACACTATTACCCATTAGTCAATGAGAAACTTAGTTTTATTTCACTCACTAATTTCATTCCATCCTTTCTACTTTCACTTTTCATGTTCTAACCCATTCTTCTCCTCCACAGGGCGTTCACGCCTCTATAGTTTTCTGTCTGTTCTTCCAATCTACATGCCATAACTTTTCATGGGAGGATAAAGTTGGCAGACCCAATATTATTTTTGTCTATCTTTTCTATCTAAAAATAAAATCACTGCCAAGATATCCATCTGATTAACTTCTAAACCCTAACATTTTTGACATTTTAAAATAATTAATATGCACTAGAGAAACTTGAAAACTTTACAACTTGAATTTATGGGAATAACTCATTATTATCATAAATTCTTCTGTGATGGAGGCCTGCCTGGGCCTGTAAGTCACATATTGACAATAAAATTAATTTGTATAATGCAAGCAAAAAATAAGGAAATTATGGCCTTAAAATCATTTTAATTCATATTTTAGTTTTGTTACATGCTGATAAAATATCTTCATCAGAAAATAGTCAGCCTAAAAATTATCTTCAAACAATTAATTTTTAGTATTTCTACTTGGTCCCAAACAAGTCATAAAATAAAAGCAGTCTGAATTGATTTCTACCAGACAATCATGAATTTTTGTCATCTAAGCAGCTGTTTCTATATGAAAGAATTTGTAACACTATTCAAAAGAACATGTAGGACACTTGAGAAATAAATTTTCAACATTGCAAGGAGTTATTTGAAAAATCCTACTGAGTCATACAATTTGACTTATGAATTGGTTAATTCAGGTGTAAATAGTTTTAGGTGAAAGAATTTCTAATTGTTTATTATGGTTCAAATGAGAATTCTGTAAAAGTTAGCATGAATTCAAGTAATTTGCCTGATTGAATTCAGGTAAATTATATTCAAATAATAAAGGCAGTCTGCACTTTGCATGGGTATGTGGGATTATAAAAAATGACCTATACTCTGCAAAATACTCTTATTTAATGGGAAGTGTTGTGAATGTTCTATGATCTTTAAAAACCATGTTACTGTTCATTACAAATGCATAAATAAATGAAATTATAACAATACAAATATTTTTAATACATAGAGATTTAAAATTTTAGTAACATTGCAAATACAGTGTTTTATTTATTTATAAAATATTATCAGAAAGACCTGTTTCTAGAAACTTAAAGAAGACAGATTTTATTTTTCCCACTGAAAACAACTAAAAACCATGGATGGTATATTTAAACAAACAAGTGAAGACAAAATCTGGACAGAAGATTGGCCAGAGACATGGCAGTGAGCTCCTTGGGTTTGCGTTTTATGTTGCATACTACAGCCTTGAAGCTGAAGAAGCTAGCAACCCAGAAAGACCAATGGATGTTGTCAAAAAAGGACCCATAAATGCTTGCTATTTCCAGATAAAGGGCCAGGAAAAATAGCAACCTGGAAACATAAAGTTTTTAGACTATATCTGTCTAATTTAAGTATTTACCCCTGAAAAAACCTGTAGCCTTTCTGCTGCAATATCAGCGCAGACTGAGCAGGGAGTCTAAACTTCTACTCTCTGAGGCTGTAAAAAGGCACTACCTCTTCCCAGCATGGTGGGAGTAAAGAAGTCTGAGGACAGTATCAGCCTGGACTACTTTTCTTTTTTTGGTACCAGGGATTGAACTCGGGCACTCAACCACTGAGAAAGATCCCCAGCCCAATGTTTTATTTTATTTAGAGACTGGGTCTCACTGAATTGCTTAGCACCTTGCTAAATTGCTGAGGCTGGCTTTGAACTTGCAATTCTCCACTGGGATTATAGGCATGTGTCACCGTTCCTGGCTAGGGCCTGGACTTACAGCCCTGCCATGTGAAAATGAGTGTTCCCAGCAACCACTGTGCAAGGTCAGCACATACCTCTTGGTGAGCCCACCTGACCTGGGGTAACCAAAAGCCCGTTGTGTTCTCCACAGGGAGGGTGGTAGAAGTGGGGTCAGTGGGGTCTTTTGCCAATGCCCAGAGGTATGAGACCTGAGGCCAGTTTTGGTGGAGGCCACCTGGGGAGCAGTAATGAGACAATTCTCTGTCTTTCTGCCAGAATAGAAGGCCCGGTGAAGAAACAATGACTTGTGCTTAACAGCAGCCAGAAGTCCCTTCCTCATATTGTCTGTAAGATTGCAGTAGAGAATCTACTTTTCTACTCCACCTGTCAATCCTACCTTCCAACTTCCCCTGCCAGAGCAGTGTCAAAACAAACAAACAAAGACAAACAGCTAAACAAAGGTTTAAATAGATTCTGATCTCACAATGTAATCTTCTAAATGTGTAAGCTCAAAAGAGAAATCATTCGTTATACTAAGAACCAGGAAAATCTCAACTGGAATAAAAAAAGACAACAGATTTCAATACTGAAGTGACAAAGATTTTGGAATTATCTGATGATCATAAGCAAGCCTTCATAAAGTGCTTCAATGGGCAATTGTGAAGACACTTGAAACAAATGAGAAACTATGATATTTATCCACAATACAGTATTATGCAGCTGCAAAGAAGAATGAAATGCTGTCATTTGCAAGAAAATGGAACTGGAAGTTATGCTAAGTGAAGTATAGACAGCCAGGTATCATCTGTTCTTTCTTATATGTTGAAATTAGAGAGAGAGAAAGAGATGGCCTGAGCATAAAAGAGGGGTTGCTAGGGGCAGGGGAGGGTGCTGGGGGGCAGGGAGGTAAGTTGTAGGGGAAAGGTAGAAGGGTGGATGAAGGTTATCAACACATGATGCATTCATGTGTGGAAATACCACCCTCCTGAGGTTGTAATGGGAACTCACTCTTCCTGGCCCATTCACCTGGCTGAACTTTTAGACCTCCAGGGGGAAATAATAACAAAATTCACTATCTGCCAGTAATCTTAGGATACTACTTCTAGCTTCTTGATCTGCAATGTGAATTTTTTTTTGATATTAGTAAACCTTTTTTGGTACACTTAGTATGTTATAATTACAATAATAATAGTTTTAAGAGAAATAAATGAGAAAAAATAGAAATTCTCAACAAAGAAATAGAAGATGAAAAAAGGCCAATGGGAATTTTAGGACTGACAAATATAAGTGAAATGTGAAAGGATCAATGAATAACTCAGAACACAAGGGGCAGAGGCAAGAATCGGCATACTTGCAGACAGAGAAATAAAAATTATCCAATCTGAAAGAGCAACAATGAAGAGAGTCTCAGAGATGTGTGAGACTGTACCAAAATATCTCACATTTGTGTCATGAGAGTACTGGAAGAAGAAAAGAAGGGAGGTTGGGCTTCAAGTTCAATTATAGAAAAAATAATGGCAAAAATTTCCCTAATTTGATAAAGAAAAAAAAATCTATAGTTTCAAGGAATCAAGAAAAACCCCCAAACAGGATAAATTCAAAGACATCCTATAAATATCAATGGAGCACATATGCAGAATCCCAAACGCTATCAGGGTGAACAAGGTACAGATGCCACCCTGCAGTAGCTGAGTCCAGTCTTGCTATGTGCATGGACACACAAGCACATAATCGTAATCAACAGGACAGTTGTTATGATGAACCTCTGTGCACTGTGCCATGGGACACCAGAAGGAGGAAGCCTGAAAGGATCCAAAAGAAAGAGCCTTGGACAGTGACATAAGAACAGTCAGCTGACAAAAGGAAAAGCATAAACAAGGACCAGCATGCCTGAGAGGAACAATGTGGTGTGAATATATTTTTGCTATTGTTAAATTGCAACTTGCAAAGTGTTTAGTGGAAGGAAACACAAGAAAGTATGCTAGACACTACACCAGTATTGGAAAGATGTGGAATGAAATAATGATAGTTCCCAATTTTCTTCAAGGAATTTAGTAAAATGCTGATCATTCCACTAGTGTGTGACCTGAGCAGTAGGAGAGGAAGGTCTTCCAGAGCATCTTCCTGACCAAATTTGTATGGTCACCACCATCAAAACTTTAGATTGAGATATTAAATGCCTTTGTCAAAATGCCCTTAACTTTCTTAATGGAAACAATACCCTAATTCCCTATTTTCCATTAATATTAGAGTACTACTTCCAACTTCTTGATCTGCAATGTATAAATGTCCTATAAGAAAAACATGTAATCAACCTTTGTTGTAGGAAAAATCAGAATACCAATGCAGTCTAGGGGCATCTGTGCAGAAATTAAGGAGGACATGAAAGAAATTTTTGGAGACTCACCTGCATTAATTTAAATGTGAGTAAAATGGCTCAAGACAAGTGAATAAATTAGCAGATTTTAATTTATGAAAGTCTTGAAAATAAAACTCTTTTAAGTAATGCAATTTCAAAGTCATTGTTTCTTTTATTTTAACAATTTCATTCTATCCTAAGCCACAAGATTGGGTCTTTGTTTCTGACCTTAGGAAATCTTCATATATCTGCACTCTGCCTCTTCTCAGGCTCTTCAAGAACAAATTAATAATGTGGCTAAAACCAAACCATCAATTAGCATTTCATTGCAGGGCATATGTTTTCCACAAACTTGGATGAAATCCGACCTGTTAGTGCAGGAGACACTAACAGTTACATCTGCAGGCATTGGTCTCCTAGCACACTGCCCTGAGATTCATGTAAATCAATGTTTTGTGTTCCCGTTTTAACATTTTAACCACTGAACACCTAGTGTCCACCCAGTGATCTCAAACAGAAAATGTCACAGTTGACATTATTGGTACCAAATCAAGCAAATAGCTTATTGCTTCATTAAAATAAATTAAACAGTGAAGTCTTGAAATACTGTAGCCAGATTAAATATGCACAGCACAGTAGAAAGAAATTTGTTCATTTCTGGGAAGTAATTGTGCTATTGAGGCCAAAATGAAAGAAACACATAGGTAATACATCATGTAAATATAGTATTTCTTGTGAAAATTATGAAAACCATTTCTATAATTTATATTACAGCATAAAAGAAAACTAATGCTATTAACAATTATTCATGGAAGACCCTCATAACTATGTGTGTTGATGACTGTAATTCCTTCTATAAATATTTATTGAGTAGTTACAAAATTTGCACTAGGCACTATTCTAGCACAAGTCATAACGTTAAACAAACCAGGTAGGAGCCATGCCTTCCTTAAACTTGTTTTCTTTGTTAGTCTTTCCATTGAGAAAATCAACTTAATGAAGGACATGGTTTATTTTGGCTCATCATTTCAGAGGTTTGTGTTCATAATCACTTGGCCCTGTTGCTTTGTACTTGTGGCAGCATGGTGCCTCATAATGTGGGAGCATGTGGCTGAGAAGTCCTATTCACTTCACAGCAGCCAGGAAGCTGAGATAGAGGAAGGAGCCAGGGTCTCAATATCCCTTTTAAGGGCATAATCCAATGATCTAACTTCTTCTATTAGGCCCCACCTCCTAAAGTGTCCATCATCTCCCAATAGCTCCAAGGAATGAGGACCAAGCCTTGGACACATGGGCCTTTGTGGGACATTAAGGATCCAAACTATAGCAACAATTAAAACAAATTTAAATGAAGAATTCAATCTATTGGGTTGATCAGGTCACAGATATAGTTTATATTCTTTATTTTAGGCATAGTATTAGGTTTTTAGACTTATGAGGGCATACAATCCATGAAAGTTGTTTTTATTTTTATTTGGGAAAACAAAAGACGTATACAAAATAGATTGAGATGTATTTACTAGTTAAGCAAGCTAGTATAATCATATGAGAACAAGCAAAGAAGATGAAAATGTACAGATCCTGTTGTTGCTATTTTTTTCTAACATTGTTCTTAAAGGAAATGATTTTCAAATTGTAAATGTCAGAACAAATCTAATTATTTGGAAATTGAGACATTTTGAATAAATTACCATTTGACAAAAGATCCCAAATGTAAACATTTCCACTTTCTCTGTAAAATACTTACAAAGATAGAAAAAAGTACTCACCCTCGAATTAATTACAGTGAATTCATTAAAAGAATCTTGGAGTAATTTCCATCAAAAAAGGGGTGGCGGTGGTAAGAAACTGAAAAACGACAGAAATGAAGCAAACTTTCTAGACTGAAATGACTTTCTAAAACTCTGTGGCTATTACCCATTATCTGGCCACATTTCAGAAATATAAGATCTGTGTTGACCATATAAACATAGTATCTTTTCGTGGATAGTAAAAATTCTTAGTGGTACTTTGTTAGTTCAGAGAATGCTTTCTGGCCTTCGTCATTCCTAGTACACCACTACAGGGGGAAATACAGAGTATTATTATCACTGTGTTTGGCAGGAGAATGGCACCTAAGTATGACCATGTTCTGATCCTTGGAACCTATGAATCTTACCTTATACAGTAAAAGGGACTTTATACATGTAAACAAATGAAGGATTTTGAGATGGCATATTATCCTGGATTATCCAGATGGGCCCACATAATCACAAGAATCCTTGTAAGAAGAATACATAAAGGGTCAGTCAAAGAAGAAGGCCATGTGTTGGCAGAAATAGAGATCGGAGTGAAGTGTTTAGAAAATGAGGAATGGACAACAGCCAAGGAATATAAGCATCCTTGAGCAACTGAAGAAAGTAAAGAAATGGATTCTTTGCCAATGGGAATCTAGATTGCAAAACTTCAGTGGTTTCTCCCCAGATTGTCTACAAGTGACCTCAACACTGATTTTTATAATTTAATAACTTTTCATCAGAACCTGCACAAGGACCCAGCCCTACTGGCACCTTGATTTTGGCCCAGTGAAATGGATTTAAGACGCCTGATCTGCAGAGCAATAGATGAATAAATCTGCATCCTCTAAAGCCACTGGTATATTTTTAATATTACTAGTAGGAAACAAATGTAGCCACTATCATTCAATGTTATAAACTTAAACCCATTTGACCTTCTTTTTGCATGTTTATGATTTTTGACAAGTTCTACAATGAACTTAGATTGCCTTGGGAATGAGAAATAATGCAGTAACTTTCATTAATTCATGATCATATATAGATTGAATTTGCAAGTTATTCCTATGACAAGTGTAGAAACAACAGTGGTCTTGAGGACAGTCTGTTTTTCATTCTAGATTCCCATTGGTCAAAATGCTCTGCTTGCCTATTATTATTATGCTGTGTGTTTGTTTGCCTTTTACTTTCTACAGTTTATTCTATTTTTGTGATTTTAGCAGCTACTTATCTGTTTAAATACATTGCTACTGTTAATTCATTCTTCTGTCTTGTTATAATCATAGGATCTCACCACCCCCCCCAAGCCCCATGACCTGCCTGAGCATGGCTTGAAAGGTGTTAATTGCTGATTTCCTACTTACACTAATTCAAATTTCACAGCTTCACAATGTCTTTCTTGGAAGACCTCTCATGACAACAATGCATGCTCCTCACGATTATTGCTTCTTTTATTATTAAGGTTTTTAAGCTAAATAATATAATCTTTCTTCATTATTCTCATATTCTCCTAAATTTTATCCATATTTTACTTGATTGCATTGCCATACATTTTAACATATTCCTAGGCCTGTAAAAATTTACAGTTGTAAGAACTTTTCCAGATGTTCCTTGGCCAATACCACTCCTAGAAAGTGCTTCAGTGGTTTCTTCACAGATTCTATAAAGTGACCTCACCTCTGATTTTTTTTTTTTAAACCTGGAAATGAACTCAGGGGCACTAAACCACTGAGCCAACCCTTATTTTGTATTTTATTATAGACAGGGTCTCACTGAGTTGCTTAGGATCTCAATAAATTGCTGAGGCTGGCTTTGAACTTGTACTGCTTGTGCCTCAGCCTCCCGAGCTGCTGGAATTACAGGCATGTGTCACTGCACCCGGCCTCACCACTGATTTGTATAATTTAATAATAATAACCTTACAATTTCCTGAGAGGGTCTTCCTTAAATTTACACCACTATGAAAACAATTCCAAAATGTTCTGTCATGTATTTTTCTTCTCTGCTTCTTTAATTGTATGTGAAAAAACAATCCACAGAAATAATTTCATCAAATGATAATTTTCCTTTGTGTTCTTATGTGTCTGTCTTATAAAAAAAATGTAGCCAGGTTTATTGAGTAATTATTTCTGACCTATGCTGTCAGGTTCTATCATTCAAATGAGAATTTAGTAATAAAAAAGTAGAAAGTGTTTCAATTACTTTGGAAAATAGTTTTTCTATGGGAATTATGATATGGAGAAATGTTCCCTAAAGGTCCAGGTACTTAAATGCTTGTCCCTTAGGACAATGCTACTGGAAAGTGCTCTCTGAACATTTGGAGAACCTCCAAAAACTGTGAATCTTCTCTCTTTATAAATGAGTTATCCATATATTTCATTATAGTGATAGAAAACTGACTGTAACACAATGGGATTTTTTACTCTAGGTATTATGAATCCTTTTCAGATTTAAGATTCATGTCTTGGTGTTTCACTTAGAGTTTCACATAGTTGATCAAATCAAATTAAATTGATTGAATTAATACATAAAATTGTGTATAAATGAAAAAAATTAAAGAATTGTGATAACAATTGTTTAAATGTTTTTAAAGAGAACTTGACATATGTTGGAGAAAAGATAGCCTTATTAACAGATATCCATATATAGAAGAATGAAACTAGATCCCTATATTTCATCTTACATAAAAGGCAGCTAAAGTATACCAAAGACCTAGGAATGAGACCAAAAACTTTGCAACTGCTAGAAGAAAACATAGGCTCAACACTCCTACACATTGGCTTAGGCACTTTTTTCCTTAATGAGAACCCCAAAAGCACATATAGCAAAACCAAGAATCAATAAGTAGGATGGCATCAAATTAAAGTTTCTGCTTAGCAAAGGAAACAGCGAAGAATGTGAAAAGAAAATTTATACAATGGGAGAAGATCTTTGTCCGTTGCTCCTTGGATGGGAGATTAATATCCAAAATATAAAAAGAAATTTAAAAAACATGACCAAAATAATTTAAAAACCCAAATAACCCATTCGATAAATAGGCACAACTACTAAACAGTCTTGTTCAAAATAAGAAATAAAAATGCAGAACAAATACATGAAAAAAATGTTCCACATGCCTAACAATCAAGGAGTTGAAAAACAAAATTACATTAAGATTTCATCTTACTCCAGTCAAAATGGCAATCATCAATAATATAAATAATAATACAGAAGTTGTGAAGTTGTGGGGCTGCAAATTAGTACAACAACTTTGGAAAGCAGTATAGAAATCCCTAAAAAGAACATCATATGACCCAGTTATCTCATTCCTTGGTATTTATCAGCATACTTATTTAGTGATACAAGCACATCAATGTTTGTAGCAGTGCAACTTATGAGCCAGCCCAAGTGCTGGTTAAAGAAAATGTTGTACATATATATAATATGGAGTTTTTCTCAGTCATAAAGAAGAGTGAATTTATGTCATTTGTTGGTAAATGGATGGAATGGGAGAGCATCATGCTAAGTCACAAAAGCCAGATTCAGAAAATCAAGAGTTGAATGTTCTCTCTCATATGAAGAAGCTAAGCAATAAATGGGGGTGAGGATCTCATTGAAAATAGAAGAAATATCAGTGGAATAGAGGGAGAGAAATGAAGGATAGGGAGAGAGCATGGGAAAAGGAAGGAACCACAGAATGAAATTGGCCATATTATTATACATATTTATAAGCATATACCATAGTGAATTCCACCTTTATGTATATCTATATACCTCCAATTAAAAAAAGAACAATAAATATGTGGAAAGAAGACCAGTAGAGAATAGTGGAGGGAGAGAGGAAGTATCTGAACTGAAACAGAACAATTTATATTTTATACCTCTATGGTTATGTCAAAATGAACCCCCTATTATTTATAACTGTAATGCACTTATAAAATATTTTAATAATGAAAAAATCTATTCTGATTCACTATGCTACTATAAATTTTTATATTAATCTTGCAGTTTCATCAAAAAGCATATACATTTTGCATAGTGTTTTTTCAAATTATCCATTGATTTTTTCCTGCTGGTTTTAGTAAATAATTTTCTATATTTTATTTTAAAAAAAACTTGAGAAATAAATCTGCATTTAAATAAAAAATAAATGTTTCTATAGATCTTTTATCATCTACCCTTCTGCATTTCAAGATGGTCAAATTATCTTTTAAAAAAATTTTAGTGATAAAGTAAAATGAAAATATTTTGTTTGAAAATTTTCTGTGATATGTTCTGTGTCTCATTTTAAAATTTGTGAGAGGGCATGGCCTTAAAACTTAAGGCCAATGTGATTGTACTAAGAGGAGAAGTCTTTTACAGGGGATTAATTCTTGAGAATGGAGCCCTCTTGGATGGGATTATAGTCATTAAAAAAGGCTTGGGGAATTTGGGCTTCTCCTTTTCACCCTATCTACTCTGGGAAGATACCAGCATTGATTCTTTCTGGAGATTGAAGCAGCAAGGCTGCTCTTGTGTTCTCTGCTGTCTTGTAAATTATCCCATCTATAACCTTAGATGTATTTTCTCTAAATCCACCAATCTCCTCTTTGACCACCACCTCCACTGTTTTTGATAGTGCTCCTAGGTATAAACTCCATGATCTATCTATTGCACATGAAGGGAAAAGACAACAATTTATCTGTTTTATGGCTTGCTTTTCCAAGGCAAAGTTTCTAGCATGGGTCTGGACCCGATTGTGTGGACAATTCCAGGCTTCTCTGAGTGACACTCCTACACTGAGGAGTCACATACTGTGCAAAGACAAGCAGCAGCTGGAGATCTTCTTGGCTGCCTCTTCATATATACCTATATATGAGGACATCCCAAACTGGGACAATGGGAATCTCAGTACCAATCTTCATGGTGCACCCGATGTAGGACCTCCATTTCACAAATGGATAGGGGAAGAGAGCCCCTAACTCTCGATAGACTGTTCATGGCAAGAAGTAGCTTGAGCAAAATTAGAAATGTGACAGTCCTGTTTCTACTTGGGAGATAGCCCCCTGACCACGTGTGAAGGATGGAGACCCCTGTGTCTGGTTACACCATTTCCACATGGAATCTCAACCTCAGTGTAATGGGAGGTTTATGGGAGGAAGTGATTATAGTTGAAATACACTGACTCTTGCCTTTCTTACAAACTTTCAAATAGATTTTCCTGAAGAACTTTGTTTATTTGCTATTTGTTCTTATACCCAATCCAGAACAGTTAAATAGTTATTTTTTATATATTGATGAAGAATAGATGACAGATTAGAGGATGTGTGCATTTTCCAGTTGCTCAGTGGCTTGACTTCTCCGTGAGATGGGTACAAGGGAATCCACTGAAATTCAATATCCAAGAGTAAGAAAAGCATTGACACAAACAGATTTAGGAAATTTGAACATGAGACAGTGCTGGCAGTATTGGTTTACACAGATGAGAAGAGTGACACCAGCAGAAAGATAGAAAAGCATTGTGGAACTATTTTGCACAGAAGAACCTCTGGAACAGAAAGGCAGTCTGATATTAACTGAAACAGAGGCAGCTCAGCAAGCAGCTGTGTATGTTTCATGTTTCTTGGCTGGTAAGTGGAGAGCTGAGGCAGGGAGCCATCTTAAAGTGGCTGTGCACAGAGTGAATTATATCTGCTGTGGTTCAGTGGCAAACTGAGAGGCATTAATGGTTCAAATTAAACCTGTATTACACTGAATCTATTTGCTAATGTTAAAAGGTACCAGCAACACAGGACTTATAATAAAAAACTACACACTGAAGAACATGCTCTTAAAAGAAGAAGAGGAATCCATCTCAACAAATGTGCAAGTCTAAGATCTCAAGACTTCGGGAAGTATGAGAAAATAGGCAAACAAGTCTCCTCAATATTTATATTCTCCCAACAATAGAACTCACAGATATGGCAGGGATGAAATTCCAGAGAAAGACTATGGTAGAAATTTTTCTACCATTATTATAATTATTAAAATATTTAATGAGCATAGAGAAGACCTAAAAAATGACTTAAGAAAGCAAGTAAAGAAGATGAAAGACCATTTCAATAAAAAGATACTCTGAAAAGACAGCAGTCAGAATTTCTGTAAAATCAAATAAAAATTCAATTACCTATATCACCAACAGATTAGATTACATAGAAAACAGAACTTCAGGCCTTGAAGACAGTGCATATGAACTTGAACACTTACTAAGCAGTAAAGAAGAAAAAACACCATCATCAGAATATATAGGAACACAAGAAAAATATCAAGAGACCAAACTTAAAGGAGTCATTGGGATAAAAGAGAGCAAGGAGATATGGGCTAAAGGGGCTTGTTTTTAATTTCTTCTCTGTGTAGTGTTTATCTGCATTGCTAGATTACTGATCATCACTTCTTTTACTTTATCCTAATTGTGTTTATTTCTACTTCCATTCTGAAAGATAGCTTTGTTAGATATAAAAATCTTGGTTGGCAGTTGTTTTCTTTCAAAGTTTGGATTATTTCATTCCAAGCCCTTCTAGATTTTAGAGTGTAAACTGAGTTGTCAGAAATTAGCTTTATTGGTTTACCTCAAAATATGACCTGACATTTTTCTCTAGCAGTTTTTCCTCATGTTTACTTATTTTAATTATGATGTGTCTTAGATAAGTTATTATATTATTTAAAGTTGTATATGTATCCTGTATGTGTATGCCCACCTAATTCTAAGGTTTGAAAATTTTTCTACCATTATTATAATATTTATATTATATATTTTCTAATAATATTATACTGAAAATATTCTCTGAAAAGATAAACAAGATTGCTAAACCTTTATTCACAGCAACCAAAAGGAAGAAAGAAAAGACCCAAAACAATGAAATTATAGATGAAAAAGGAGATATTACCACAGACATTTCTGAACTTTAGAGGATCATTAAGGACTATTTTACAGTCCAATAAATCAGGAAATCTAGAAGACATTGAAAATTTCTAGACACATATGACTACTCAATTGAACTAAGAGGGTATATAAAACCTAAACAGACCAATATCAAGCAATGAGATTAAAGTAGTAATAAAAAGCCTTTAAGTAAAGAAAAACACAGAACCAGATGGATTCTCAAGTTCTACCAGATCTTTAAGAAAGAGATAATGTAAATCCTCCTCAAACTACTCCATGAGATGAAGAAGGAGCATCCCAAATTGAGTCTATGCAGCTGTTACAACCCAGCATCAAACCCAGATAAAAACACATCTAGGGAGGAAAACATCAGATTAAAATCCCTAATGAAAATAGATATAAAAATTCTTAATAAAATATTAGAAAATATTGCTATATATGGGGGTGCATGCCTGTAATCCTGGTGACTTGGGAGGCTGAGGTAGGAAGATCACAAGTTCAAGACCAACCTAGGCAACTTAGCAAGACCCTGTCTCAGAATAAAAAATAAAAAGACTCAAGGTATAGCTCAGTGGCAAAGTGCTTTTGGGTTCAATCCCTAGTACAAATAAATAAAAATAGGAAACCACATTCAAAAACACATTAAGAGCCAGGCATGGTAGCTCAAGCTTGTAATCCCAGCAGCTCGGGAGGCTGAAGCAGAAGGATTGCAAGTTCAAAGCCAGCCTCAGCAACGGCAAGGTGCTAAGTAAATCAGTGAGACCCTATCTCTAAATAAATTCAAAATAGGGCTGGGGATGTGGCTCAGTGGTCGAGTGCCCCTGAGTTCAATCCCCAGTACCAAAAACAATAAAAACAACAACGAAACACACATGCACACACAATTAAGAGGATTTTACATTGTGATCATCTTGGGGATGCAAGGTTGATTCAATAAATATAAATCAATAAGTTTATTTCAACACATAAACATAATCAAGAACAAAAATCATGCAATCATCTTAATAGATATAGAAAAAAAACTTTCAACAAAATCATGCTAAAAACACTGAATAAACTAGTCACAGAAGGATTATATTTTAACATCATAAAGGTTATATACAACAAACCAAAAGTCAATTCATCCTGAATGGAGAAAAATTGAAATTATTTCCTCTAAAATCAGAAAGAAGACAATGATGTTCACTCTCATTATTCCTATTCAATATAACTCTTGAAATGCCAGCCAGAGCAATCAAGCAAGTGAAGAAAATTAAAGGGATACAAATAGAAGATAAAGTCAACTATCTCTGTTTGCTGATGACATAATTCTATATGTAAAAGACCCCACTCCCCGCTAAGCAAAACAAAACAAAACAAAACAAAAAATACTCCACCAAAACAATTCTAGAGCTGATAACAAATGCAGCAAAGTTTTGGGTTACACGGTCAACACATAAACATCGATAACTTTTCTATACTTCAATCAGCTGAGAAAGAAATCAAGAAAACTCTTCCTTTCATAAGAGACTAAAAAGTAATCCTTGGGAATAAATCAAACTAAGGAGGTGAAAGACCTCTATAATTAAAACTATAGAACCAAGAAAGAAATTGAACAGGACCTTAGAATGGAAAGACCACCCATGTTCATGGATAATCTGAATTAATATTGTCAAAATGCTCTTATTACCAAAAGCAATCTAAAGATTCAATGCAATCCTCATCAAAATACCAGTGACATTCTTTACAGGACTAGAAAAAAACTATCCTATAAATTCATTTGGACTAAGAAAAGACCCAGAATAAAAGCAAACTTGAGCAATTGCAAGTTTGAGACCTGAAGAGACTTAAAGATCAATTACCATAGTAGAAAATCTGTGCAGAGTTCAATTATGAATCCTAATTTTGCTGAGTATAGTATTCTTGGTTAGCATCTGCTTTCCCACCCCTCAAAGCTTGGTGTGTATTTTTCAAGCCCTTCTGGCGTTTAGGGTCTGGGTTGAGATATTAGTTGGAATCTGGATCAGTTTAGCTCTAAATTTAATCAGCTGTTTTTCTCTTGCAGTTTTTAAAATTCTATCCTTAGTCTGTATGTTAGGCATTTTCATTTTATAATGTGTCTTGGAGTGGATCTATTGTGATTTTGTATATTTGGAACCCTACATGCTTCTTGCGTTTAAATTTCTGTCTCATGCTTAAGATTTGGAAATTTTTCTGTATTACTTCATTGAAAAGATTGTGCATCCCTTTAGTTTGTATTTCAGAATCTTTATCTACCCTAATTATGCTTAAATTTGGCCTATTTGTGTAATCCCAGATTTCTTGAATATTCTGGTCATGATGTTTTTAACATCTTTCTTTTATGATCAACTTTATTTTCAAGATTATATACTCCATTTCAAGGCATGAAAATCTATTTTCAAAGTGGTCTAAACTATTGGTGATAATTTCCACTGATTTTTTAATTCAGTTTTTCAAGTCTTTTATTCCCAGCATATTGTTTGGTTCTTTTTCAGACTCTCTATCTCATTATTGAAATGATCTTTCACTTTCTGTATATTCTCTCTAATTTCACTCCTTACTTCTCTTAGCTCATAGAACATCATGTTCAACATCTTCAGCAATTAGGGAAATGCAAATCAAAACTACTTTGGGATTTTACCTCATTCCATTCAGAATATCAATTATCAATAATAGAAATAATAAAATTTTTATTAGGATGTGGATGTGGGGGATGTGTGTAAGGATGTGGGGGAAAAGGTACACTCATACATTGTTGATGGGACTGCAAATTAGTGAAACCACAAGGAAGCATGGAAATTCCTCAAAAAAACTGGGAATGGAACCACCATAAGACCCAGCTACCCCACTTTTTGGAATACACCCAAAAGATTTAAAATCAGCATACTACAGTGATGTAATCATGTCAATATTCATAGCAGCACAGTTCACAATAGCTAAGCTTATGGAACCCACTTAGGTGCCCTCGAACAGATGAATCTATAAAAAAAAATGTTAGATATATACACAATGGAATATTATACTTCCATAAAGAAGAATATAATTATGACATTTGCCAGTAAATAAATGAAATGGAAACTATCATGCTAAGTGAAATAAACCGGACCCCAAAAGCCAAAGGTCAAATGAATTTCTGGTCTGTGAAAGCTAATCCAAAACAAGAGGTGGAGAATAAAAAGAAGAAAAAAGAAAGACAAAGAACCAAAAAGGGAGAGGGAATTTCATTAAAGCAGAAACAAGATCAGTAGAGTAGACAAAGAAAATTAAGGAGGAGGAAGATGGGATGGAAACAAGGAAGAACAGTGGAATTAATCTGACCCAACTTGTTTGTGTATGCTGGGATGTGGCACAGTGAGTCCTGGTATTGGGTGTATCCACAGGACAAAAATTAAAAATAACAAAGAAAAAAAAAATCTACAAATGGATTGAAGAAGGATCAGTGGAGTAGATGGAGGGGAGTGGAGGGGAGTGCTGGGGACTGATGTGGAGGGGCTTGTGTTCCACGCTTCTCCAATTATTTCAGGGTGCATTCTGGTGTTGTATATAAATAAAAGTAATTTCTTTTTTTAAAAAAAGTTTATTCCTGACTACTATTGTATTCTACCAAGTTTACTCCCAGCTACTATTCTACAAAGAAGTAATGTGAAGACTTGAACTCCCACTTTGACCTAACTCACTGAGTCAATTCAGTCAAGTCATAAGGTCAAATGCCTACATCATAAAGTCAGATCACGTCCGTGAGCTTATACAAAGGCTCTAAACCACATTAAACACTTGACATATAACATTTGTCTACTTCTTTTCTCCTTTTGTACTCACTAATGTTTAAAGTCCACATGTTATTATTTTGCTTGTAGCCTGAGCTCTTGGGAATCCAGCAAACTCCTAAGACATTTTGTGAAAGCTGGCTTACTGTTTGGAATATTATTTGTGAAAACAATTAACAAATTAAAAGATAAAAAATGTTTCGGTGCTTTAGTAAAACCACAAATGCTGCCACTCTGAAGTAAATGCTCACTGACCTAAAGAAGCTCATACCACAGTAAGGACTGAGGCAAGTGTTCCCATAGTGCTATTCCAGTGGGGTAAGACATGGTCAAGTCTCAAGCAGGCCCAACTGCTAAGCCTGAGAAAGGTATAGGGACTTTCAGGGAAGGCTGAGAAAAATATAAAGAACCATTATTTTAAGTGTCATATTTGCTTCTGTGGTTGTTGATGGCAAGAAATTGTTAAGGGAAACTCTGCAGTGCTGTTGTGTAGCATTTTCTATTGCTGACTTGTCCCAAAGAATGGAAAATGTAATTCTGTGTTGAGACAGCATATTTTCTACATGATTCCTGATGACGTGATGGCGTCTAATTCAAAAAAATATAAATTCTCAACCTGGCTGTTCTTTTATCATGAAAAAGAGTAAGTGTGTGTGGAGAGGGAAGTTTGGTGAATCTTGTGCTTTTTTCTACTATTTCCCTTGGCTTAACGAAAAAAAATTCAAACAATTTTACTTTAAGCCTCCACTCTAGTAGAAAGCTTAAAGTTATTGGGAAGGTACATTTTTGTTAGAGAATGAAGAAAATCTACTTTGATTTTGATTTTTGATGAAGGAGACTGAGGAGGATAAAAGAGGGATGAGGAAAGTGAAAAAGAGTGGAAAGAATCTGACCAAACTTTCCTATGCACACACAGGAATACAGCACAGTGAATCTCAACATCAAGACACTAATTTAAAAAATTACAGAAAAATCAGTATAGTAGAAGGAGAGGTGCAGGGGAAGGGAGAAAGAAGGAGAGCCAAAAGCTGGGGACTGAATTAGAGCTAATTCTATTCCATGATTTTGTGATTATGTTAAAATCAGTAAATAAATGAAATGGAAACTATATATGACGCCTTAATGTCATATATAACTAAAATGAAAAAAAAAACAAGCTCCCCTATCTAGTTACTATTATACTTATTTTCAAGAGATATGCATATCACTTGTTTCATTTACATTTTCCTTATTTAAAATGAAGTTGACTTGCTCTCTCCAGGTTTAGCACATTTTTTCCTTCTTCAAACAGAACACTTTGAAAAGCACACCTAGAGCAAATCCTGTATGGCCTGACTCAATATCTCAGCAGCATCAACTTGGTATTTTCTGTAGATATTATGATTGGCTATGAAGTAATAAATAAAAAGTCATGAGTGGAATTAGAGGGTTTCTATTAAGATAGTCTTAATTTTTATTTAAATGTACAAAGATGAAAGATTTTACAGAAAACAAAATATACATTTTATAAATACTGTTGTTTATATATAAATATATAATATATATAGTCACCTCATTGATATCTACAAATAAGAAATTATAATAAAATCAGATAATTGAAAAATATAGAATACTAAATATGTGCCAAAAGCATGCTCTTATAAGAAGGTGCAAATTTTAATATCATTTAATATCCTATAGCAAAATAAATAATAATCTAGAATATGCTTAGTCATGTCCAATTTTATAGATCTTTGAATTCTTTCAAATTTTCAAATTAATTAAAACAAAGTAAGTAAATTCAATAATTGCTATTTAAATAATTCAGTAATTTACATTGTTAATTTAAAATATTAAAATTGGAAAATTTATGTAAAAGGTACTTCATAAGAATTTAAAATTATTTGCATTTAAGTTAAAAATAAAGTTTAAGAAGCAACAAGCATCATTTAATAAATTTCACTTTTAACTTTTCTTACTGACATGCATAATTTATAGACATTTCTGTAGTAAATGTGTCAGAGTTATTTAAATAAAACAATTGAATCACATATAAATTTGAATTGAATTTTTGTATCTTATCTCATAATATTGCATTTCTTTTTCTGAAATAAATTTATCAATGTTTTAAAATTATTTGCTGTATAAAATAAGATATAGACTATCTTTCCCAGTCTAAGTTGATTTAATATGCACTTTCATATCCTGCATAAGTATACAATGTTTAATTTGAAAGTAAAAAGGTGCTTGTATGAATATGTAACAACATATTCTATCATTATGTACAAATATAATGTGCCAATAACAACTTGGAAGAAAGAAAAAATTAAAATAAAATAAAAAACTTTTAAAAGAGCAAGAAGACATTGTCTTACTGCCGAAGACATTGCAGTACTTGATTTCAAATATACTGCAAAGCTATACTAGCAAAAGCAGCATGGTATTGTCATATAAACAGATGGAAAACAATGGAATAAATTAGAAAACATGGAAAACAAATTCACATAAACACAATCATGTGATTCTTGACAAAGTTGCCCAAAACACACAGTGGAGAAAAGATAGCCATTTTAACAAAGGCTGGGAATATTAAATATATGTAGACGAATGATACTAGATAACTATCACTCTCCCCGTGCAAAAATCAAGTCAAAAGGGATCAAAGATCTTGGAATCAAGCCAGAAACTATGAAATTGCTAGAAGAAAAGAGAGTCAACACTCTATCACATTGCTGGTACTGACTTCCTTAACAAGATCCCCAAAATGCAAGAAATAAAACCAAAAATCAATAAATGGAATGCTATCAAATTAAAAAGCTTTTGCAAAGGAAAAGAAACAACAGCATGAAAACAGGGCCTAAAGAATGGGAGAGAATCTTTGCTAGCTACTCTTCTGATAGGGAATTAATATCCAGAATATATAATGAACTAAAATCTTTCAACACCAAAACACACACACACACACACACACACACACACACACACACATACACATATGCACATACACACACACAACTCCCTAATAACCCAATTGATTAATGGGCAAAAGATCTAACTAAATATTTTTCAAAAGAAAAAAATACTAATGGCCAATAAACATGAAAAAATGTTAAATGCCGTTAGCAATCAGGAGATACAAATTAAAAATGCCCTGAGATTTCATTTCACTCTGCTTAGAATGTCAGTCATCAGTAATACAAATAACAATAATTGCTGACAAGAATGTGAATAAAAGTCTATACTTATACATAGTTGGTGGGACAGTAAGTTAAACCACTTCAGAAAGCAGTATGGAGATTCCTCAAAAAAACTATGAATGGAGCCACCATATGACTCAGATATCTCACTCCTTGGTTAATAACCAAAATATCTGAAATCAGCATACTATAATGATATCAACATCCTACAGTGAAACTGGCACATCAGTGGTCATAGCAGTGCAATTCACAACAGGCAAGTTATAAAACCAGTTATAAGTACCAGTCAAGAGATAAACGAATAAAGCAAATATGGTACATACACACAATAGAGTTTTCCTCAGCCATAAAGGAGAATGAAATTATGTCGTTTGCTGGTAAATGAATGAAATTAGAAAGAATCACACTAAGTGAAATAAGGAAGATTCATAAAGTCAAAAAGGATGTATGTTTCCTCTCATATGTGGGAGCTAGAAAGAGAGATAAAATGACAAAAAAATTAAAGGAGTATAAAAGGAGGGCAGGAATCTCATGATAATAGAAATAGAGTAGGATGTAGGCAGGGGATTGAGAGGGAAGGAGGAGGACAGGGTATGAGAAGTACCAGGGAATGAACTCTACCAAATTATTCCATATCCATATATGAATATATCACAATGAACCATATATATGTATATAATTATAATTTGTATATATATAATAACATATATACTAATTAAAATAATAGCAAAAGAAGATGGCAACAAGTAGATGTGGGAGGGAAGAGGAGAGGGAAAGGGAAGGTACTGGGAAATGAGACTGATCAAATTATATTATGTGCATATATGAATATGATACTATGAATACCATTATTATGTACAATTAGAATATACCAACAATAAAAATAAAATCAATCAATAAAATAAAAACAATTTTACAGTTTTATTGGGGATAAGTCAGGCAAGTTTCTCATCTTGCAAATTAATCATCAACATAATTGTTACAACTCTATGGAAGTAAGCAATTATCTAAAAATAAAAGTTTTTTTTAAAACCCATAGAATAACAACACGTGGAGTTTTGTAGTATAAATATTCATTCTATTTCTCTCATTCCATGAAAGCTTTACACAGACAAGCAATTTCCTTTTCCTCTTCTTGAATCTCATTCTCTTAATATAATGCAAATAAATAGTAAGTTGCTTTTGATAATGTGAGTAGTGTTTATATGACACCATTTACTGATGATAGGTTAAAGGAGAAAATCACGGACTACATACTGAGCACCCAGCATCTAATATCTTCATCAATTGTACTGTTTTAAAAGAACCAATTAAATATTGAACAAATGAAGAATAAATGAATTAAGGGGTATTTTGACCTAAAGATAATATAAACAACTTCAAATATTTGAATGGCAGTCACATAAAGAATGAAGACTTGTTCAGCACTTCTTCAAAGGGCAGAACTTGAACCACGGGATAAACCTAAGCAACCAATTGGATGCAGAAGAGTTGTACCAAGAGTATTATTTGTAATTGCTTCCTCCCCCACACAATGCACTGTACACTTAACCTTCCCCTTCTTCTGAAAGGAGATGTCGGGACTTAATACTTAGGAACATCACATTTGCATGACAAACCCTCCCCTACCAGCAACGAGTGCACTCACACTATTGGGAAAAAAGCTAACCCTAATGAACTGGTTTACTCAGAAAATGGTCTGTTTGCTTCTTCGCTATATTTCTATACCTGTTAGTAATTCTCCAGAGGTGGGAAGAAACGAGAATATTTTCTGTAAAGAGGGTGAATCATAATCCCAGCAATTAAGGTTCTACCTTGGGCACAGTCCTGCTCTAGCCCAAGAGCATCACTGTGGCTATCAACCACTGATGCAGGTGGGGGTGTGTTCTGGGTGGGGAAAATGGCCTACAGCGCTGCTCTGCACCAAGCAGGGAGCTTGAGTTACGAATCTCCAAGAAGTATAAACTAACCACGTAATACTAATGGGCTCCAACCAAATTATTAAATATTAACAACTATTTAGCATAATTTTTAAGGACAAAATATATATAACATTTTTCTATTATATATATTCATTTTATCACATACTCAGTAAGGAATGCTGAAGTGGTTATAATCCATCCATTAAACTGAAAATAAACATTACAAATTTCTCTGTCAGTGTACAGGATTCTGAAGTGGATGCTGAACTCAGAATGGTACATCAATTTTCAAGAAAGCCACATAAGTGGTCAGTCTGGCTAATGGCTATTCATTGGAGATTGGTGGAACTGGGGCAGGCTCTGATAAGGAAATAAATCTGATAAAGGAAACATCGAGGGATCTGCAACTGGCTTTCTGAGCAGAACCATTCTAGTGGTGGAGTCAGCTTGCCATCTTGTTCTAATATACCTTCACAGCTTCTTCTACAGGAAGTCCAACAGGCTGCAAAATCATCAGCGATTATCAAGGTGTATGCTTGAGAGACCATGGTAAAGGCACATCTCCTTGCTGCATCTCCAAGTGCTCCCATAATTGGCTGGACCTTCTCAGACCATTGGTGGGCACTAATGGTCATAGAGATCCCAGGGAAATCTCGCAGCCAAATTTTCTGTCCTACTGACCAAATTCCCCCAAGTTCAGAATTTGCAAATTTTATAGCAGGTGGCATCCTTTTCCAAAGATAATTTTGCGTTATTTATGTCATTGCGGAGTAAACATAAACCTAGAAGTTGACCATTCACTAGGAGTGTAGCAATTCCTTCAGGGGCGTCCAGATGGTGGTTTTCACACTGATCCAGCAACTTTTTGAAACTAAGGGCACCTTCTGCCGTCACCACCACTGGTATCTTCCCAGGCAGTCTTGTAGCCTCATCTCCTGACCAGCCAGAACCCTGCCTTTCCCTCCAGGCCGCGTGCCCTCGATGACCCATGAATTGTTCTTTGCATGAATTATTGACTATCTCACTCATGAAGTAAAAGGAACCAGGTCATTGTTACTGGTGTTACAGCCTTAGGGTTTCTTCACCACAGTTGTCCTAGTTCTCCTAATTTCTCACTACCGCCAGCATTGAAGAGTTCAGGAGCATAGCATGTGCCAAGGTTACTCAGAGATACTGCTAACGTGGTTGTCATGGTCTGCTTTATGAAGGTGCCATAGAAAATGGGAATGACGGAAATGCTGTTCTGTTCAATGCCCCTGTGTGGGTGCCTGTGACAATCTGCTTTACTAAGATTCTTATTCCATGGCTGTTTTCCTTTTGCCTCTGGCTTGAGAAACCAGTGCCTAAGAAAATGAAGAGTGTCAAGAGGCTGCTGAAGCCCTGTAAATTCAGCCTGAGGACCTGCTGGGACAAGGAAGAGGGAGCCAGCCCTGGGGAGTAGAGGACTTGCTATATGTTTCCTAAACAGAATGTAGAAGCCTCTACAAGCCTCCTAGTCCTCTCATTTTTACCCCCTTTCCTACTGAGACTAATTTGCCTTTTGAAATGTAACATTAGCCTAGAACATTCTCCCCATCACATGTGGATGGCATAGGGAGAGAGCAAGTGAAATCATAAGACGATGCCGTTTCTAACTTAGAAAAGAATGCTGATTTGTAAATGCAGACCACCAACACTGAATAATTTCATCTTACTAGAAATAGCACATTAGCAGAAAAGGAAAATCAGCCAGGCAATGACTGAAAATGCCTGCAGCATGCTTGCTTTCTATCTTCTTTGGAAAATATATTCTTTGACTGCAGTAACTGGTGAATTGGGTGAATTATTGGCTGCATGGACATCTAGCACACCCAGCAGAGATTTTTTTGGTTACCTGTTTGTTCAGTAATCAAGTTGGAAAATGTAGGTGAAAACAGAGTTTTGTCCTAGGACATAAATGAACTCCATTGATTATCTACAATAAAGCAACAAACTAATATTCAAATTTGCATTTTGTTCTCCATAGAAAAAGCATAAATGAATACAAATAGTTCAAACCAGAATGGTAACACTTCTTTTATCTAGAGAGTTTTTATTAAAAACATTGCCTATTCTAAAATTATCCAGAGTGGAAAGGAAGAAAATAAATGCATATTTTTATGTATACATGGGGAGGCTTTGGATTTTCATTCACAGTCTATTGAACTATAGATTGATGCTAAAACTTTTAAAGGACATCCATTCTCACATCAGTTTAGGAGAAATTAGAAATTAGGAGAGATTAAGGGTTACTAGAGCAGAGATACTGTCATCAGCAATGATAACCACCAAGCCAGGCTCTCATTTCATATAACATTTGAACTCCTTATTCTAATTATTTATTAAATATATGTTGTCCCTAAAAGCTTCCCTGCTCTCTGGGCAGGGATTCAATCTTATTTGTTCCTGAATCTATAGCTATAAAATCACAGCCTAAAAATACGTTGGCAATAATAAAAAAATGAACAATATGCTTAAGACATTTTTTCCCAATGGAACAAATAATGCCAGAGATGAGAATAAAGCCTACAGATTGTCATCTTTCACTTACTTTACTGGAGTCAGCTGCACCAAGGCAAATCACACTGGGGTCCAAGTGCTTCAAGGGACCAGCTTCATTGCATGGGGACCAGGCTGTAATCCTGATATTGTGGTCCTTACAGCAGCTCCCAATACTCTGCATCTTGTTTGACCAGGCTTATGCTTTCTCACTTTCTTTTAAGATATGACTTGATTTTGCCAATGATATGTGAGCAACAATGCCAGGCTTCACTTTCAAAGCCCATGCACAATTTGTTACGTGTTTTGTTGCAGTCTTCCTGGAAGCATCAATCAAATGGGAATTTCTGTCTGCCAAGGTCCCTCACTGACTCGGAAGGGGAGAATCTTGTCACCTCTGTGCACTTAAATAAATGATTTTTAAAGTTATTTCTTGCTTTTAATCCTACACTTGGAAACAATAGTTTTCTTTACTTTTTTCTTTCAGAATGAAAAATGAATGGGAGATCAATCAAACTGTAGAGAAAGGCCAAGGAGAGACATCCTGAGAATCTAAAGGAGTCTGGCTACAGACTCACTCTGGATAACAGCCAGAGTGTTTATTTGGCAATTTGGATGGTTGATTAGACTGTCGAAAAGAAATACTGACTTTCTGCAATTATATCCACTTTATGTCTAGTTTCACAACTTGTCTTACATTTTCTGAAAATTATTGTCATAAACATTAACCTGCAGTATATTAGTAGACTCTCCAGAGAAACTCTATATCTCACAGGCATGAGAAATGCTTTATATATGAAGCATTATGGGAATAAAAATGTCTGTAAAATAACAACATATTCTTGTAGACTTAATATTTTTCTTCCTCTATCCTTAAGTTATTCTGCACCAAGAAATGAGTATAAATAAAATCACAAATATGAAACTTATCAAAATCTCTATACTTATAAAGGACTAATTTAAGAAATTTATTCTTTAACATGAATAATTCAATTTTATTTATTTTATTTTTTGTGGTGTTTGGACCCAGGGCCTTGCATGTGCTAAGTGCTCTCTACCATTGAGTTGTATCCCCAGCCCCTGCAATTCTTAATATAGCCAGCCTTCCATATGTATAGGTTCTGCATCAAAAGATGAAAAATATTCAGATAAAAGAAGATTGCACCTGCACTGAACACATGAGATTTTCTCCTTGTCACTATTCCCTAAATAATCTAGTACAACAACTATTTCCACAGTATTTATATTTTGTTAGGTATTGTAAGTAATTTAAAAATGATGTAAAGCATACAGGAGGATGTGTGTAGCTTCTTTGCAAATACTACTGGACCATTTTATATGAGAATTGAACATCTGTGGATTGTGGTATCCATGAGGGGACCTGAAATGAGTCCTGCATCGATACCAAGGGACACCTGTACTTGGTTTAACCGTGTGTCCCAGATGGTGCTGTGAAAAAAGATTAGTGTTAGGTTTTCATTTTTATGAGTAGTTAATATGAAAGAAATGTGTCTGTTTACTTTTTTTCTGTTTTATTTTCATTCTAGAATAATTCTCAGGAATATGAATATCCATATACTCAGAGTAAGAATCATAATAATATGTATACACCTTATAACAGATCATTTCAACTGTCAACAACAGTGATATCTCATATTATTTTGAACTTTCGTTGCATCAACTCATTGATACTTTTATAAGTACCCAATGACAGCAGGGATTTTTTTTTTTAAGCAAGAAACTGGATCATAGAGAGTGTCCTGGATAGTATATTTAGAGGAATGTGGACTCATTCTTTGTTGTTGTTTTGCTGATTTTATCTATGCCTTCTATGGCAACTCTAAAAATTCTTTCCCCACCCTAAGAAGACAAGAAAAAATGAAATGTGTAGGATTTGGTCTCAGTAGACATGCATTATAACTCCTTCTCTACAGAGTAGCAGCTGTCCTCATCCTAAAATGGGGAAATAAAACAATAGAGTCTTTGTGAGAATTAAATGAGATAATAGATGCCAAACTCTTAGCTCAGTGCCTAGCATACAGGAAATTCTCAGTAAATTACATCTATTATTATCAATTCTTACTTCTCAGCCACCCAGAATATTTAGGGTATGATGAAACTATGCTGATTGGCCCTATTATAAACCCCTGCTATGTAATTACTACAAACTATGAGCTCATCTTCTGTGTACTATTTATTTTCCAAAGCAGTATTCCAAATCTGATTCATGCTAAAGCCCACGCGAGATCCATTCATATTTGAACACAAAGTTCTGAAATTCATTCATACAGGATGAATTTCCTTATCTATAACCTTTAGTCCATTCATTTAGTTTATGAGAGTGCCGTATGAGGTAGAGCTTAAGAGCATAGCAAGCCCTGTTGCTCTCTTTTCTCTTGCCTGAACATTCTTGTATTTAAAATGAGGAATCTTATAGCTCTCAGTGAGTAGGTTTGTTTCAAGGGCTGAATGCATTAACATGTGTAAAATGCTTTAAACAGAGCCTGGAAAATGTTAAACACCATCTACATTTTGCTAATATTAGTCAATCAAATTTTATTAGCTACCAGCTACGTGATAATACACTAGTGCTCAGAATTCGAACAAAAAAGGTTATGATCTATAAATAACATCTACTCTCAAAGCATTGAGGTCTGTGGGAGTTAGATATGCTGTTACACATATGGAAGACCAGGTGGTAAGTGCAATAGACAAAGAGGTGCAAAATATTACAAGGAGGTTGTATACTACTGTGACAGAGTAGTAAGAAGGGATATTAATATTATATCAAATTTATGAAGGGAAAAGTTAAAAATGAGAAAGTTTATGTGGTCATGAAGCACTGAGTGTTAAAGGAGACATTTGAATCTGGGCAAAGGTGGGCCTCAATCTTGCAACCCTATCATTATTTCTAGTTATTTTCTCCATATCTCTATTTTTTTTTTTCAAAAAAAAAAAAAGTTTAATATAAAAATGCAGGGCTGAGGTTGTGGTTCAGTGGTAGAGCACTTGTCTCACATGTATGAGGTGCTGGGTTTGATTCTCAGCACCATGTATAAATAAATGAATAAGATGAAGATCCATCAACAACTAATATATATATATTTATATATATTATATATAAATATATATATATTTAAATGCAGAATAAAATGGAAAAGAATTGTCTTCTCTGATATCAAAAAACTGACCTGTCTACTTCATAACCATGTTTTGGCAACAATTCATAATCTTATGAAGGGCTAGCACCTCAGTTTGACTCTGTTTTCTCTCAGCTTCTCAAGTACTTTGCTTCGGGAGTGCTCCCCCTTTATTCCCCAGCATTGTTGTTTTGAATCGTTTCTCTCACCATACTAAATACTGTAAATCACATTCCTTGCAGCTTCTGCCCGATTTTGCAGCTTCAATTTATAGCAAGTTTCTTGAAATACTTGAGAGTCCTGGTTCCCTCTTCCTCGCTGCTCATTCCCTTTTGAGTCCATTATAGTATTTCTGGCTACTCCATGAAATCACTTGTCACAATCTTCTATGAGTTATATGTGGCCACACCCAACATGAGGCTCCATCTCATAAAACAGAGTGGAATAAATGAACAAATAATGAAGAATCTAAGTCCCCAGAGTCCAAGGGACCTGCTCTTCACACAAATCTCGATTTCAGAACCTTTATGAGCAAAGAGAATACCACTTTGATGAAGTCAATGCATCTCAGGAGGGAGGTTAAAAGGGGTGCTCCTAGGGCTGTGCTCAGAGTTTACTCATGGGGCTTCCACAGAGTGGACATTAGTAAGTATGCTCTAGGCATGGAAGGTCAGAATTTGTAAGCCAAGTGACTTGCTGGGCCAGTCAGTAGTCTTACCCTTGGAACAGAGGAGTTTGTCCCTGGTCTTACTTTGATAAATATGAATCTGAAAGAGCTGCTGATAAAACACCTGAGCTTATGTAATTTTGTTGCATCTTATGATTCTGTACATGTTATGTATAGTATGTTTTGAGAATTGTAGTGTAGTTTGCTTTGCAAATGGGTTGATCTGGCTACCTGAGTGCTTAGCACCTTAATGATGTTTTGATTCTCATACTGACACAACCCACAATCATTTGAACTACACTTCTAAGAGTTGATGTTTTTAGTTGCATATTTGAGCATACTTTCTTGTTATCTTCTACTGTGCCTCTTCAGTTATGTAGCTAGTATACAATCTAAAGTGGGAAAATTACTATCACCAAATTGTGTTACTGTGACTCTTAATTTTGTAGGTTTCCTCACATCTCAGCCTTTGAGAGCATTCTTGAAACCTAGCAAGTAGCAAAAAGACCACTGAGAGTAGAAACAAAGTTTATATCTATTTAGGAAAGACTTTCAGAGCAACTAATGATTATATCACTTTGATTACATTATTTAATTAATATTAGAAACAATGGAAGAATTTACTGGGGACTGGAACTCTATCAATCAGGAGCAGTGAAAACTGGCTACCCACCAGCAAAGAAAATGAAAAGAAATGAAAGAATAATAATATACCTACGGAGAATAAATAAATAAATAAAATTAAAAAAAATAATAATAAAAGCACATTTGACTTTCCAATATGTTTACATAGTATGTGGCTCCTTCACAAGGTTACATATGATGTGATTAATATTTTTGATGTTTCCAGAATATCATTTTTATCAACCATTCCAATAATTATTATACTATAATGCACTGAAGCTCTTAGAATCTGGCTGAAATTATCTTATTTTACCCCAAATGAGTAGCTTACCAAAGTCCCATTGTACTGTGAGACAGTATAATCATAAACAAAAGTCATAGAACTATGGCATATATTTTAATATATTTTAATAAACACAAATGTCATTTTGAAAAAGGAAAATATCAGGGCTTAAAGACTTATGCATTAGCAATCTAGAAAATTTAGTGAAGATTAATACTTCAATTTAGCCCTGGTGCCAGAGAGATGATTCTTTGCTCTCTATGAGCATTTGAAAACATAATTCAGGAAAAAAAAAAATCTTCTATTGGGTTATCAGCA
Source organism: Xerus rutilus (assembly GCA_028644305.1). Taxonomy (NCBI): domain Eukaryota; kingdom Metazoa; phylum Chordata; class Mammalia; order Rodentia; family Sciuridae; genus Xerus; species Xerus rutilus. Next base: position 113,283,541 of record CM053404.1, on the reverse strand, counting down.
TGTATTGTGATCTATCCTGGACAAGAGCCAATGGGGCTGTTATCATCTTCCCAGTCATTTGAACATCATTACACAGTTCCTTCAAATAGATAGTTATTATTTTAATGCTATTCTAATTGTATCATTTGGTGTAATAAGCTAAGTAGGCTAAAAATATTGTCAGCAAAGTTTACATCAGATGACTGCTGTAACCACTGTATTTTAAGAATTTTTTCAACTGTTATGTAGCTAAAGAAGCATGTGGCTGGCACAGTCTTTCTTTTGCCAGTGGTAAGTTGTATTTACTGAGGAATGGTGAGTGATAGGAAAGGAGGAGATCTTTGTGCTTTAACTGTGCTCTGCTGTGTTTTGTTTAAAGTTTGAGTATTTCTGCTGTGGTTCATGGCATCCTCTACACCTAAGGGAAATGTGGGTTCTTCAGGTTAAATATGATGCCTTACTTCATTTGCAAAATTTAATCTCCAAAAGCAACAACAGAATGTATGGTCTTTGTCCATGTCATTTACTACCTATGATTAATATAAATTTCATGAAGGCAATGCAGATGTCTCCAACTTGCCATTATTATGACTTTATTTTTTGACTTTATGATGATGCAAATGTGATACACTTTCAGTAAAGACTATATTTCAAATTTTCAATTTTTTGTCTTTTCCCAGGCTAGCAGTATCCTGTATAATATTCTCTTGTGATATCAGGCAGAAGCAGCAAGCCACAGCATCACAATCAGGCATGTGATCACAAAGCAAACCAATCAGTACTCTACAGTGTGCTGTGTTGGTAAGCTAGGATGTGAAGTAGGTGAGGTGTATTGAATACATTTCAACATATGATGGATTTGTTAGGGCATAACGCCATTACAAGCTGAGAAACATCTGTATTGAATATACTTTTCAGTAGTAATTGATTCTTGTTTACACATATTTTCACTGTATATTATTTTGATTCTTCATCTGTTAGTTATTTATCAAGTAGTGATTACCTACATTTAGAGGACAATGCATTTTAACATGTGGCATAATGGAATAGTTACAAGAATTTGCTATGATCTCCATCACTAATCACCCTTCAGAAATACAAACTTGGACAGAATAGCACTGATTCAAAATTATAAACATCTCTTTGAGTTTTAGACTTGATAAGGATACAAGTTATTTGGCATGTATATCTAAAAAGAACAAATAAAAACAATAAAGCAAAAATAAATATTTGACAATCCATTCTTTCAAAGGTAAATTGGGAACTTTAAGAAAAATGTTATTTTATCTGGCAACGAAAGAAATAATTTAATCTTACACTGTATATTAAATCAGCGGTTTATTTAAGAGATTGGTGACAGGAATAATATTATATCTGTGAAAATAAGAATCCACAGTTCTGTTTGTATGCAATTATAAAATGGGCTATTTTAAATCAGCTTTTATTTTCCTAAGCAAAATTCACAGTCATTCTCTGTATAATCGATTGGACAACTCTGTAGTATGCCCAGATCAGCATTTATGATAAAACAATAAATGATCCACCCTCAGGCCTGGTTGTTAGGGAAAGAATGTCATATATCACAGTAAAATCTTATCAGGGATCCTAATGTATGGACCTAGATTTAATCTAAATATTTTTATGTACACCACAAATTGTAAATATATTTTCTTTGAATCCACATAACCTATAGATTAAAAAAACTCTATATTCAGCCAAAAAGTAAACCCTGGGCAGCATGCCAAAACCTAAATGAAATCAAGGGGTGAAAACGAAAGCCAAAGAGCAGATCTAAAATGATGTAGTATATATTTTCTCTCCTTCTTGTTTTATCATCAGAGAAATTTATGTCAGTTTCAACTGGAAGACATTGAACAGACCCAACACCTAGTACTTGACATCTGGCTTCAGAGTCAGTTGAAAACAACCATCTCCCAACCTTCCTTAGTTCTTCTCTATCTTTATGTATCTCAGCCATACCATAGAAAATGGCAAAAGGAATCTTAAGGATAAAAGACCACATTAATAAAAGGTGTCCTGAATCCATCCACTACTCTCTACTCCCATTGCTTTCTTAGTGTCAGTCAAAAGTTTTTGTTTAATAGTACAACTAAATGGTTATCTCTGGTGCAAATTAATGCCTGCAATGTTGACTCTGGGGTACTGTATATTTCTGAAGGATTTTCAGATGTATCAAAAACACATCATTTTTGTAAAATAATCACTTTCCATGTTTTACACAATTGTATGTACCTCCTCTTTTAAATAAAAATTTAAACAGAACTCCAGTTTTTAAAACAGATGACAGTAGATATTTCATGACAGTGTCAGGGATGTTGGCTTTGGAACACCTCCATGAAAACTCTCTGCCTCCCTAACACTGTCTGAAAACCATCAGGTATTAAGTGAAGTGACATTGTGTAGAGGTGAGGAGAAACTTCAGGTGCCGGTTTTGAGTCCAGCTCCATTATTGTCCAGCTATGGCACCATCTGTCACTAAACATCTCCACATCTTGGTTTCCTCATCTGTAATATGGAGTTGTTATGAGGATTAAATTAGGTAACATTTGTGAAGCATTTAAATTAGTCATATTTGTGTGTTGGTTAAAAAAATGTTTCCTTATTTCACTGCATTGCTTATGGAAAGGAACAGTATGAACAATATACTGGTTTTATTGCTTAGGATAATGTACTTTCCAACTAAATTGTGATTTCTAAATCTACTGTACATTGGTTAGTGTTATCCCATAAAAAATCCATCACCTCAGGGTTTTCAGTCCTGGACTTGCATGTATCATGTATATAAACCTATATCAGCTTTTCTCAGGTTTGATATGTCCCACTACCTTCATTTTTGATGATGAATGAGAATTTAAAATAACTATAAAACAATCATTTCTAATTTAGGACTAGTTTGTTGATCTTCTCTTCTTGACTTTCTTATTCTATGTATTGATTTAATTAACACCTAGACTAATATAGATTCTCCTCTAAAAAAAAAATCCCAAGGCATTTTCAACAGCCTCTAGTACTCGCTATGTAATTTTCACTCAGTGTTAAATAGAGCACATTCAGTAATAGTTCTTTACCAACAAAGCTGTAGTTTTTCCTTCTATATATGAAGTCTGAATAAGCCATCATAAATCAGACTGGATTAAAATTTAGAAGTAATCATAACACTAGCTTTCATTAGATTTTTTTTGTGATAACTCCTAAGTTATTTATTTAGATGCAAAATTACAGCAGCCAAGTGTTGCAGCAGGGATAAAGGGCCATTGATGTCCGTCATGCAGAAACGTCTGCTTGTCATTTCTAAATTATCTGCTGCATGCTGCAAATTTCTATTTCCTAGCTGATAACTTTGGTTATTTGGGGATCTAACACTGGCTTAGAATGTATATTTTGATTTTGACAAAAATGCAGCATGTGGTGGGGCATAATGTTTCTGACATATGAGAGAGAAATAGGGCATTTAATAGCATTTAATTCCGAGGAAAATTATAAGAATTTGCATTGAATTGGAGAAAATGACTGTAAAACAGGAAAGCACACTGTGCTACTAGGAGCAAAAAGCACATTCAGTCCTTGAACATTCGTTACCCACTGAGTTCACACAGAACACAGTTCTTTCTCCAGAGCCACCTCCATGATTGGGGCTTTAAAGAATGGTGGCACAGTGAAATAAAAAGCTGATTGAGAAAATTGCACGTTGGCAGAATGCACGTGTTTTAAGATTTATTGTAGATACTAAGCTTACATAATGCCATCATTATCTGCGACTACATCTAAGTGTGTGCTGTTAGAAAAGGTCATTTAATTTCTCAGCCATCTCAAAAGAAAGTGGCTAAGGGAATAAGATCATTAAATTGCTAAAATAATATCAGTAGCTATTCAAAACTACATGTTTTCATTTACCTTAATATAAGTATTCTTGGCTCTAAGAAAATATCTCCCATTTTATTCTACTTAAATGGGGTTTCATGTAGAAGTAAGAAGTAAACAAATGAAATGCTTCAGAAGGATATTGGAATTTTTATTCTAATTTTATAAATAATAGTTATTTTTCTGGTTATACAAATGATAAATGCTCATTGTATAATGCATGGAAAAAAAGGAAGTAATTATAAGGAAATAAACAGATCCATTAATCTACTACTCATATTTAAAGCAGATCCTCCCTTTGTGTATTTGTGTGTGTGTGTGCATGTATATGTGTGTGCATGCATGTGTGGAGACAATATAAGAACTAGAATTTTCATGTCTTCTTGATTTACTTAAATTGTATCATAAAATTCTTTACCTCATTATACACACACAGATACACATATTATGTCCTGCTATATTTATGGACATACTATGAATTATTTACTTAACCTTTTTCTTACTATGGCATTTTACATTAAAATTGTTAAATAATATTATAATGAATATTGATATGTAACTCCTTATACATTGTCTATTTCTCTAAGGTAGATTCCTAGAACTGTCAGCATACTATCAAATTAATGTGCACTTGCAAGTGTTTCAACAGCTTCATAACACTTTTCGGATAGATTGGTCAATTTTTATTGGCACCAACAGTATATGCCACAGTGCCATTACAATAGCCAGCTATTACATTATAGCAAATATACATTCATACATCTGAATAAACAAAAACAACCAATATATTTTTTAAATTAGCATGTGATTTATATTCTAATCTTTATCTCTCAAGTTTAATGACATAACAAATAGAATAGTCATAGACAGGCTCACGGTACCATGGACTCTTTCTATCAAGAAAGATTATCCCAGAACACTACTGATCATGATATAAAACCACTGAAACAGAGGTGGACTTTATGTATTGTGGTGACACTGCATGCCTTTAAGAGTGACAAAGCCCAACTAAATATGCTTTCATTCACACGAGAATTAGGTTCTGAGAACTTATAGAGTTATTGCTTGTTTCTTAATCAAGTTATTTCAAGTATTCCAAAGTAGTCCCCAAGGTAAATGAACATAAAAATGAATCCTTTAAAAACATTTAAATATTAACCTTAACACTTCACATAAATCATCTAGAGTGAGCTTTCAACAAACATTCTGATCAAACTTTTGAGGATGGTACTTTTTATTAGTCTCATTATATAACAAGGACACTAGAGCTATGATAAGGAAGGATAAGGTGATTAGTTGGGGTTGCTCTAACAAAATGACCCAGATTGGGTAATTGATAAACAAAGGAAATTCACTACTCATGATTTTGGAGGCTGTGAATTCCAAGATCAACGTACCAGCAGCTTTGGTGTTTGGTGAAAGCCTCTATCTACATCATAGATGAAGACCTTTAGTCATGTCCTCACATGGCAGAAGGAGCTAATAAACTTCCTCTGTCCTCTTTTATAAGGATATTAATTCATTCATGAGGGCTCAGACCTCAAGGCCTAATTACCTCCTAAATGTTTCACTTTCTAATACTACACCAGGGATTAGATTTAAACACAGATTTTGAGGGGACATAACCTTCAGACCATAGAAGAAATTTATTATCTATAAGCAACTTGTCCAAATGACACATCTACTGGATACTGATGCTGACTAATGTTCCCTTTCACTAATTTTCTTTCTGTTTATTTATACACACAGAGACACATACATCAAAAGTACATATACACCATAGACACTGATAGGATTTAGATGTGAGGTGTCCCCTAAAAGCTCATGTGTGACAATGCAAGAAAGTTTAAAGATGAAATGATTGGGTTATAAGGACCTTAATCTAATCAGTGTGTTAATCCACTTGAATGGATTAACTGGGTGGTAACTGTAGGCAGATAGGGTGTGGCTAGAGGAGATAAATCACTAGGAGTATGCCTTTGGGGTATATATTCTGTCCCTGGTGAGCAGTCTCTCTCTTCTTCCAGATTGTCTTGTCCTGAGATGCTTTTCTCCTTCACACTTTTCCACCATGATGTTCTGCCTCACCTTGAGTCCAGAGCAATGTCATATGTGGACAGATTTCTGAAACCATGATCTCTAAATAAGCTGTTCTTACTCTAATATTGTTCTTGTAAGGGCTTTTGGTCACAGTAGTGAAAAGGCCAAATAAAACATATACATATACCTATATATGTTCAAAACTACATAATAGGTATGTATATATTTGAACTAAATTTTTAATGAGTCCAGATGTGTGAGTATATGTATGTACTTGGATCTGATGTTAGTGCATATATTTGTGTGTCCGTGCATTTTAAAAGAATAGTATTTCATATATCCTGGAGATCAGTGCTCTGTCTGATGTGCGTGTGGCAAAAATTTGCTCCCAGAATGTAGGCTCTCTGTTCACTTCATTGATAGTTTCTCTTGCTGAGAAGAAGCTTTTTAGTTTAAGTCCATCCCATTTATTGATTCTTGCTTTTATTTCTCGTGCTATAGGTGTCTTGTTAAGGAATTCGGGGCCTAATCCC
>CM053404.1:113265554-113276607 GCA_028644305.1 Xerus rutilus | reverse complement strand
TGTACAGCTTCTGAAAATTTGTTTTTTTCTGTTATGTTTGCTAACATGTATTAAAATGCAACTTTTGGGAAAAAAAATAAAATAATAAAAAAAAAAAAAAAAGAAAAAGAGCTCTAGGCTTAGACCCAGGGGGGGGAAAAAAAAAAGAATAGTATTTCAGAGTTCTTCAGAAATGTTTTGGGCATTCACTAAGCAATAGATATTATGAAGAAAATTCACTGAATTTTGATTCCATCCAATGTTTAAGTTATTTGTGACTCATCCTCAAGATGAACTCTCTTGCCTTTCCATTAATTGCAGGATAAATGTATCCATATTATACAGCGTCTTATATGGTATCTCCTTGCATGTGTGAAGGGATTCCAGATGGATGTTTATGCCCAAGGCCCTGTCCAGTTCTACCTCACCCTCAATAGATTCAGCCAATTCAATTTGCATAGTGATCTCCTTGAGTAGTGTTTAAAGCCTCTGCTAGCAAATATTAGAGAAGGCTTGCCTAAGGATTGTTGCTACACTCCATTCATTTGAGCTCTCAGATATTGGCCCCTCTGAGTTGAATTCTGATCCATAATTTGAGGGCCCAATGAGTGTTCATGGTTCCCTGAGCCATCTAAGTGCTGTAAGCATTGGTTATCTCCTTGAAACCTGAAGAATGAGTGGCAGGAAATCAAGCCAGGCTCAGTGGATAAAAAGGGGGTTTTACTTTATGAGTCAAACAGGCAAGGAATTGAATAAAAATATTAAATAAATATTTATTACATATCCAATTTCAGAGAAAATGTTAACTAGGAAGTTTTAGAGAGAGAAAAGTACTGGAGATTGACCTAGAAATGATCCTATTCACTTTTATTAGAACTCCTTTCACTATGAAAACTAGTAAATCTCCAAGGTCATTTGAGAAAGATGTTGAGACATTTGTAAAGATAAATAAAATGCACTGTTTGAAAGATCTTTTAACTTAGAACAATGCATGTATAAATACAAAAATAGATATAGAGGGAATGAAATGAAAAACCAAAGTTTTCCTTCCAAAAGCAAACTTCCTTGACTATTTCTATTTCAGTGCTCCTTAGAGTAATTTCACCTACTATATGTAATGTGCTTAAACCTTTACTCCTTGATTTGAAACCTTTAGCTGTATTTATTACTTATTGTGAAAGATAATACTCTACTCTTAATCTCCCCTGCTGGCATACCTCCTTCTCCTAATGACTTTTTAAAAATCACTTAGTTGTTGTTGGACTGCTGATGATTATTTATAAATGTAAACACGATCTTAATATTTATTATTAGTTCAAGAACTTTAGATGTATTTCAACTTCTTCCTACTTAAAAATACTTAAAAATAAATTATTTCCATTGACCTGTTTTCCCCCATACATCTTTAAGCTTGTATCACCTGTACTCCTACTTTCATGTGCTTAAAATTAAAAAAACATTTTTATTGCTTTTGTTAAAATAGCAATCTTAAAAAAAAAAAAAGGCATGCTTTTTCTACAGTAATAGTTTTCACTTGGTACCAATTTGGTCCCTGAACTCTGACCCCAAAAGGCTATTTCCCATAGACTGACTTCCTATCCCCTGGGAAAGGCCACTGACCAGGTGAGAACATGACATCCTTTCTGGGAGGATTTTAGAAGGAGGTTGCTCAGTTGAAATTGGACTGAGCTGTTTGTCTTGGGCTGAAGGTAAATGTGTTAAGCTGTTGGATATTCTATGCCTCACTGGTTCTGACCTACTCTTCTCATTGATTCCTTATCCTCTTAAAGACCTGCAACATTTTGCATGTTTTACCCATAGACCACTTTCCACAGATAATGTGAATTTTCTTATAAGTGTTCTGGGTCTCTTTTTATGATTAGATTATGGTTAGATACAACTCGGATCCTTTACCATGATCTTTGCATTAAATGCTAGTTTGATTTTTTTTTCTTTTGCCATATAGCCAATTAATATTCAAGAAAACAATCAGATCAATTTCCCATCTTTGTGGTCAATATACCAGGAATTCCCTATCTCCAAATTTGAGATGAAAGCCAAATAGGCAGGTATGTTGCCTCCATCTTTACAATTGAAGGTTCTATACTGAATAGAATAGCTTATTATAAAGAGAAGAGGAAACTGAAATAGGAAGGAATTTAATAATATTTCACATGTGGAGATTTTTTTGTTTTTTATTTTTAATACACATTTTGGAATTAGCTAAAACAGAAAAGAAATTAAGGAACTATAAATGGTCAAGATGAGGCCCCACTTTAATCAGATCATAAAAATAAAGACTAGAATAGGGACAGGAGTTTCAAAGGTGAATTCATTTCTTTTTTGTCTTGTATGTACCAAATTATGTGAAGGACAATGGATTTATACTCATAGCAAGAGTCCAAAAAGAGCCCTGCAAATGTGGAGGCATTTAATGACCAGAACAAAATAGTAGGCCTGAGAATAAGATTTTAAAATATTAGAAATTCTTTCTTTTACTTGTGTAAAAGATTTTTAACTTTAAAATAAGGAATTTACATGGAATTCTGAGTATATGGATCTATTCAATAACTATTTATATATTAGTATTTATACTAATACACATTTATATATTAGTATTTCAAAACTGTACTGAAGCCAATATGTAATTTTTGTTTTTTGGTTTTTTTCTTCTAAATATCTATCTACTCCTACAACACATTTCTTGTGACTCGGGATGCAAATTATAGCACTCTCTACCACCAGCACTGATCTAGGATTGTCCACGTGACTCGAGAAATCTGTTCCCTTAGACACAATGAACAACTCATGGTAGAAGATGATCAGGACCCACCTTTAGACTTTTCTTGCCCACACTGCAGTGAAATGTAGGCTCTGCCCACCTGCTGATACCTCCAGTCAGAGCTGAAAGTACACCCTTGTTTAGCGAGGATAAGAATGCTACAGATCGGGAGGTGTCTAGTCACATTCCACCCTTGGAGTATAAAGCTCAATGGAGAATAAGATATGACCAATTTCAATGTAAAATGTAAGAAGAAAGAGGAGAGTGGTTCCATAAAAGCTGAAACGTTTGAGTCCCTAAATCCTAGTGTTTCTTTCAAAAACTCCACTATTGTTCTTCAGAGGTAATAGAACCCAGTTATTAATCCTCTCCATTTCCTAAACTAAAACTAGTAAATCAGATTTGAACCAGTTTTTTGTATGTATGTGTCTGTTAGGTAAATTGTTGTTTCTGAACAGATTGTGTTTTGTGATTTATAACAGCAATTATATGAGAGCTAAACAATTGTAGCAATATAGTCCAAAGTATTTATGACACTGATGTAGCCCTATTGGTAAAAACATTAACTCGACACCTTTTATAGCTAAGCTGAATCTAAATATAGGGAGTCAAACAAACACACTAACTATGATTTAAAAAAATAGCACTAGGCTTTCTTACCTGTAAAGTCTTAAAATTAGTATCTCTGCCATGGATAATACAAGCTTCTTCACATTGCCTAAGTCAGAAGTTCCTTTGTAAAGAGTTATAAGTAACTATTTTGCGAAATTTATATAGCCAGTGAGCTTATTTATTTATTTATATTTTGTGGGTTTTTTTTTTTTGGTAGGGTCACTTCATAAAATTCTTCTAATGAAAACCGTTTATCAGCATTTTGCAAGCCAGAAGGTCTTTTGAAGCCCCGAACCTCTGGTTCAAAAACATGTAATAAACACCTATGATATGTCATGTTTCCATCAAATGATTTAATATTTTCATCTTACATTTTCTCCACATATAGCCAAGGAAATCGTGTATGTTTCAATTTTTAAAGTGAGTGTTTACATTCCTTCTACTTCCTCAGCATCTACTAAATGTCAAGTATTTTTTGTTTGTTTTTGTTTTGTTTTAGTTCTTGGAGTTGACATTAGTGCAGAAATACTGGACAAAGAGAAGACTGGAGAGAAGCACAGAGATGCCATTTATCTTCCACTGCAGGGCTACACGCTCAGAGGTGCTTAGAGAACTTTACCAGGCCACGCAGTTGTGAATCTGGTGATGCAGAGGTAATGATGATTCAAACTGCTACGGGATTCCTAGAGATGTTGTCCTTTTACTTTAAGACATAGCAGAGTTGAGATACCATATAAATTGAAAGAAGAATGAAAAGAATATAAATTCAAAGTATAAAAGAAGAGGGCAAAACTGCAATGTACATGAAAGAGACACTTGATGAAATAAATCCCCAAAGGATATGGAAAGGAGAGTAATATAAACCAAGGCAGGAGATTTTAGCAGCTTCAGAAGACAGGAGGAATAACTGAAATGAGAGAAATGAAGAAGTAGTGAAAGTAAAGAGAGTTTCGAATCTGCTGGAAGGAAAAATTGGGGCCATTGCACAAGCCAAGAATTTTAAAAAATCAATGTCATTAGGTAGATATGATAACAATACTTTAATCGAATATTACTGTTTATATGTGAAGAGAAATGTACAAATAATAATAATCTTCTATGAGGTGACTGAAATAACAGTAAAAGTTTTAATGACATTTATAAAATCATTCAGAAACCCAAGCTACCCCTTTGAGCTTTTGATCATCTTAGTATTTTAATATTATAATTACAGCATGTCAGTACTCTATTTAAAATGTAATTATCAAAGCTCAGAGGAAACTGATTCTTATGCATCCATAATTTCATACAATATAATTTTAGAGCTTGAGCTATTTTTATGTTATCGTTTTAGTCATAGAAACATAGCTGAAAGTCTAGGGACTTGTAGTTTTCACTTTTCAATAGGCTTTTAAAGATAATCTTTGCTTTTAAAGTGGCCTTGTCACTGAGTATTCTTTTATCTGAAATAAATCAAATTGCTTCTGGGGGAATAAAATGGTTCATGTGGTTTCCATAAACATATCTTAACAACAAAACTACATCATCAAAAAAAAAAAAAAAGGAAAGAAATAAAAGAAAAAACAGGTTTTATTCAATTCTTGCATAGGCACCATTTCCCCCTACAAGATTTGGAAGAACATTTTAAATTCTATAGTCTGATGTTTTATTGATTTCCCTGTATCTTCTAAATACCATCTCAGGGAAACCTCCTCGACACCTATGTGAAGTTGCCTGAGCTGAATAATAGGCTCCTTCACAGCTGAGACTTTAGCCAGGTCATCATCTCATCTCTGGAGCCCAGAAGGCAGCTTTTTCATGCTGAATAGACAATTGTTTTTAGGATCTATGAAATATGCTTAAGACAATAATGATTTTGGTGGGCTTGAGGTTGAATTTAGGATTTTAAACAATTTCTTAAGTGTGTAACATGATCAGTTGGAGTGGTTAGACACTCAACCAAAAGCAATTTCTATATTTTAACTAAAGAATTGTATAGTCTTTATACTCTTCTTTCCTAGTCCTATCCTCCCTTCCTTCTTTTAATTATTCATCTATCACATATTTTGTGAAGCATCCTATGCATTATGGACACCCAAATCAACTATTTGTGCCTCTAAAATGCATGCAATAAACTAATGGAAGTTTTTACATTTTGAGGGTGGATATGCTCTTTGCAAATAGTCAAAAATGAACAAATAATATGATGAAGCTGTTTAATACGGTAACACAGTGTGTGAGTGTGTGTGTGTGTGAGTGTGTGTTTAATGAGTGAAATGTATGCTGGGCATACTCATTTGGGTGACACAATCCTATAATCGCAGCAACTCCAGAGGTCGAGGCAGGAGGATTGGGAGCTCAAAGCCAGCCTTAGAAACTTAGAAAGACCCTGTTTCAAAATAAAACAAAAATAAATAAAAAGGGCTGGGGATGTGGCTCAGTGATTATGTGCCCGGTTCAATCCGTGGTACCAATAATAATAATAATACAAATAAATAAATATTGAAATGTGAATGAAATACTGAAATTATTGTCCTCATGAAATTTATGACAGATCAGGAAATAATCCAATAATCCATGTGGAAAACATGTTATAAGAAAATCTACTTTATGGAATAACTAAAAATTTCTCAAATGCTGTGAGCCAGTTTCCTGCATAATTATTAATTCTCTACAAAACACCCTTTTCATTCACCAGAAAGATGGTGATTAGGTTCAATTGGCCAACTATGTCTAATTACATTATTGATTCCTTAAAATATGTGGGACTGCAGAACCTCACAACAAATTTCCATAATATCTCCCAATTTAGTGCATTCAAATTGCTAAAATAAGATGGCAGGACCTTGTTACTTTTCCTAGCAATTCTGGTCCAGAAGAGGATTCCTCTCTCTTCACATCTTCCTTAACAATCATTTCTCAGGAAGATTTCACCACACCCTTAATAAGTTGAGGCAGAGTGAGTAGCAAGGCCATGACTTGTGTACACTAAGGTGCTGCAGGAAGAAGGGATCCTCTCTTTTGTTCTCTTTGCCATCATCCTTTCTGTGTTTTGTTGGTTGTTTATTGTTTGCTTGGGGTTTTTTTTTCCCCCTTTAGTATAGGAGTTTGATCCCGGGGATGCTTTACTACTGAGATACATCCTTGGCCTTTTCTGTTTTTTTATTTGGGATAAGGTCTTGTTAAGTCTCCCAGGCTGGCCTCAAATTAGCAATTCTTCTTCCTCAGACTCCCTAGTAGCTGGGATTACAGGTGGGTGTCAGGGCACCTGGCTGTCCATCATCATCCTTTCTTCAAAGATGTCTCTCTCTGCTGTTCCACAGATTCTACTTTAAAGCAAGATGAGAAGAGGGAACTAGGGCTAAAGAGAGTGATGACTGGTGTTGTTCTCTGCTGGTGAAATGGAAGGAAATGGCACAGGGAGAGAGGGCAGATTGTAAATCAAGTGTGCATACTAACAACCAGGTTCATTACAGCAAGACCTCATGGTAGCATGGAGAAGGATAAATGATTTCCCATTCAAAATAAAATATATGAAGGAAACCTATGTTTAGGTCATGAAAAAGGAGAAAATATTCAACCAAAGAAAGGTGATACCTTTTTTCATCTAAGAGTTTCTGTGCAATTTGAAATCAGATCTGCTTACTTTAGACTGAAGTGAAATAACAGAAAATACCAGGAGCATTTGAGTTTTCAAAGAATGTCAGTTTAAGTGTCACAAATAGGTATTACATCAAAGTGGAAAATAGGGGCTAAATTGATGTCACCTCAATGCTTCCCTAGTGGGTCCTTTTTCTTAATACTTGTCATATTGAAATGATATTGAATTGAACTGAGTTTATTGGCCCATGAGCCTTTTTTAGGACCAACTCTGTGGTGTGCTGGTAAACCTGCTCTAGAGTATGTGAGTCCTGATTCATACCATATACTGATGACGTTGGTATAAATATGTCTGCCATTGTCAATTTGAAGTGTCCAAGAAATTAACAATTGCTTCATCATATTCCTGATATTTAACTATTAGCTGTAGGATATGACTGGTGGGGACAGTCTGCACCATCATCAACTCACACATGACTCAGGAAGACTTATGCAATGAATATTTCCCGAGTTCTGGTTGAGGAAGTTTTAAAAAAGAAATCCTCATGAGAATATTGGATTTTTCAGTTCCTCCACCGTTTTATCTTGTCACTTGTTACAAGAAGCGATTTACAGCCTGTGAGAGATGAGAAGACAGAGATAGAGGTTTAGGAGAGATAAGTTCCAGGTACTTCACGTCAGGTTCCAGGGACATTTCCAAAAGCAGTGGGTTTCAAAGGCTGCTTTGACAACTAATGTCAGCTGGTTTTACATGAGGAAAGGGATAGTATTTAATCTTGGTACTGAAGAAGATAAAATCCTAGCACTTCTTTTATGTTAAATTTGCTGTCACCTATTGTACGAATTAAAACAGAGTTACCAAAAGACTAAGTGGAATACTTAGACAGTTGTAGCATAGTGGAGATTAGAACCCAGCTGGATTCATGTTCAATCTGTGGTTCTATGGTCAGGAGATTTAAAAAAAAAAAGACATGGCTTTGTGCAGTAGATGTTGGATAGGGGTCTGAAAGTGGTCTTGGTGTGCCCTCTGCCTGCCATGACAATGTTCTGTGTGCTGCTCCTCAGCCTCCCTGACTTCTGAATGGGTAAGGTGTGGAGTTTACGAAGTCAAAAGAGAAAATCGAAGTCACCTTCATGAGAAAGTTCATTGCATAACCACTAGGAAAATTCCCAGACCTGGAAATTGAGAAGAAAGAGAGCAGGGGCCGGATGCTGTTTTAGGAAACTCAAAGAAAGATTATGAAGGATGGAGCAGTGCTCTGATGAATAACACTTTAGGGAAAAAATAAATGCTTAGAGGATGTTTTGTGGAGTTTTGATGAATGTTGGCAACTATAATTCTCCCCACACCTACCTCCTCTGCTGCTTATTTAAGAGGTTCAGGAAATATCTTCCCTAATTATTTTTCAAGACTTTGGAATGAGATGAATGTTTACATTAGGAAACATCACCTTGACTGAGGCTTGCCTAAATGCAGCCCCACTTTATTCTGGTTGTTACTAATCAGAAAAACAAAAAAAAAGGAGGATTGCAAATGATTAGTCCTTGGAGGAAGCAGAGAGATGCCAGCTGGTTCTGTGACTTCATACTTTTTAAAAGCATAAACATTGTTATAGATTTTTTTAGTTATTTCATTCTAAATACAAAGGAAATGTCTTCACGAGATTTCAACATCAATGGTACCTTGCAATTGTACTAGAGTTATATATTCAACATATAATTATGAAGCAAATAACATGTAACATGTAACATGTCCTTCTTACCTGAATGGCAGCAATATTTTCCAGTTTAGGGGGGGAAATCTCAAGTGGCTTACATTTTTTATTCTACCAATAGTATATTTCATTTAACCTTTTATTTTGCTTGTTAGTTCTTGAGTATATTAGATTATGTATTGACTAGAAATTCTGGCAGTCACATCAAAAAAGAAATGCAACCAAGTTTCCTCAAATATTAAAATTTATAGCCTTGAATATATCAGAGGCAAAGTCTGAGAGACATCAGCCTTTGTTAAGTCATTTCTTCTTTTTGATTTATGTGTTTGTTTACAATGCTTCTTTTTTTTTTCAAGAAACTGGTTAAAAATATTCTAAGCATTTCCAAAACATCATGTTTCAGTTCACAGACATTTAAAAATGTAAATAGAGCCACTGATCCAGAGAGCTTATGGCATATCAAACAGTAAACATAAATGAGCATGATCCACACGTGCGTCTTTGGCTCCGAAGCTCACATTCATCTTTAGAGTCCCCAAGGAGAAATCCACAGGCCTTTCTCCTCTTTGGTTTCTTTCTACCTTGGTGTTACTGTTAGCATTTGGGGTTGTATTATCTAAATGTCCTTGTGGTGAAGTCACTGACTGAAACACAGGCCCCAAAGATACCCTGCATTCCTCTAGATTCTCTGAATCTAGCTTTGTGCTTGTGCATGGCCATGGAGGGCCAAGCAGTTTATTGAGGAACTTACTATTATGCCACCAAAGCATCTGGTCTTTGCCTCCCTTCCTTTGATACTCAAATTAAGCTCCGCTCTACCGTCTTCATGGGGATGCTACTTCACTCTCAGCGTTCAGTGGCAGTACCAAGTAGGTAATATACTGGTGAATTTGATTACTAAAATGTTAGTATGTCAGAAAGAAATCATGAGACATTTGGAAACCGAAAACTGAAATTTCAAAAGTTTGAGCAGCACAGCAAATACATTTGGAGGTTATTTTCAAAAATTTCTCTTAAATTTTCAGAATTTTACTCTTGGGATATCTAGCTTCTAGGAAGGAGAAAAGGCAAAATAAAAACTTTAGGTGCATAATTATATGAATTTCTTAACATTATAGTAGGTTTGCTGTTAGCCCACCAAACAAATATCTTTCCAAAAAAAAAAAAGGTCCTTGCATTATTCTTAACTTGAGATCAAATATGCATAGTTTTGTCTTGGGTAAGATTTGTGTGTTTTCCTGGCATTCCTTTTCGTCTCAGAGGTGTCCATGACTGTTCCTTTAGAGGTGGTATCAGTTGAAGTTTAAAATGCTTCTGAGACAAGTTTGTGTTTTTGTTTTTCTTCAGCATTTATTAAAATCAGACAAATTTAGTGTTTACTAAATTTGTGTGGAGTAAACACAAAACTCAGTGTTTACTACAATCGAGCAGATATTTTTTACTAAATCGACATCTATGACTTAAAGACAAGTTAATATGCACCCGTTATATCCATTTTACACTGGTGGAAGATCAGATATAAACAAATAAGCCATTTCTGTTGGTAAAAGGGAGGTGGCAAGTACTCATAGATGAACCCCTGCTGCTAGTCAGAGGTGACAACATCACCACTGCCATTATTGCTCTAGTCATGAAGCTCATGACAAAGCACAGTAAAGAAACCTGGAGTGCTAATCCTATCAGCTACAAACTAGAGAAGATTTGAGGATCTGGAGTGGGGTGACAGAGAAGAGCATGTTAGCAAATGACCTTAGAAAGATAAGCAGAAGACAAATGTCAAGGATTTAGATTTTATTTTATGTGTGATGGGAAGCCCTTGGAGGGTAGGCAAGTATACTTTCTGATTTATATTTTATTTTATTTTTTTTATCTATCTGTTTTTATAAATAAAGTTTTATTGGAACACAGCCATGATCATCATATATGCATTGCCTGTGGCTGCTTTTTTATTTATTTATTTATTTATTTATTTATTTATTTATTTTTCTCAAAAGTTGCATTTTAATACATGTTATCAAACATAACAGAAAAAAAGCAAATCTTCAGAAGCTGTACACACTGTTCACTGAAAACATTTGTTGAGGCAAATAGAAAAAAATTGTTACAATCATAATTTTTCTAACTTTGCACAAAATTATAAGCAGATTACATTCTTCATATTAAACACCTTTATATGCTTAAAAACAACACACTACAGTAAAGCAGCCACTTCAATGTTTATAGCAGCACAATTCACAATTGCAAAACTGTGGAAGCAACCCAGATGTCCTTCAATAGATGAATGGATAAAGAAACTGTGGTACATATACACAATGGAATATTATTCAGCAATAAAAGAGAATAAAATTATGGCATTTGCAGGCAAATGGATGGAACTGGAAAGCAT
>CM053404.1:113162540-113265454 GCA_028644305.1 Xerus rutilus | reverse complement strand
CCGACATGGGGGAGGCAGGGGACAGGAAGGGGGAATGGGTATAGTAAAGATGGCTGATTTATATTTTAAAAGGGTCATTCTGCATCTACCTGGATAACCGACCTCAGAGGACCAGGAGTGAAAACAAAGGGACTAACTAATGGCTGCTGTAGTGTTCTAGGGTTTGGATTGCTGATGACTGGGACTGGATGACCCCAAAGAAGGTAAGGCTTGGTTAGTTTCAAAAGATATTTTAAAGATGAACCTGACACTGAATCTTTTTTGTTTTTGTTTTTACCCATTTTCTGTAGGATTTGGATTTACAAGTCAAATTAAATAAAAAGTAAATATCTCAAGTTCTTATCTATACCAGTTTACAAAGTAACTTCTCCTACTCTGGGATTTCAGGAGATTCAGGGATGTCCTACCCATGATCCCAAATAAATCAGTTCCTGCCATGTGTTTCCATTACTTTCCCTTTCCCTTCCCTTTCATTGGAATTGATACCAAGGACATTCATTAATGCACATCCTGTACACTGTACTTCATTTCAGAGTTTTCCTCCAGAACCTCCAAATTACAAACAGTTAAGCAAAGGGGAGTGGGAAAGTTAGATCTCAAAAAAACTGAGATGCTAACTGGATCTTAGAAAGGTAGGAGAGTGGGAGGTGTATCGCTTCTGGAAAAATCTTAGGGTTGTAGAAGTTTGTCCTGAATGCTGTTTCTGAATGCTAATTCACAATTTTTTCTCGCCTCTATCATATTTTCATTATTAAAAACAATCAAACAAAAACTAACAGATGAAAACAAAACAAAGTTAAAGTAAAGCAGTTTAAAATAAACTTCATGCTCTCTGCTCCCACAATACATTTCTTCAATGCAACTATTAGAAAAAATACATAAGGGTGCTTTTGTTTGTATACCTTTTGAGTATATCTATTTCCCTATAAAATATGACAATTTGGCAAGATTATTTACAGTGCTGTACATTAAATTTTATTTATGTTTTGCTACTTTATTACTATTTTGATAAGTATGGCAGGTATAATTGATTTCACAGCCACATTTCCGCCATCCCTCCTGTTCTCTGTACTTCCGTTGGAAAGCTCCTGCAGGATCTCTGCCTGCTCCTATCATACCACACAGAGGTTTACCTGTCATATTGGTCTCCTAATGGAACCTGGGATCAACCTCATACAGATAGCTATTCTTTACTGTTTTTCCCCTTCAGAAATAGAATAGTACCCCAGTGGACTCCTGCTTCTTTCCAAAAGCTCAATTTACCACCAGATCCCAAATTAAGATAGAACTTGCTGATATACCACACAGACCACACAGTATCTTCACATTTGCTTTGTCCCTTATGTTGCAGTTAAAAGACTACATTTCAAAAATGCACAGACAAAG
This sequence comes from Xerus rutilus, assembly GCA_028644305.1. NCBI lineage: Eukaryota > Metazoa > Chordata > Mammalia > Rodentia > Sciuridae > Xerus > Xerus rutilus. The sequence goes on along the minus strand of CM053404.1, from coordinate 113,264,068 downwards.
CATTAAATTCTAGAGTCATGTTACTCTGGTTTGGGAAGAGAATGAGAGGTAGTTTAAGTTTAAAAATTCACTCACTTTTAATTATAAGCATCTGGTTTCAACAAAGTCTTACTCTATTGGGTCTTTTTTTGCTTCTTTGTTCTCAAGCATTTATAAATTAGAATCCTTGGAGATTTATGAAGGGCATCTCTTCACCTCATATGAGTGTTAACTTTCTGAAGTCAGTAACTATACAAGATTTTAGGAGGCTGAAGGAAGGAGTTAATGGACAGGAGACCATGCCAATCAATTAAATAATAAATCCACCAATCACTCAAATGTGTATGAAGTGCATGGTGTATTATGGTGTCTCCAGATAAAGTCTTTCCTCTCCATAAACTCACTTTAGAAGGAAAAGTAGATAAAAAGAAAAGCAGAATCCAGTGAGCAAGAATCTGTTCTGAGACCTCTTTGTTTATTCCTGGAAATTTGATAAACCAGAACTTAGGTGCTTGATATAACTCAGTTCAGACATTATCATCTAAGATAATTTTCCTTCAGGTAATGGGAACCAGGGCTACACAGAAAACTGAAAACAGACATATAAAATATTAATTACATTGATTCACTAAAATGTGTTTGGAATTTGTGGTTTACATATATCAATAAACAAATCAGAGTGATCATGTTTTGAGTTGTACTTGCCTAACCAATTCAATCATTGATGAGATATTTAATGTCTTGTTCTGTGTTAGAGTCTGTGCTAGACAAAGGCTGGGGACACACCAGTGAAAAAATCAAGCAGATCCTTGGATTCATGTAATTTAGTTGCAACCTTAAAAATAAATTCAGGGACTGGGGTTTACCTCAGAGGTAGTGTGCTTGCCTAGCATACCCATGTTCCTGGGTTCAATCTTCAGCAGTGCAAAAATAAACTAAAAGTAAATAAATAAATAAGAAATGATAGAGCTTAAGGTATTTTTTTGAGTCTTTCAAAATTACTACAATCTACATTTATATTTTCAAGTAAGCAGTTCTTAAAAGATAAGAGCTTGTGAAAAAGAACACCCAAAACTTAACTTTATCTCTAAATCCTTCTTCTGGAGTTTTCCAAGGACTCTCATACAAGTCATATTCACAGAAATATAAATTATAAAGACTTATGAGAAGTAGAATTATTTTTAAATTATAAGATCTGAAATATTTAATGATATTTTAGTAATTTTAAAGAACTGAAATTAATGAGGTAAGTGAAATCAGTTTTCACATACCAATGTCATAAAATACAAAGTGTTTGTGAATTAAAAGTTATACAGAGGACTGGGCATTCAGGACCAATGGGCTACCTTCCCTTCTCCATTTGATAGCATTCCGGTTGAAATGTATGAAGCTAATCTGACTTTGATCTAATTTGGACTTTGAAATTTACAACATAAGTCAAATAGATATCCTGGCCTTTTAAAAATTTTTTTAAGTTAGTTCCAATTCTATTCTAAAACTCCTTATTGACAGGAAAACATTCTGAGTCTGATAAAAAGTACATGGACTTGATTTTAAGGAGACCTACCTCATAGCCCATGAAGGGAGGCAGCCTTCCATATTGAAAGTAAGTTTTCCAGAACATGCTTATTTACTCATTTACTTAAAAAAATAAAAATTTAAAAATAAATAAAAAACTCTTAAAAAGAAGAAACACATTCCATTGTTTCTAATCAAATCAAACACTGTGAAATTTCTAGTCCACTCTCAGTTTATTGGGTCACATTTAAATGGTCTCAAATCATACGTCTATTTTAATTGACTTTTATTATATTTTTATTTTGTTATATCTAAATATTTATGTCTTTAGGTTTGGAAAGATCACAATAATTGTGAAGGTCACAGTTATAAGACGTTGGTGGTTTTGATAGCATTAAGACTTCAGAGTTATGTATGCATTTAATAGTAAAAATACTTTAGTAAGCTTCCTGGGGTGCCTTATTTGAGAATGGTATTAATGGAAATCCAATAACACAAAATGATTGCATAGAACAGAAGCATGAGATTGAAAATAGAAAACTCTTTATGTAATTGCTTATCTTTAATTTACTCTTTTTCTCTTTCCAAGAGTTTATGATCCTTTGCTAATTTGAAATAGTTAATTTCCCCAGAGGCCTTTGAATGTAATGAATTGTTAACTTAGTAACTGATAATTATAAACTACTCAGCCTTACTTGTATTTTAATGGAATTGTTGCTACTTTCAGTCTATTTGATACATTTTTTCCTTTCTATTCATAAGTGCTTTATTTTTTAAAAAAGAAAACAGCAACATGGAGTGGCTATGAAGACTATTAACCTTTAAACTAACTTAATGCTGATAGCTCTAATTTTATTGAGCTCTTACCATGTGGCAGTCACTATGGTAAACACCTTTCTATATTACTTCCTAGTCTAACAAACACTCATTTTCTTATAGTACCCATTTTAAAGATGTGGTAACTGAGGCTTAGAATGGTTAAGTACTTCATTTAGAGGCACTTGCTTATAAATGGTATGATCTGGATTCAAGCCAGGTATATTTGATTCCAAAGCAGGGATGAAACATCTATAGTTTACTCTCTTGCATGCATCTATAGTTACTTAGTTAAAAAGGAAACTGGGAGTATTATCATTAAAAAACTAATTCCACACCAAAATTGCTATTTTTTGACTAGTGCAACCTTTAATAATAAACCTCATACCAGGACCCTCTCATCTTTTCCTTATAATCTTACCCATTATGAATTGATAGTATACCATAATAAACAGTGTTATTAGACTTTACATCATTATTATGGAGGTAATTCAACAAAGTGTATAGGATATTTAAAGGTAGAGAGCTCTTTCCTGGTCTCGGTTGTGTATTCTGGTATTCTGGAATCTGTCTTCTTGCTATGTTCTCATATATTGTATCTTTTGGGCTTAACAATGATTGAGTGCTTTTCTGATACCAAACCTTGGTGTTCATCCTTTGCTAGACTATGCACCACACCAGCAGAACAATTTCTGTCTATAGGGAAAGGTATACCCAGTGCTAATTCAGGTTGATACCCTGGACCAAATCTGAGCTTGTGTCCATGTGAAATGTGCTTGCAGATTAGGACTTGAAAAGAGATTCTGGTAAAGAGACGATGTCTTCGTTCCTTCTGGGAGTGAAGAAATTCAGTCAGTAAAGAAGTAGACCAAGTGCTGACAGCAGAAAATAACAATAGAAACAAATGATGTATTCTTGGTGAAGTTAACATTCTAATTTGCTAGGGGAAAGGACATTGAAATGTAGGCACTTATTCATTGGGGGATATTTCATAATATCCTTTGGGTCTCTTTTAACACTTGTATTCTTCTCACTTAATACATAATTCCTATCCTGACACCCACACATGATTCTCATATGAAGATTCTACACTTCTGACCTGGGTGGAGTATTTTTCCTAGCAGAGAATCATGTAATCTAATGGGAAATGCTGCTAGTGAAAATACTTGGCAGGTAAAAGAAGCAAACGTTAAGCCATTATTGAGGTTATTCTGCAAATACTCAAGCCTGAGGGACAGAGTTACTGAGTTGAATGTTAAAGGCATATACTAAATTGATAATACTGTAGCTAAAACACAGATTTTATATTGACTTGGGTAAGTCCCAACTTCTGTAAGCCTGTTTCCTTATCTAGAAAAGAGGTAATTATAACTATATAAATCTCATAAAGACATCGTGAAGTTTAAATAAGTTTATTTTAAAGAGCATTAAATACAACATTTGGCACACAGTAAATATTCAATGGATGGTGGTTATTACTATGAGGAACAATAATTAGACCTGAAGAGAAAGAGATAAAGCCTTCTTCCCATATAAGCTTTACCTTAAGTGACTTTATCTCCTGGGCACACAATAGTCAGAAATTTAAAATATATAAAACATTTCACCTTAACATATGATCTGCATTTAAAAATGTTTAGGATTTGTTCTATTCACCCAACTGCAAATTGAGATGAATAAGAAGGTAGAGAGGAAGATCAATATGCTAACCGGACATTTTACATTCAGTGTTTCCTCTGGCTACTTGAGCACATGCAATACATTCAGAATATCTGTTGCAACATCTTTGTCTATTTTCCTCTTTTGATTAGTCTAATTTTCTCCTCAGTGTGTGTTTTATTTTTCTGCTTATTTGAAAAGCTATTAATTTCTGATTAGATGCCAACAAGACTTTGGGGATATTTACCTCATACCTTTTGCATAGATTTTGTTTTTCTATAAATATTCTTGAGCTTTGTCTGGGTGTACTTAAGCTCCTTAGAAACAATGATGTATATTGGTCTTTCTTCTAGACTACACACCACAGAGCTGCATTTAGTCTAAGTTTAAAATTTTCCCACTACTTTAGTAGTCTCTAGTCTTTAGTAATCTAATGACCCTTGAGTTGTGGCTACTGGGAATAGATACTCTTCCCATTCCTGTGGTATGTTGTTCACTAATCTTTTTGGATGGTTCTTTCTCCATTCTTGGGTAATTTCCTCATAAGCACATGCTGATCAGTACTTAACTGAACATGGAGGAAGACCTTTGCAGACCTCTGAGCTTGACTGTATTTATGCGTGACTCTCTTTTGTCTGATTATCTGCCTGGCAAACTCACACCACCTCGTCTTTGCCAGGGTCCCTATTTCATCTCTCCGTGTAGAGGGACTTCCAAACTCTTCAGTTTGCTCCCTCTCTGTACTGTAATCTGGAATTTTTCTCCAGATGGTAAGCTGATCCATTAAAGCCATTCTGTATTTATTTCTCCTCTGTCATGAATCAGTGTTCTTTTTCTTATGTTCAGTGCCTTGATGGCCATTCTTTCTTTCTTTTTGGGGGGGGGAAGGGTCGGGGTACTGGGGATTGAACTCAGGGGCATTCGACCACTGAGCCACATCCCCAGACCTATTCTGTATTTTATTTGAGACAGGGTCTCACTGAGTTGCTTAGAGTTTTGCTTTTGCTGAGTCTGGCTTCAAACTGGTGATCCTCCTGCCTTGGCCTCCAGAGCTGCTGGGATTATAGGCATGTGCTACCATGCCCAGAGATAGCCATTATTTCTTACATGTCATCTATTTAGTTGCTATAAGTGAGAGAGTAAATCTCCTTTCAATCTTCCTCTAATTTGAAATCTTGTTTTATTTTTTAAGTCTTCTTTAAGATAGAATGGAATCTTACATTTCTTTTTTTTTTTAGTATGTCTGATATTTCCTCATGGTTAGATTCAGGTTATAAAGTTTTATCAAAAATGCTACAAAGGTGATAAAGAGATGCCATGTCCACAACCGAATCTTATGTTGCACATGACAATGACTTCTTCCATTACCTGTCGCATTAATCTTGGAAACTGGCAAAGTGATACCTGACATGTTTCTCTACTGTAAAGTTAATCTTTGTACTTAAGAAATGCTTCATGGGGATATAATTTGAACCCATGGAAATATCCTATTTTTCATCAGACTTTCATCAAATAGACAACATTCACTGATGATTATTTCCTCAATCAACGATGACTACTGCTTTCTAATGTTATCATCTTTTTAATTTGTTGGTTGGCAAGTAAGTGTAAGGCACAGATTTTTATCCCCCTTTGTTTATGTATTTTTTTGTTAATGAAATTATAGATTCATGTACTTAAGTGAGTTTTTATTTAAGTATTCTTTCTAACTGGTTATAACCTGTTGTCACAATTATTTATTTTGATAAGCAAGTGATCCCATAGTTAGCAGTACGAGTACCTTCAACCTGGCTGCTATTCACTTTCCTTGTTCCCAGTATTCTTAGATAACTTGCTTTGTTTCTGGCACAGCAAGATTTGCAGGTTCATTTAAAATTTATTCTCCCAACCTCAATACTAGAACAAATATTTTCTCAAAGGAATCCTGGCTCCATTGAGTGGAGAATGATATCTAAAAATTATTTGGAAGCTAGTTGTGCTCATTGCTACAAGGCCTTCTTAGTGGGTATATTTAGAAATGAGAGACAAATGAATAGATAAGTACAGATGGATAGATCGCTAGGCGTGCATATTATATGTGCACACACATCTACACCTTCTATTTTCATCTAGTCATCTATTCAAATGTCAATTATGTTTTCTCCATTTGCTTACCGTGGAGTCTCTCATCTTTGAAGAGTTTTTCACAAATTTCGTGAATATCCCATTCTTTCAAGGAAGTAATTTTATTCTCCTCCTTAAAATATTCATTTTATTCTAAGTTTCTTTGTTTCCCAACAACTTCCCTTAGCCTGGTAACTACCAAAGCTGCCACATCACTTTTTTGTACCGCCCTTATTACTCTTTTTCTTGTTACCCTACTGAGCAATAGATATCAAAACCTATTCATCCTATCTGAAATGTGGTACTCTTTGACTAATGCTGCATTTCCTCTCTCTGACCCACTCTCATCACCCTCTGGTAAACCATCCTTCTACTCCACACTTCTAGGAGTTTCTATATGATTTCACTTCTAGATGTTTCTATAAGATTTCACATATGAGTAAAAACATGTGACTTTTGTCTTTCTATGCCTGCCTTATTTCACTTAGCACAATATCCTCCAGGTTCATTCATATAAACGACAAAATTTACTTCTTTTTAAAGGCTAAATAGTATTCCATTCTGTGCATCTGCCATATTTTCTTCATCCACATCTGTCAATGGACTCTTAAGCTGTTCATAAAAATCTAAATGAGTAATGCTGCCATTAATGTAGTTTTTGTGAATAACAGTGCAATGAACATGAGAGTTCAGATGTCTCTTTGACTTTTAATTTCAGTTCCCCATTGGGTATAATTCAAGTGGGATTTCTGGATCATATGGTAATTTAATTTTTTCTATTTTGAAGCAACTTCCATACCATTTTCCTTAATGCCCACAATAATTTACAATCCCACCAAAAATGTGTAAGTCTTCTCTTTTCTCCACATCTTTGTCAACACTTGGTATCTTCAGTGTGGTTTTCATTCATATTCCCTAATGATTAGTGATCCTGAATGTCTTTTTAATATACCTGTAGATGTCTTTTGTGATATGTCTATTCAGGTCTTCTGCCTGATAAAAATGTTGTTTATTTCCTTACTATTAAGTTGTTTGCATTTCTTATACATTTTGAATATTATCTCCTTATCAGATGTGTGATTTGCTAATATTTTCTCCCAGTTTGTAGGCTGTCTCTTCACTCTGTTAACTGTTTCATTTGCTCTACAGAAGCTTTTTAGTTTGATGCAATCCATTTGCCCACTTTTGATTTTGTTGCTCAAGCTTTCAGGATCATATCTAAAATATTGTCCAGACTAGTGTGGACTATAAGTCAATGATATTCTTACATACTTTCTCCTTTTATCCATTTCATACAGCCAAAATGTGGCCTTTAAAATCTCAAATCTTCATTCAAAAACACCACTTTTTCAAAGATAAAACTTTTTTTCGAGGTGGATCTCTTGTTCATCTGAATCTGAGGACAGCAAATGTTTTCATGAAGAACCACATAATAACAGGTTCTGCAAGGATTACTCATCTCCAACACTTTAATATAACACAGCCATAAATAAAATAATTTAATGAATTAAAGGAGCTGTGTTCCCACAAAATTTTATTTACAAAGGCAGGCTGTGTGTCTGAATTGGTGAGTGGGTAGTGTATAATTTGTTGATTTCTAATTTGAAGCATTTTAAAATTTTTCTTTCTTAAGAACATTATTTCTGTGCAAGTATAATTCCTCATATTAAGGCTTAATTAGTAAGCTTCCTCTAATTATCTTTTGAACCTTTATAGTCACTATAAATAAGGCTTCCTGCCACTTAACCAAATGGAGCCTTTATTTTCTGATTTCACCAGGATACGTCAAGCTTGTATAACACTGTCTCTAAAAAACAATAGCTCAAGCAATGTCAGAGTTCATTATTCTCTCTCATAAAAGCCAGGTGAGTATTTGAGGAGGGTGGAAAATGCAGTCATTAAGAGACCCTTGCTAATGATATATTTGCTCTCTGGATGCATGTGTTCTGAATAGGCTTTGCTGGTTACCACTTCAGCCAGGAATGAAGGCCTCCAGAGAAATGTGTGGTGTAGGTATCTGCATGATCTTACCTTGCCCCCAAAGGGCCTGCATTCCCTGTGCTCACATGCCATTGGTGACAATATGTTGATGTGATCACAATCAATTACAAGAGATGCTAAGAGATGAAGCATAGCCTCAGACCGGCTGTAATTTTGTTACTATGAAAAAGTGGAGGATGGATTTCAGTGCACCATCACATCTTTGATGTTGGGCTGAATAGTCCCTGAAAATAGAAGTATGTCTTTATAATTCTTTCTAGAAAAGTGTAATTCTATCTAGCAACAACTGGATAGCCAACATGCAGAAACTGTTCTAAAACAGACATTAATGTGAAGTAAAGAAAACAAATAATATGGTCCCAAACTAAATGCACGAGTCAGCCTCATACTGGCTCCATCAAAAGCTCCTGGCATATAAGTTTCATCCTCAGATCCTCTGCAGTCTTTATTTCATGATCAATCAGATACTGGGAGCCATGATTAGTCATCAGGGCCAACGACTAGGAAAAACAGGTGGATGGGAAGCAGAGGAGGATATAGACAAGGTAGAAGCCACCAAAACTCTGATTCTATCTCTGCATCTAAGTATGACCATGCCTGTTTCTTCACTTCTCCTATCACATTTCTTTTGGCCAGCTCTGATATGGAACCCTGGAGAGAAGTACATTGAAGTAAATAAAATTTCAGCCTAACCAAGCTAATGGTTTCCAATCCCCCATAGATGAAAATATGCCTAGCAGACTTTTTAAAATAAACATATGAGATATTTTAATTTTTAGATTTTTTTCCTCTTCATTTTCACTTTTTTCCTAACCTAGAAATTTTTGTAGAATTTTTGAATATATGGCTTACAGTTATCATCTGTCACTAATAGGATCATGCAAAGAAATATGCTTTGCTTATCTGCTGTGTATCAACCTTTTTTGTGAAATGAAGGAGTTGAAATGGATGATTTCTAGGATTCTAGCATGCTCTTTACTTCTAAATAGTACATGTGAAGCATTTTTTTCTTTTTAAATTAGATTTTTCACAGAGCTCAATTCTAAATAATAGAAACTGTGATTTTTCTCTTAAATGTTATTCCATTTAGAAAGTCTCTCCTATCATAAACAAGACAATTCTACTTTTAAATGAGAGCAGCTATGTTCAAATACAACTTTGATCTGTCTGCACATTAGATCTGCATAATATAGTAATTGAACAAAAAGACAGAAGTATACACATTATTGGACTTCAATTAAATTTTGGAGCTGGAGTATGTACACAAGGAAGTAGTCAAACATAGCTTAATGCATTTAAAATTGCAGATGTCATTAGTGTTGTACATCAACAAAGTACAAATGAACTAGCTCATCAGCTTTTAGAAACCACTTCAGATGCATTTATATTTGGAATCCAAATACATCTTTTATTTTAAGCAAGAAATTGACTTCTGATTTGTGGCTTAGAATGTGTGAGTTAATATGAATATAGTTTCCTTATTCCGTTTTCATGCTATACAATATGACATGTACATAAAAAACACTCAATATACATAGTATATTGGTATTTCAATCAACATAAAAGATCTTACATGTGGATGGATTTGGCCCATTTATCTAGAACGCAATGTTAGAATAATAATTGTATGGCTTACATTTATTATTTTCAAAGACAATAAATTTAAAAATAGATAAGCACTAAAAATACAGCTTTCGTTGAGTTGTATTTAACATTTTTTTTGTTTTTGCTATTTACTTTTCATTTGAGTTAGTAAAACAAACAATAGCATATTGCTCAAGTGGGAATCTTTGTATTCTCCCCATTTTTTTTAATTCTAAATTATTGGAATCATCTCCTAAAGAGGCAGGTGCTGCATTTCCTTGGCCCTACCTCTGATTCCACATGCTATTCTGCTTAAATAGGATCTGGAATGCTGAATGGTGAGCAACTTCCCCAGATTGTTCTGATGCTTCTCCAACACTGGGAACCCCTGTTCTACTAGTTTTTAACACAGCTGCATTTGACCAAATAATGATGAAAGAGACTTCAAAATACATATCTTCTGAGTTTCCAGTATCTTCTGGCATCTTCCTTTTCTTGGCTTATTCTTCACATTGCCACCAGAATTCCTTATTCTCAAAGGTAAGTCTCATCATGTGGCGATCATTTTAATAGACTAAATTAATTCCTGATACAGATACTGATTTTGCATTATCTGAGACTTTTCAGAATCAAAGCATGCCTCAATATCTCTAGCCCTATTTTCTCACTGTCTATTCTCTACTCATTCAAAAAATCTATTTTAAGGAAAACACAATTTGTCATTGTTATATTGTGACTAGTGTTACCTTTGTCCAGAATATTTGTTTTCCCTTTCACTTCCCAGTTATAACAGTTTTAACTAACTGTTAAAATCTCACATTAGTATTATATATTGGTTACTACTGATGAACATGTATTGACACATTATTACTAATTAAGGTGGTCATCTCTCTTTAATGTTCATTTTCTATTCCAGGATCTCATAGAAATTACTACATTACATTTAGTCATCAAGTCTTCTTAGGCTTCTCAGTGTAGGCTTGTGCTTTTTTTTTTTTATGACCTTGATAATTTGGAAGTGGACTGATATGTTAGTCAGCTTTTCATAGATATAACAAAATAACTGAGATAATCAACTTAAAAAGTTGACAGCTTTATTTTTACTCATGGTTTCAGTGATTTCCATCCATGGTTAGCAGATTCTGTTGCTCTTGGGCTTGAAGTCATTACATGATGTTGGTCAGAAAGCAAACAGGAGAAGAAACAAGGGGACCAGTGTTGTGATATCCCCTTCAAGGACATATTACTAGATCCCATCTCCTCTAGGAAGATTTTTAAAAATCTTTATATTAGTGCACTATGGCTATACATTATAGTGGGTTCATTTTGACATAATCATACATGCATAGAATATAATTTGCTCCATTTCAGTCCCAACTCAATGAAAATTTGTCTAATATTTTCTCATAAATAGGTTGAGGTTATGAGCTTGGTGGAACAAGATCACATGAGTAAAGTGCATTTCCATCACATCACATGAAGGGTCCCTACAATCAAAGTAACTTGTCACTGAAGATGTAAATCTTGATCACCAGCTGATAGGATGTCTTCACACTGTAAAGTTATACCTTAACTACCTCTCCCCTTTCCATATGGTAATTCCTGGATGGTAGCTACTACATACACTCCACACTTAAGGAATTGAGAGTGACCCTGCAGCTCTTTTAAGAATAGAATTTTGACATAAATTATTTGGAATTCTTCCCAGGAGATTTGTTTATCTCTTCTCTCCTATTTATTTAGTCATTCCTTTATTCATATGCACTCCACACATTTGTAATATATTCAATTTGTTTCATCACATTCTGCATTTTACCTTGGCATAGATGATCTTCTAACTGATTTTTTAAATTTGATGATCTTAAAGTAAACGTTTTGTGCTTTAGGTTATATGGGTTTTGGCAATTGTGTAGCATGTGTTTTACCATGATGGTAATTTTAAACTTCATCTCTGTTCTGAAACCTTCTTATATTATTTTTGGTTGTGTTTTGTTTTAAAAATTATATCTTTGCATGTTGGAATCCTTAAACACTAGATTAGTTGCTCTTTGACCCAAAAGATATGTTTTTATTTTTTCCTATTAAGTCAGTATTTAGCATGTGGATTTCTGAACTTAAATACCTACTGGACAACCAACTATTTAAATGAAAAAGATCACAGAATTCTTAAAATTGATTTCAATAAACTAAAGAAACATTGTGGTGTTTAAAAGATAAGTTCCTTGTTAGTCTTATTAAAATAATCTTAGAAAGAAATTAAGTAAAGATATAGCTTTATTTATTTAAGGAAATTGTGACCATCTATAAAACAGATTTAAATAAGAAGCATTTTTAGAAAACTAGATCTGATATAACTGTTTTATTTGGACAGGTTCATTAAACAACATGGCCTTACAATGGGCTGAAAAGAAAAATGTATCAGAGATTGGCAGGGGGAAAAGATATGTCTTTGATGAAAATAACATAGTCCCTGAATGAAATTCTTTGGATCATTAATCCTGAAAGCTACTGGAGTCACATTAGTTTAATTTAATTATGAGAAAGAATACCAGGAAAGCAGCGAGTTCTCCACACTATATAACTAATAATGGATTCCTTGGGTTCTCTATAAAGAAATAGAAACTACATAGATTTATTTACAAATATTTTAAATTGTTTTAGGGTCACTTCCTCTAACAGTGTCACATTCCATATAGGTGGTGAACCTACCAAGAGCCCCGTCACATTTAGGGCTATTTCCACTGAAGTACAGAGGTGCTATGTGGTCAACTTCACTTCTAAGTTTGACAATTTCCACTCCACACTACATATATTGACACTTTGAGTTGGATGATTCTTAGCTTGGTACTGACCATTCTTGAGTCTTTAGCATTATCCCTGACCTCTAACTACCAGATGAGTTGTCACTCACCCCCAGTCATGGTTGGGGCATCCCAAATTTGTCTCCATTGTCAAATGTCCATAGGAGAAGAATTTGCCTTGGATTATGAATTGCTGCTCTAGATAAATAGACCTCATCTTAGGTGCTGGTTAGAATTTTCTGGAGTGAGTGTGTGTTGTGTATGTGTATATATATATATATATATATATATATATATATATATATATACATACATATATATACATGAATGAATGAATTCAGCAACTTGTGTTTATCTCTATCACAAATATATGAGGAATATATATATTCCAATAAAATGTAATATATATATATATACACAAAATATATAAAGATGTGTATGTACACAGATGTATATATGTGCATCTTTGTTTGAATCTATATGTAGATTTCAATAATATACATATATAGATATTCAGACAAAGATATATACACATCTTTGCCTGAATCTCATCCAAGAGGTTCTGTTCCAATTATTTTGAGGTAAAATGTCATTATGAGAATTTAAAATAAAGAAGGAAAAAATACAAAAATGATAACAATAATGCTTGATGCTTAGCTTGTATTATTTGCAAAAGCAAAGGCTCAGTCTTATTCATGGAACATTATAGAATATAACAAGTCCTGACGTTTTTGGCAATTAGTAGATATTTCTAAAAGATAGAATGAATGAATGAATGAATTCAGCAACTTGTGCTTATCTCTATCACAAATATGATTCCATATTTTGTTGTAATCATCTATTTGTTTAAAACAATATTACACGTTTTTGAAGGAATTTATCTCTATATTTTCATTTAGCATAGTCTTTGGTATATATTTGAGAGTTAATAGGTATTATTGAGAGGATGGAGTAATGAATGAACAAAAGACTAAAGGAACACAGCATTTTGTATTTCTCTCAATTTTCCTATGGCAAAGACTGCTTTTGTTATAATTTTAGAAACTCAATGTCCAGTCTCATTTTTTCCCAAGCAAGAGACCACTAATATGTATGAGAAGGAACATTCCCAGCTCAAACACATGATTTCCCAGCCTTTTCATAGCTGGGTGTGGTTGAGAATACATCTGACTAGTGACACTTAAGAAGAAAGTTTGAGTGGGATTTCCAGAGAAGTTCATTAAAAGGAGGAAAGAAATTGGCATAATTATGGACCTTCCATCTCCTCATTCTATTTTAAATTTTTTCAAATACTTGGGATTGAACTCAGCGATTCTCTACCGCTGAGATATATTCTCAGCATTTTATTTTTTATTTTGAGACAGGATCTCACTAAGTTGCCCAGTTGGCTTCCAACTTGTGATCCTCCTGCCTTAGCCTCTGGAGTAGCTGGGATAACAAGCATGTGACACTGTGCCCAGCCCATCTCCTCATTTCTTCCTCACTAATTCAGATGGCTGGAGTTCAAATGCTATGTTGGGTTCTAAGGTGATTTTTAGAATGAAAGACTTTTTGCTCAGGATAAGGAGCAAAATCATAAAGATTCAGCCTTACCGTACCAATACTGAACTGCTTACCTTTGAGCCTTTGGATTTAATTGAGACAAGAATAGAATTTAACTTTGTTTCTGATCTTCGTAATTAGTAGTTTAGTACATTTCTTAACTACTGCCATAGTGAATAGAATATACCATGTAGAAAAGGCCAATTCATTGATCTATCCCCCATTATACCATGCACTTTTGAAGGGATGAGAGCATACAGTTGCAGTGATGTGTCCCATTATCATCATTGTTACGAGAATGCATACATCATCCCATGTCTGGGCATATGCATTTGGACCTGACTTCTTATATTAAACCAGCATGTTTCTTTATGGAGATCACATCTAGACTATTCTCCAAGTATTCCAGAATGTACCTTCAAAATATGTCTAAATTGCATATCACAATGTGTGCTTGCCTTTAATTTGAATTTTCTTGCTGTGAACGCCCTGTCCATTTAAGAATGTTTCCTTTGAGAACATGCATTTAGAATTGTAAGCTACACATATAAAAAAATGACTGGCATGCCTGCTGTTAAGTAGTTGCTTTTAGAAAAATAAATCTTTCCTTCCAGCAAGATTCAACTATCTAAATTCACTCAAATGGAATGGAAATTGCCCTCTCAACTAATAATACACTTGGAAATGTTCACTTAAGGATAATTGTCTATTGGTAATTACCCACACCATCCACTATGTTTAAGAGGCAAGCAAGAGATCGTGCAAAATTCTGAGGTATAGTTTAACAGCAACACTGTGAAAATATTGTAAGCTTTTGCAAAGAGAATTCTGAAATATTTATAGATTTCAAATTCTCTAATTGCTTAAAAATACATACTTATTAACATGATCATTCATTTCCTCTCAGCTCCCCAAAATGTAAATTAAGCAGCATTGTCCATTTATTTTCCTATAAAATATACTTTTCCAATAACTTAAACAAAATATGGATTTTTTAAAACTCATCTATGTCACATCCATGTGTTTGCATCTTTTTTCCTCTCACATGAGAAAAATAAGAAAAAAATACCATCCTGTAGAGTGTTAAATAAAAAAATTTTGAGTGGAAAATAAAATTTATATTTCAGCAGTTATATCACAAATGCAAATAATCATTTTAAAATCACATTATTTAATCTATCAAACAATGCTATGGATGGGAGATTCATTTCCACATCATTGTCATTGACAAAAAATATAAGTAGTGGAATATATTTAATCTAGCTGTTTAAAAACAGATAAAAAACAATTCATTCTGCTACATTTCTAAAGTGTTTTAAGTATAATTTTGTTATTAATCTATTGAGACTCTACTAGAGAGACTCCTTCATTTAACTTTTCAATTAAAAGTACTTGTAGTACTTTACAACTTAGTGGGAAAAGTGGTTTGCTGTGTTCCATGAATATTATATTCTATTAAAGATATGCTTACACTTTGGAAAATAGTAAAGACATTACTCAAAACACTAGGAATGAGAAACCACCATTTGACCCAGTTATCTGACTCCTCGGGATATATTCTAAGGAGTTAAAATCAGCATCCTACAGTGATGCAGTCACATCAATGTTAATAGCAGTACAATTCACAATAGCTAAGCTATGGAGCCAACATAAATGCCCATAAACAGATTAACTGATAAAGAAATTGTGATATATATATCTACATATAAATGTAGTAGAATGAATCTGACATAACTTTCCCTTCTACATATATGAATATACCACAGTGAATCTCAACATCGTGTACATTCACAGACAGATTCTGATTAGAATAAGATGTACTCCATACTTATATAAATATATCAAAATAGATTCTACTGTCATGTATAGCTAAAAGGAATCATTAAAAAAAGATACACCTTAGAGTTTATTAATACAACATGTTCCTCCCTTTGGAAAATTACAATATTTTCTTGAATATCTTCCTCCTGGTGAAATTCATTAGGGAGAATGTATAAGATAATGGGTTTACGTGCTACTAGTAGAGGAAGAAAGCACCTAAATTAAAAGCCTCAGAAGGATAAGCAAGATTCGCAACCATGGACAGAAAGTTATTTTGATAAAGGAGTAGTCAACATTGTCCAAACTGCAGTCCAGTCAAGCAAAATAAGGAATGTATAATGGACATTAGTTTTAGTGTCACATGGGTTATTGATAGCATGACTGTCTGTATATGCTGTATTCCGACTAGGACTCCTTCAAGGTTAATACTTCAGCTTGAGGTTGCTCAGCAAAAGTAAAATCGTTAAGGAAATAGCTTCATTTCCTGGTCAGAAAACCAGGAAAACGCAGACTTGGAGCAAGAGAGTTGAAAGGAATCTTTGTTTATGTTTTCTTTTTTAAATTGATTTTCATTTTCTTCATGTTGTTTCTTAGTTGAAAAGTTATACTTCAGTGGTAATCGCTTTGAAAAGGGAATTCACATTAGAAAACCTGTCCACAAAAGGCAAGACCAAATTTGAGATCTGAACATAAAGTGACAGATGGTTTAGTGAAACAACAATAATAACAATCACAATCTTCTCCAAAAAGTACAACTGGATCTGAAGTCTTACTAATACATATTTAAAGTATCCAGGAAACAATAAAAATTTGCTTGACATAAAAAAAAAAACAGCTACTTATAGCCACTTCTCAAAGGGAAATGCAATTAAGAATATCTTAAACCAAAATTATCCAACTGCTAAAATTATTATTATTATTATTATTATTATTATTATTATTATTATACCAGGGATAGAACCCAGGGGCACTTAAGCACAGAACCACACCCTCAGTTCTTTTTGTTTTTTTGTTTTGAAACAGGACCTCACTAAGTTTCTGAGGCTGGCCTCAAATTTGTGATCCTCCTGCCTCAGCCTTTTGAATCTTTGAGATCACAGGCATGTGCTACAGCACGTGGCATCCAAGTGCTAAAATTTTTAGAAAGTGCTTTTAAAGCAACCATTATAATTGTGTTCCATGTGAGAAGGAGAAACTTCATGGCTATATGTGGAAAAAGTTTTCCAACAGCAGTAGAAACTATAAGAAATAATCAAGTAAACACAATGGAAATTTTAAAAAGCAATATTTGAAATGAAAATTTATTGAATTTTCAGTAGTATGGAAATAAGAGAGAAAAGAATCAATTTAGTTGAACATAGATCCACAGAAAATTATTCAATCTGAAGAACAGAAAGAACAGAAAAAGAACCTCAGAGATACCAAAACATATACTGTTGCTATCATTGGAAGATCCAGAAATAGAAGAGATGGAGATTGGTGAAGAAAAAAAAATTAGGGAAATAATGACCCTAATCTTCCCATAATTGCTGACTCAAATATTCAGATTCAAAAAGCTAGCACACCTCAAATATAGTAAACTCAAAGAAAACCTTGCCCAGATGGATCATCATCAATATATTAACTTCAACAGCAACACAAAATAAAGTAGGAAAGAAGGAACAGAAAGTAAAAAAAAAAAACAAAAACAGCATAAAAATACAAGTGGAATAGTATCAATAACTGTGTTAAATGCAAGTGATTTAAACTTGTTAATTTAAAGACAGACGCTGTCATTCAATAATTGTTCTAAAAGAGCAGAATAAAGCCAACCACATCCCACAATGCATGTTTGTAAATCAATTGTATCTCATTCTCATTGAAAAGAACAGACTGTTCTGAATGACTAGATATAGAAAGTGAAGACTAACATCTTAAAGGAATTGAAGAGTGAAATTCTAATTCAGGATTTATTTAGGAGCCCAAGTTCTTTTTTTTTTTTTTTTTTTTTTTTTTGGAGCCCAAGTTCATTTATTACCTTTTTCCTGATTTGGAACTTTGTTTAAAGACATTCTGATAAATTTCTACTATCCAATATATTTGAAGGACAGCATTCTCTATACTGATTTTCTTTTGCCAATGGTTCTGCAATACTAGGCACTTAAAAAGAAAATACTTGATGTATGAAAACTCACTATATGTTTTATTTTTCATGTAAAAGAATGTGCAGCAAAATATTTTAATTATTTTTGCCTTCTTGTTACAGTCCAAGTAATTAAACGTTTTTCCCCTCCAAAATCTGAGCAAGTTGGTTATTTCACCTGCTTAAGCACATTTATATAATCCAAATGTCTTTTTCCTAAGAGATTAGAAATATAAATAATATATCTAGTTACAGTCATTCTTCAGTATCTGCAGGGGATTCGTTGAAGGACTCCCTCTCAAAAGTTAAACCTTTGGATGCTTAAGTCCTTTATGTAAAATGACATAATATTTGCATGTAACTTATGAACATATTCCCATACACTTTAAATCATTTCTAGATGACTTATGAAGCCTAATACAAATCCAATGCCATGTAATTAGTTGTTATATTGTATTGTTTAAGGCAAAATGAGAAAAGTCTGCACGTTTAGTACAGATGCAATTTTTTTCTGAATATTTTCAGTCCATGGCTGGTTGAAAACATGGATCTGGTACCATTGATAGGAAAAAACATCTGGAGTTTTATGTGTCTCTTTGCAAATTGTTCTTTCCTATTTTTATAGATGATAATTTTTTAAAATTATATATTTTGGAGAGGGTACTAGAGATTGGACTCAGGGTGCACTCAACAACTGAGCCACATCCCCAGTCCTAGTTTTTGTATTTTATTTAGAGACAGGGTCTCACTGAGTTGCTTAGCTCCTCACTTTTGCTGAGGCTGGCTTTAAACTCATGATCCTCCTGCCTCAGCCTCCCGAACTACTGGGTTACAGGTGTGCACTACTATGCCTGGCTAAAATTCTAATTATTGAGGCATAGTAAATGTTTAAATTAAATAGATTCACTGTAGCATTTCCATATCTGTATATATCATAATCTCTTCGTGTACATCATCTCCTCTATCCTATTGGAATATTTCACGTACAGGAGAAAACACACAGTACTTGTCTATCTATATCTGGTTTATTTCACTTAACATGATACTCTCCAATTCCAACTATTTCTCTGAAAGTGAAATGATTCTGTTCTTATCTATGACAGAATAATATCCTATTGTGTGTATAAACCATGCTTACTTTATGCAGTCATCTATTGATGGACATCTAGTCTGTTTCAGCATTGCCTGTTGTGAAAAGTGCCAGAATGAAAAGGGTCATGCAATTATCTCTTTTGTATGTCACCATTGATTGCTTTACATAAATACCTAGGAGTGGTATAGTTGGATCATATGGTAGTTCTATTTCCAGTTTTTTGAGGAAACTCCATACTGTTTTCCATAGTGGCTATATTAATTTATATTCCTACCCATAAGATGTGATAGATCCTTTTTCTCCACATTCTCACCAGCATTTGTTATTTTATTCTTTTTTTGATCATAGTAATTCTGACTAGATTAAGATGGAATCTCAGTGTAGTTTTGAATTGTATTTCCTTGATGGCTAAAGATATCTAGCATTTTTTCAAATATTTATTGGCCATTTATAATTCTTTTTAAAAAGTTTTCAGCGCATTTGCACAGTTTTTGCTTGGACTACTTATTCTTTGATTGTTTTCTGAGTTCATTATGTATTCTGGATACTAACTCTGTGACAAATAAATAATTGGCAGTGTTGTTATTCCATTTTATAGATTGTCTCTCACTCTGTTGATTGGTTCCTTTGCTGTGCAAAAGTTTTTTAACTTAATGAATCCCATTGGTCAATTCTTGCTTTTGTTCCTGAGTTATTGGAACCTTATTCAGGAATTGTTGTCTGTGCAATGTCTTTAAGTGTTTCTGCTATGTTTCCTTCTAGCAGTTTAAAACTTTTGGGTCTTATATTCAGGTATTTAATCCATTTTGAGTTGATTTTTGTACAGGGTGTGATGTAGAGGTTTACTTTTATTCTTTTACATATGGATTTCTAATTCTCCTAGCACCATTTATTGAAGAGGCCATCTTTCCTTCAATGTATTTATTGGCACCTTTGTGGAAAATCATTTCGCTATAAATGCATGACTTTATTTATAGGTCTTTTATTTAATTGGTCTGTGTGTGTGCTTTTAGGTCAATACCGTGCTGCTTTTGTTACTATGACTTTATAGTATATCTTGCTAATATTTTAGCAACATTAATACTCCCAATCTATGAACATGGGAGATCATTCCATCTTCCTCAATTTCTTTTTGCAGTAATGTTTTATTTTTAATTTTAGAGGACTTTCATCTCCTTGGCTAGGTTTATTACTAAATATTTAACTTATTTATTTATTTTGAAGCTGTTGTGAATAGGATTGCTCTCCTGATTTCTTTCTCAGAGTTCATTATTTGTGTATAAAAAAGCTACTCATTTTTTATATATTGATTTTCTATCTTGCTACCTTCCTGAATGCTTATCAGTTTTGAGATTCTTTTAGTATGGTCTTTAGGGTATTCTAAGAATAGAAACATATCTTCTGAAAACAGGGATATCTTGACTTCCCTCTTTACTATTTATATCCCTTTTCTTTTATTTTTTGATTGTTTTGGCTATAATTTCAAGTATTATATTGAATAAGAGTGAAGAGAGGGGACACTCTTTCTCCTGAGTTTAAGGGATATGTTTTCAATTTTTCCCCATTTAGTATGATATTAGTTATGGGTTTATAATCTGCAGCCTTTATTCTGCTGAGGTATGTGTTTTAGTCAGCTTTTTTATTGCTGTGACTAAAGGATATAACCAGAAAAACTATAGAGGAGGAAGAATTTATTTGAAGGCTCATGGTTTCAAAGGTCTAAGTCCATAGAAGGCCGGCTCCATTTCTTGGGGCTCAAGATGAAGCTGAATGTCAAAGTGGAGTGTGTAACAGAGTGAAGCACCTCACATAATGGTGATCAAGAACCAGAGAGAGACTCCACTCTACAGATACAAATATATACACCAAATCTACACCCTAATTCCCACCTCCTCCAGCCACACCCTACCACTTTAGTTATGACCCAGTTAATCCCTACCAGAGGAACAATTCACTGATTGGATTAAGGCTCTCACAATCCAGTCATTTCTTCTCTAAATCCTCTTGCATTGTCTCACACATGAGCTTTTGGGAGACCCCTTCACATCCAAACCATAACAATATAATCCTTCTTTACCCAATTTATTAAGGGCTTTTATCACAAAAGTATATTAAATTTTATGGATAGCTTTTTCCTCCATATATTTCAATGATCATGTAATTTTTAATCCTTGATTTTGTTTGCTGCATTATTTTTATTAATTTGTACATGTTTTAAATTGTATTCCTGTGATGAAACAAACTTGGTCATGGTGTATGATCTTTTCAATGTGATTGAAATGATTTGCAAGTATGTTATTGAGTACTTTGCATCTATGTTCATAAAGTATGTCAGTCTATAGTTTTCATTTTTGTTGTATACTTGTCAGGTTTTGGTAGCAGGTTAATACTGGTTTTATAGCATGAGTTTGAAGGGATTCTTTTCTTTTGTATAGAATGAAATAGTTTTAGGAGCATTGATATTTTTAATGCTTTTAAAAGTCTGGTACAATCCTCAGTGAAATCATTTGGTCCTGGGCTTTTCCTTATTGGGAGATTTTTTTATTATTATTACTGGTTCAATGTTATTGCTTGTTAGTGATATATTTAAGCTTATTATGTCCTTTCAGTTCAACTTTGGTAGTTCATATATATGCAGAAATGTGTCTATTTCTTCTAGATTCTCCACTTTATTAGTCTATAATTTTTCAAAATACTCCTTAATGAGCTGTAAATTTTAGTGTTATCTGTTCTAATATCCTTTACTTCCTCTATAATTTTCTTTATTTGGATCTCTTTCTTTTGGTTAGTTTAGCTAAGGGTTTGTCAATTTTGTGTTTCTTTTCAAAGAAACAATCCTTTTTTCATTGATCCTTTGTTTTGATTTTTAGTCTTTAATTTATTTCTGTTCCAATTTTATTTATTTTTCTATTTGGATTTTGGGTTTAGTTCTTGTGTTTCAAATACATTAAGATGCATCAGCAGATAATTTATTTGAGATCTCTTGGTTTTTCAATGTATGCACTTATACCTATAACTTCCCTCTTAATGATGCTTTTACTGTGTTCCACAAGTTATTGTGTTTCCATTTTCATGAATCTAAGAATGTTATAATTTTCTTGCTGTTTTCTTCATTGACACATCATTCAAAAGGGTATTGTTCAATCTCCATATGTTTGCATAATTTTTGTAATTTCTCTTGTTGATTTCTGGTTTCATTCATTGTGATCTGATAAAATGCAAGAAATCATTTCAGTTTTTAAAAATTTTTAAGATTTGCTTTATGGCCTAAAAATGTTCTGTTTTGGAAAAAAATCCATGTGCTAATCTGTAGCTATTGGGTGAAATATTATGTAGATATCTATTAAGTTCATTTGATCTATAGTATAATGTAACTCTGATATTTTTTTGCTGATTGTTTACCTGGATGATCTACTGGTAAGAGTGGGTTATTAAAGTCACCCAGTATTATTGTGCTATGGCTTATCTCTCCCTTTTTTGTCTAGTACTGTTAGTTTTATAAAATTGGGTTCTCCAACATTTGGTGTATATATATTTATAATCACATATTCTTTTTTAAAATATATTTTTAGTCGTCAATGGATCTTTATTTTATTTATTTATATGCGGTGCTCAGAATAGAACCCAGTGCCTCACACATACTAGGCAAGTGCTCTACCACTGAGCTATAACCCCAGCCCCTATAATCACATATTCTTGATAAATTGTTTTCTTTAACAATATTTTCTATTCTGGTTTTCACTTGAAGTTTGCTTTGTCAGATGTAAGATTCCATTTGCTTGAGATATCATTTTACCTCCTTTTGCTTTCAGTCTTTGTACATCTTTGATGGTAAGGTGAGTTTTCTGCAGGCAGCTTACTGTTGATCTTTCTTAACCCAGTCTGTATCTTTTAATTGGTAAATGAAGGCAACTTATAGTCAAAGTCATTGCCATTCTTGTCATTTTGTTGTTTTTCTTCTCATTCTTTCAAAGTCATATGTTTGTTTCTTCCTCTCCAATTTATCTTAGAGAATTGATAGTTCTCTCTATTAATAATGTTTGATTAGTTCCTAATTTTCATTTGCTTACCTTATCCTATCCCATGTCCTCACAGATGCGTTTATCTTTCTTCCTCTTCTGGTTGTAAGATTCCATTAAGTATCTGTAGTGCTGGTTTAGTGGTCACGAATTCCCTTAGTTTGTGCTAATCATAAGAGATTTTAACTTTGCTTTCAATTATGAAGGATATTTTTCTGGATATAGTAATCTAGGTTGGCAATAAGTTTTTTTCCAGTTGTTTCTTCTCTCTTGCTGCTTTTATTACTCATTCTTTTGTACTTCTGGCAGTTTAAGTATGTAATGCATCATAAAAGGGTTTTTTTGTGGTTGTTTATTTAGAGCTTTAAATAGCTACTGTACCTGGATATCCACATCTTTCCCAAGCTTTGGTAAATTTTTTGCTATTGTTTCACTGAATAATTTTTTATGTCTTTGGCCTATAGCTCTTCTCCTTTGTCAATTCTAATAATACATATGTTAGATCTTTTAACGATCTCCCAAAGATCTAGTATACTCTGTTCATTCTTTCTTATTATTTTTATTTTAATATAATCCTCAACCTTGTTCTCAGGACTTGATATTTTTTCTTCTGTTTGATTTAGTCTAGTGGGGAAGCTTTCAAATGAGTGTTTCATTTGAATCACTTAGCTTTTCATTTTCAAGATTTTTATTTGGCTCTATTTTAAAATCTCTTTTTATTAAACTGCTGTTTAATATTCTGTATGATTTTCCTTAATTTGTTCAGCTCTTTGTTCATATCCCCTGGGAATTCATTGAGCTTCATTAAAATCATTCTTTGGAATTTTTATCTATCATGTCATCCATTTTGATGTCTTTGGCATCAGCTACTAGAGACTTCTGAATTTTAGGAGATGTCGTAGTCATATTACTATGTTTTTTTTTTTCCTGTTTCTATGTTGAGATTTGTATTGGGTAAATATCTCTTCCCCTTTCATGTGAGAACTTTCTTACAAAATATTATTCTCTCTTTTCTTTCTTTCTTTTCTTTTCTTTCTTTCTTTTTTTTTTTTTTTGGTACCTGGGATTGAACCCAGGGGCACTCAATCACTGAGCCACATCCCCAGGCCCTTTTATTTTTTATTTTAAGACAGGTTCTCACTACGTTTCTGAGAGCCTCTCCTAAGTTGCTGAGAATGGCTTTAAACTTCCAATCCTCCTACCTCAGTTTCCCAAGCTGCTAGGATTACAGGCATAAGTAGTTTTTTCTTTGATATACCCTGGGATATCAGTGTGCTATATAGTGTTGAATTTAATTCTAATTGGATTTTGTAGTATAAAAACCTTCTGGCTTCTTTGGCTGTGATCAGTGGATTTTAATACAATGCATGCTGTTTCAGAGTCTTCAGGACTCACTTTCTCTGTAGTTTTTGCAAGAGTGGGGGTAACTTGGTAATTCTGGTAAGTTGAGCAAGTGATGTAGACAGTAGAATAAAATGAATGCACCTCTGTTGGTATTCCTCCAGTTTTTTCAAGACTGTGTGGTCTAATAGGGAATGGGAGTGCCCTGTACTGAGGTCCCTCACAGAGTGGATGTCTACGACCATTGTTAATTCTCTCTCTATGGGGGTGATTGGCCTTTAGCAAGAATTCTGCATCTCCTAGCTATGCCTACTTGGAGCCAGATCATTTCCCCCTTTCTTTAAGTTGCAATATCCAACAAGGTTTGAACATGGTTAGGTCTTGGCTGGAGTAAGATGCAATTTCTTTGATCTAGACTGGAAATGTACAGGGCTTCAATGTACAGGGCTTCATCCCCCAACACCACAAAGAAAGAAGAAAACAAATTAAGACACAAAAGAAGATAAAGAAATAAAATAAAAACAACCACAACACCAACAGCATTAAAAGGACCAATAACATAGAATAAAGTTAAAAATAATGAAAATAAAAATAACAAGAGAAGAAAAATAAAGAATAAAAACTAAGTTATGAAAAAGAGAAAAAGAAAAGCAGAAGAAAAGTAAAAGTTGGAAAAAAAGAAAAAATAAGAAAAATTTAAATATTAAAAAAACAAGAGATTTGTCAATACATCCAAATAAAACCCAACAATGACAAATATATTAATAAAAAACAAATTTAATTTTCTACCAAGGCACTTGATTGTGTAGGCAAGAGCAGATGTTTATTTGTGTAGGCAAGAGCAGATGTTTAATACTAATGTCAATTATAGCTTGTTCCTAAGTCTTCTTAGGTTGTGGATCCCTTAGAGCAAAGCCTGGAGATTATTCCTTTTTCTTCTTTCCTTTGTGGTGCTTATCAGGCAACCAATGGGAATGGTGTGTGGCTGGAGCCAGTTGTAACACCTCTCAATTACCCTCTATACCAGAAAGAGGTAGAGGAGAACTCAGAGCTCTCTTGGTGAAGATTTACTCCTGAGTTATTTGGATCGCTGACTCCAAAAATGAGCAAACATCAGTGTTGCAGCATAACACGAAGCTAGCATGGAATGTGGAAATTGGAACTAGCTCCTTTTAGTGCCCTTTGTGCTTGCATCTTAAGGTTAGGGTTGTTGTCAAGCACTTCAGTGTGTCAAGGACTCTGGTACATTTTGTGATGTGCTCTCCAAGTGTGGGAACGGGCTATGGAGTTGCACCTATGTATGTTTGGGTGGCCTAGCTGTGGTCTCCTTGCAATTCACTGTGCATGACAGGTATTTGCATTCTTAACTCCCATGTGGTATCACAAATTATTACTCATTTTCAGATTCCTGAAGTTGGCTTGTTGAACTACCAGGTTCTGAAGATGAAGTGTTCTCTGTTCTCATATTTCCCATCACATAAAATTCTCAGCATAGCTGGGCGTGGCGGCATATGCCTGTAATCCCAGTACTTTGGGAGACTGAGACAGGAGAATTACAAGTTCAAAGCCAGCCTCAGCAACGGCGAGGCACTAAGCAATTCAGTGAGATCCTGTCTCTACATAAAACACAAAATAGGGCTGGAGATGTGGCTCAGTGGTCGAGTGCCCCTGAATTCAATCCCCAGTACCAAAAAAAAAAAAAAAAAAAAAAAAAAAAATTCTCAGCATGTTTGTATCTTGTATCTCCTGGATTTACAAACTGCCTCTCAAGGAGACATACTCTGGATCACTGTCCTAATATTGCTATGGGAACCCACAGAGAGGAAAGTGTAGGGCCTTTGACCCCAGAGCAGTAAGTTCAGACAAGATGAATTCTTCTTCCAGCACAATGACAATATGCTGGGAAGTGTACAGAACTTCCCTAGAGTACTCTGCTATGCAGATCCCAGGTCTATTTTTTCTTTAGATTATACTTCCTATAATCTAAAGAATGCCTATGCCTGTGTTACTGCTATTTACTCGGACTTTAACTTCATCATAGTTTGGATATGAAGTGTCTCCCAGAAAGCTCCTCTGTTAGGCAATGCAGAAATTTTCAGAATTAAAAGGTTTAGATTATGAGAGTTATAACCTTGTCAGTGGATTAACCCATTTAATGAATTAACAATTTGAAAGAGGTACTGAACTGGTTGATAACTATAGGCAAGTAGGTGTGACTGAAGGAACTAGGTCACTGTAGGCATGCTTTCTGGGTTGTATTTCGTCCCTGACTCCTTCCTGCACTTTCTTTTCTTTTTTTTTTTTAATTTTTTTTAGTTGTTGATGAATCTTTATTTTATTCATTATTTTTATATGTGGTGCTGAGGATCGAACCCAGGGCCTCACGCATGCTAGGCAAGGACTTTACCACTGAGCTACAGCCCGAGCCCACCTTCCTGCACTTTCACTCTGCTTTCTGGCTGCCAGAAGCTAAGCAATTTTTCTCTACCATGCCCTCTGCCATGATGTTCTGTCTTAGCTCTGGCATAAATCAATGGAGTGAGCAGACCATGGACTGAACCTCTGAAGTTAACTTTTCCTCCTCTAAGTTTTTTCTGGTCAGGTATTTTGGTCACTGCAACAAGAAACTAATACACTGTCTTTCATCTCTAGCCCTGCCCTCTGCTATGATGCTGTATAATTGGGGCTGGAGTGCTCTATTCCACTTTTTTGGCATTATCCAAAGTCTCTGGATTTCTCCAAATCTCTGTTCACTAATAAACTTCAGTATTTTCCCACAGCCATCCACCTGGGATACACAGTGCTCTTCAGTTGTCTTGATTTTATCTCGTGGACAAGTGGGCAAGTGCTGGGTGCCTATGACCTTCTCTTTCTTCGTATTCATAATTTTCAGTGATAAGCTTCACCATATGC
The DNA here is from genome assembly GCA_028644305.1 of Xerus rutilus. Taxonomy (NCBI): domain Eukaryota; kingdom Metazoa; phylum Chordata; class Mammalia; order Rodentia; family Sciuridae; genus Xerus; species Xerus rutilus. The sequence continues at coordinate 113,236,756 of CM053404.1, read as the reverse complement.
TTAATTATTCTCTGATTATTAACCACATCACTGAATGTTTATTAATAAGTACATTTTGATTAGAAAGCCTATTTTAATTTTCACATAAAATAGAAATTGGAAGAGTAACATTTATTTCTTTCCTTTTTATACAAAACCTGTTCTCCTGAATCAGTACTTCCCATTTGCATTTGGGCTCTACATCATCATTCTCTTTGATGCATGACTTCATTTCAGGGAGCTATTTTAAATGCTTCTTTGCACCATGAATTTATTTAGATTAAATTTTTTAAAAGAGTCACATTTTAAAGACTAATCTTAACTGGAATTTTAACCTTCTGAATTCTATCTGTTTGCAGCGAACATTATCTATTTTAATGATGTACTCTCCCATCTGGTCTCCAATATTAACCTTCATTTATGACTGGAAATGCAGAACTAGGAAAAATGTCTTTTTCCATCATACAGAGTACATTATTATTTTACTTCAGATGAAATTTCAACAATTGAAAAATCAGAATAAAATTTATTTCCTTAACACAATTATACATTGAAAGATGCACACTTACATGCACCCACACACTACACACACACACACATTCAAAAATTGACTTGAAAAATAACTACTGAAACATTATTCATAGCATGTACCTACTTTCCCCCTCAGATTCTCAATTTCAAAAGGAATCATCACAGAAAAGAGCACAGTTTAAAATTACAATTCTCTGGGTGTCAATCCTGATCTGCTATCTCTTATTTGTGTGATCTTGGGCAAAGTCATGCATCAGATTCATCATCTGTAAAATGGGAAATGTGATAGAACTTAATTTTCAATGTAGTTATGATGGTTGAATGATTAATAATGATAAATTCAGAGAATGCTGACACACAGAAAATGCAATGATAATGTTTTTCTTTAATAAAATACACTATTGGTTATTTCCAAATACCTGTCTTTAGTTAGGCTTTTTTGGTCTGTATTGATGTTTATTCTACTTCATGACCAAAAAAGATAAATGCAGTAATATGACTCTTTTAAAACACAGAATTCACTCACTTCATATGATTTTCCTTCATTATGAAATGTTTTCCTTATTTATACCATTTTTTGTCCTACCTTTTATAAATAGTGATGCTAGTAAATCATGTTTATTGTTGCTATTATTTCTATGTATATTCAGTATACAGGTAAAATAAAAGCAGCTAGTACCCATAAGTTATTTCCTAAAAAATATTTTAAATTTTGTGGTTCAATGAACTGAAAACCACTGAATGAAAAAACTTCAATCCATAGTCCTCCGGCACTATTCATTTCTGACAGCTCTTATGTAGTAGAAATATCCTTGATGTAAACTCAAAACACCTAGGTTAAAATCCATTCCTGATTACCACAATAAGAAAATACCTTAGCATTTTAAAAATTAGATGATCACAAGAGCATGTCCACCAGAAAAGCTAGTTTCACTAGGGCTCTCTCATATCCCCTTGTCTCTTGTTATTCTGTGCCCTCCACCTCATCAGGACTCTGGTACCAAAAAAGTCATCACCACATGCAGCCCCTGGACCTTGGACCATGAGACTAAATAAATCTTTTTATTATAACCAAGCTAATCTGTAGTATTGTATTACTAATAGAAAGTGGAATAAGGCATTGGCTTTCATTGAGTTGCCAGAATAATCTTAATATTAGGAAGATTACACCCAAGCATAAAGGAAATGTTATGGTTTATGTCTGAGGTGTCCCCAAAAGCTCATGTGTGATACAATGCAAGAATGTTTAGAAGTGAAATGATTAGAATATGAGATATGAACTAATCAGTGGGTTAACCTACTGATATGGACTGACTCAGTGGTAACTATAGGCAAGTAGGGTGTGGCTGGAAGAATCACGTCACTAGGGCTGTGCCTTTGGGGTTTGTAAGTGGTCCCTGGCAAGTAGAACTCTCTCTCTCTTCTTCTTGGTCACCATGTCCTTAGCTGCTTTTTCTTATCACATCCTTCCACCATGAGGTTCTGCCTCGTCGTGTGCCCAGAGCAATGCAGTCAGCCGTTTATGGGATGAGACCTCTGAAATTGTGGGCCAAAATAAACTTTTCCTCTTTTAAGCTGTTCTTGTCAGGTAATTTGTTCACAGTGACACAAAGTTGACTAAATCAATAAGCCATAAGATTAAATAAATAACTATAGGTATGCTTTAATAATTAAATCTACATGTGGCAATCAATAATTTATCTGTCAAAAGAAAATTCAACACTATTGGAAAGAATTTGACATTCTCTATGTTCCCTAATAAGTATCACACACAATGTACGGCTTATCAATCAAAATTACCAAGTGTACAAAAAAATGAATATGTGACCTATGTTTATGAGAAAAGGAAGTTCATAGTAATCAACCTTTATCTATCTTAGACATTAGGATTAACATAAAAATATGAAATATATAGCTGCTGTTATAAATACTTTCAATGACTTAAGTTTATAGTGGTAATGAATAAAGAAATGGAGAATACGAAAAGTAAAATATGAAAATGTAACAAGTTTAAAATGTAACTGTCTTAGTTCATGTTGCTATAATAAAATACTTGAGACTGGCTAATTTGCAAAGTATGAAAATTTATTTCTCAAAATCTGGAAGCTAACAAATTCAAGATCAAGGTGATGATAGCTTTGGTGTCTGGTGAAGATTTGTTCCTCATAAGTACTGTCATTTTTGTGTCTTCACATGAGAGAAGGGATGGAAGGGAATAAAAGAGCTAGCTAAACTCCTTATAACTCCTTCATATGGATACTGGTTCCATTTACTGAGGAAAAATTAATTACCTTCTATCTAAAGGTCCTACTTCTTAATATTGTTGAATTAGCTCATTAGGTTTCAATATAAATTTTATAAGGAAATAAAACATTTAAATCACACTATTCAAACCATAATGTAATTTTCTAAAAAAAAAAAATTAATATAGAGAAACTTAATAGCAGATAGGGAATCATGAAAGAATATATCAATGAACTTAAAATTACATCAAAAGAAAGAGTGAGAAAGAACAGAAAAAAAACTGAGAAAAGAAAGACTTAGTAAAATATCAGACAATATTATGTATCGTGTGTATTCATCAGCTTTCAGTTACAATAATAAATTCTGATATGATCAATTTAGAAAGAAAAGACTCTTTTGGGCTCACTAATTTAGAGGTTTCAGTCCATGATTTATTGGCTCTGTTGCTTTTGACCTATGGTGGAACATCATGACAGAAAACTGTGGTAGAACAAAATCACCCACTTTATTGTCCAGAAGTGAAAAAGAGAAAAAGTAAGGGGTAGGTGTCCCATACCCTTTTTGAGGTCATGCCTTCAATGATATAAATACCTCTCACTAGGCCCTATCTCCTAAAGGTTTCACCACCTCCTCGTGCACAGCTGGAACTAAGCCTTCAACACACGAGTCTTTGGTGAACATTCCAGATTGAAACCACATATATATACACACACAAATGTAATATGCATGTATACATATATAAGTGTATACACACCCATATATATTAACACACGTGTGTGTAATATACGGCTTGGTCTATATTGAAGTCTTGGTACCCAATGCAGAAATTTTCAGAGGCATGGCTTTTGGGTAGTGATTGGATCATGAGGGTTCTGACCTCATCGTACCTTGACCCATTGATGGGTTCATAACTGATATCGTTATTGGGAGGTGGCAGAAACTTTAGGAGAAGAGATCCAGTCAGAGGAAGTAGGTCACTAGGAGCATGTCTGGGAAGATTATATCTTGTTCCTGGTCCTTCTTTTCTTATTTTCTGTCGCTCAATATCTGCTTCCTGGTGGCCATGAGGTGAGCAATTCTGCTCTATCACATCCTCTGTGCCATGATGCTGTATGCTTCATGACAGGCTCACAACAATGGAGTCAGTTGACCTTGAACTAAAAACTCTGAAACCATGAACCAAAATAAATCTTTCCTTCTTTAAGCTGTTTTCTTTAGGTATCTGGTCACACTGACAGCTGACTAAATGTGTATGCCCACACTCATATCCGATGTTACAAAAGAGGAAAGAGATAACTAGAAAAAATAGTTGGAGAAATAATTGCCCACATGTTTTCCACATTAAGAGGTTCCACAAAGATAAAAAAAAAAAGACAAATATACTAAAAATCAAAACTAAGTGCAACATATCGAAACTGCTAATAACCAAAAATAAACACAAAATGTTAAAGTGGCCAGCATAAAAAGATACTTTACGTAGAGTGGAATACGAATAAGAATTATTATGATTTTGTTATCAAGAAGAAAGGTGTAGATCTGAGAACAAGATGGTTGATTCATGTGAGGCAGCATTTCTCTTAGCTTCGCTACCCAGAACTCAAACAGTGGGAATACCTTATCTCCCAGACGTCTAGAGTGAAAAAGGCCTAGAGTCTGCCCTAGCTGAACCAGAGACTCTGACTCAGATACTAAAAAAGAACCTCTCCACCAGGGTTATCAATCCACAGCCAAGAGCTAATCCAGGAGCCATCTTGAGACTGCAGCGCGGCAGAGCCTAAGGAAACTGAAAACCCAGATCTGTGAGTTTGTAGCTACCTCTGTGTGGGCCTGTCTGAGGCTAGCAAACTTATTGAAAGTCAGCCAGGCTCTCCCCAGCTCTGAAACTCCTGAGGCTGGCGGGGACAGACTGGGCTGGCTACAGCAATTTAGAAGGTTGGAAAAGGATGTGAGAGTAGTTTGTTCTCAGATTGCCCAGCCAGCCGGTCTAGCACCCACCAGGTTCCAGGCCCCACCCAGACTGGCACTTCCCAGGTCCTGGCTCCAGCCTGGTCACAGACCCCTTCCCTAGTCCTATATCTTGGGACCCACCAGCTCTGGCACCAGTCCAGCACCAAAAAGGGCCCTCCATATGCTTGGTCCCCAGTCTCCCAAACCCTCCCTGGCTCCTGACTGGTCCATTGCTTGCAGCTTCATGACTGGCCCACAGATCCCAGCAGTCAGCCTTGATCCATCTGGTACAGAACACCTGGGCCCCTGACTTGGCTGGTACTCAAGTGGCCCCACAAGCAGCTTAGCTGCCAGACCTGCCCAGACCAGCATACAGCTTTGCCACTGGCCCACAGGTCCTGGTGCCCAGACCTGACTCACTTGACATAGACTGGCTGAGCCCCCAACCTGGCTGGGCCCCACACATCACTTCGCTGCTGGACCTGCCCAGTCCAGCACATAGCCTCCCTGCTGGCCCCCAGGATTCAGCACCAAGTCCTAATCCACCTGCCACCTGGACATGGCCAGCTACTTTGCCACCCACCCCCCACAACCCAGCTTCCCAGCCAGGTCACTTCACCTCCAGGTCTGCAACCTGCAGCCAGGCCCACCACCCACACTAATCTCCCAAGAAGGGAAATTAGGAAGTCTTAAACCCTAACCTTCAACATGGTGAGCAACACAATAAAAAGGAAGGATGCACAACCCATGGCCAATATTTGCAAGCTTAGATCAAATTCCATTCTCTTTCTGTTCCTTTATATTCTTCTATTTTTATCTCCTTTCAAACTAACAACATATCCTAAGTTACCACTGCATCATTCCTATTCACCCTTTGAAATTGTAAACATTTGTCTTCTACCCTCCTATCTCTTATTCTTAACACATACTTAATCCTTAATACTTAATACTCTTAATACTTAATACTCTTATTAATACATACTTAATCCTTAATACTTAATACTCTTATTCTTAACACATACTTAATCCTTAATACTACCAATGTCACATCAATAATTAATACAACAGAAGGCATAGACAACACCTATTGTTTGATTTTAAGCCAGACATAATACGTGATCATGTACTGTTTTTACTGATGGAAATTGCTGACCCCACTATTCCTGCATATTGTACCAATTAACACTAGATATCAAAATAGGAACTAAGGACATAGTCTACTGATATATATTGTTTGCTTACTTTGTTGCTATCATTGGGCCCCCCCCCCACCACCAATATGTGTGGTACTAGTAACATAGAAGGACATTATAACCCTACAACACTATACGGCAGAAATACATCCCAGGTTGCCAGGACTTTGTGTGGAGGGTAATGTCATAATTATACGGGGTAATATTGGGTAGTTTCTTTTGGATTATGCAAAATTGTGTCATCTATCTATCACTCATACATTTTATAGAACTAAAAAAGAAAAAAATACTGATTTGATAATGTACTATGGTTGTGTAAGAGTTTATCTAACATTGGAAGACACTGAGTGAAGGGTACCTGGGGACTTACTGAACTATTTTTATAATTTCATGTCAGTCTAAAATTATTTCAAATTTATTTTCAACTTTAAATAAAGAATCTCCTAGAAATATAAACCTTACATAATAGATGAAAAATTGAAGAGGTCATGTGCTACATTATAGGTTAAATATACTTAAGCATGGAAAGGAAAGGATCAAAACACATGGTCGTAACAAAATGATTCTCCAAGTCTATAGTTTACAAAGCATGATTCTAAATGAGATCTAGCCAGAAGTGCCCTTTACAGGAATAAAGCATCAGAAGAAATTGGGACATGCTCTTAAAAAAGATATTGGTCCCTTCCTCTTCCTTTTTTCCCCTCCCAGCCATAAGGTGAACTGTTTTCTCTACCATGTGATCTTGCCATGGCATGCTACCTCATTGCTGGCCCAAAAGCAACTGGGTCAACTGAGCATGAACTTAAGCCTTTAAAACTATGAACCAAAATAACCTTTTTTTCTTTTTAAGTTGATTATCTGTAGTATTTGTTATAGCAACAGAAAGCTAACTAATACAGGAGAATACTGGAATTTCTACTTCATATTTCTTTAAGTGAATAAAAGTTTACTAACAGTAAAATGAAAGCAGATATATGTGATATGAGCTATATGAAATAAAAAGGAAAATTTTAGAAATCAACATTAATTTTAACTAACCTCCCAAATAGCAGACACAGATATTTAGAGAATATAAATAGAAATAATTAAACAAACATCTGTTTGTCATCTACTCATATAAACCTGTGTTTTTTAAATTTTGTAAAAATTTGTAAGTGGAAAAAACTAATTTCCTCTAATAAGAGTTACATTTTTTATTATTAAGCTATTTTTCCCATCTCTTCTCAGTTTCATTTACTCAAAAACTAATTTGGAGGAATGTATGATAAATGATTTAGGAGGTGTATGGGCAATATAAAAGACAAAACACATTGTAGTAATAAAAATGAAGGCATTTCTATTCTAGTAATGAAATAGAAGACAGTGTATATTATTAATATTTCTAAAAAGTTGAGTATTGATGATTATCCTAGATTTCTGTGTTAGGGGAATCCATAGAAAAAGTAGGATTTATCAGTTGCTTAGTAAATAGGGGCTACTTCAGGGAAGGCGTGCATCTTCAGTTAGGTATTTTTTTCTTCCATTGAGGCAATTTTCAGAGGAAATTAACAACTAAGGATAGTCAACTTGCAGGTCTCCCAGCAGCTGGGAGAGAGAATAAGTCCTCTGTTTCTGAACCAGGATCTGTGTTGCATAGCAGACCATCAGAGTACATCAGTATGTAGTTAAAGGAACAACATTTTGCAATAAAATAGCATATAAGTATTATCTTCCTATATATTTTTCATAAACAAATAACCACATACACATTTTTCTCTAAGCAGTCATAAGCATGTCCACATATGTGTAGATTTTTCTGTTTTACTTATTTTAATAAAATGAGATCATTTTACATTCTGCTTGTAGATTTTCATATCACAAATAATATAGATACAAATGAACACCTTTCTAATATATCTGTTATGTTCCATTGTATCAGAAAGTTATAATTGACTTCACAGTTCCCCTGGGGAGGTTATCTCACTTTGTCTTGATTATAAACAATATAGCATCAAACTTCCTGGCACTTTGGCTTTTGTACATTCAATAATTTTTGCATAGTAGATTAGGGGATGCAAGAGTGCCCGTCAAAAGGGAGGAAACCTGCACTCGTCACAGTTTGTGATAGTCATGATAAGAGACAATTCAGCTAATGTGGCAGAAAAACATTTCATCATAGGACTACTCTGTGGAGTTACAGAAAAATGTAACCAAGTATAGATAGATAACTAAGAAAGGCAAGGAACAGCTAATGTCCCATCTCAGCCAAGTGCATCTCTTGAGACAGACATGATACACATCCTCATTATCACTCTGAACATAAAATGTTACAGACATTGAGATTAAATAACAAAGAACAACCTGTACTATAGTACTGGATTTATAATCCCATCACTGCCTCCTCTCTATGCTCTTCTTGGGCACAAGTTTCAAGCTCACTGAAGCTGGATTGTGCTATCAAGCTATTTCAAGAAGGACCTCCATTCTCTATAGCTCCTCTGTGGGAGCTATTGTCTTGGGTTTCCCCAAATTAAGAGGCTCATGCAGATATTGAGGGATTCTAAGCAAATGGCTCAAAACATACATGTGTTTTCAATTTTAATAAATACCATCAAGTTTTATTCCAAATAAATTTTACCAATTTTCATTTTCATTTTCTAGGGAAAGTATTTTTTTTGCCCAGGAAGTCTCCAAATGACTAATTTTTAAACTACTGCCAATATGACAAGAAATGAAAATTATCTTGTTGTAATGTGGATTTCCCTTATTAGTTAGAATTAACAACTTTACATTTATTTCAAATACACTGAGCTTCCTAATAAAAAATTTAGCATATTTCTGTATTTAATTATCTGTTTAATTTTAGGGTCTGCTTTTATACCAAGGGTATTAAGTCTTTATTTAACTTAATGATATGAATAATTTTTGAAATCTGGTCAATTCTTGGTGGCCTCATCCAACACATTTTCTCTCTTTCTTTAGTGTTGTACAACCTTACAATTTAAAATTGTGCATAATATTTATTGCAGAAATAGAAGATTAGAAAATGTTTAAGTGATAGAGCTTTTAGGAGCAAGAAGGCTTTCAGGTCACCAGAGGTCAGGAAATTAATATCCAAGGGTAACTAGACTATAAAATCTACCATTTAGAATTAACATTCCTAAATCTTCTATTTGAATGTCAAGAAGAGCAATTAAATTAAATATCCTCTTCCTAAATGAAAAATACTCAATTGCTACACCATTAAGCTGATTAGCAGCTCTATCCCTGAAGGAAGTGAGCCTTTTTAAAATTTTCAGTCCCCTTCATATTTATTATCTCACATAAGTTCTATAAATTTCAGACCATGGTCTTACTTGCACATCCTATTCATTCAATCATACTTGTGGGATAATAACTTTGTTCTATTTACCTGTACATCATGGCCATGGAGGGCTCCCTGCCAAGGTGATTTTTGAACTATAACCGGAAAGAGGTGAATTGCGAGTCTTGGGAAGAAAAGCACTTAAAGACAGAAACAGTGGTGAGTGACAAGACAGAGGCAGGGCCAGGGAAGTAGCACAAATTAAGACAGAACCTCAGGAACATGTATGGTTGGCACTCTGGATTACACAGGATTACTCTGGATTACATATGATCATAGAAAGGACTTGGATTTGTTCTCCGAGTGTGGTGAGAAGTGGCATAATTCAACTTATTTATTTTTTATAGGTACCAGGGATTGAACTCAGGGGCACTTGACCACTGAGCCACATCCCCAGACCTGTTTTTTAAATTTTATGTAGAGACAGGATCTCACTGAGTTGCTTAGTGTCTTGCTTTTGCTGAGGCTGGCTTTGAACTTGTAATCCTCCTGCCTCAGTCTCCTGAGCCACTGGTTAACTTATTTTTAAAAGAACTGTTTCACAACTTTGTGAAGAAGAGACTTGAGAGTGAAGAAGAGAGGTAAAATCAGGGAGACCATCTAGGAGACTACTGCCACAGTCCAGGTAAAAGATGACCATGGCTCACAGTAACTAAACAACTCTAATTGTTTAAGTAAGAAGGCCTAGATTTCAGAGGTCTGTTGATTTCGGTCAGTCATATTTTTTTTGTAGACACAGTATAAATGCAACAACCCTGGAAGCACAATGTGTGTATTCTCCACTACCATTATTAACTGTGTTATCTGGACTACTTAATTAGTTTCTCAACCCCTCAATGTTCATCATGAGGATTAAATGATTTATCTATCCAAAGTGCTTACAATAGTACCTGTTGTATTTAACTTTTAATTTGGCCTTGAGATCTCTCTCTGGATAGTTGCTGTAAACTCCATCTCTGATCTTACAGGACTCCAGGTGATTGATCATGCAGGTCTATAATGTGCCTTTCATGGGAAACTTTTTATACTAATGGACAAACGAATGCCTAAGTGTCTGACAATGATCAGGTATTCCCTCTCACAGGAAACTTGTTTATACTGGCAAATACCTTCGTGGCTCTTGTCTGACCTGTTTATTCCTGCAAAGGTAACCATTCACCAGGAGAGCCCTGACTAGGATATAAGTTAGGTTTGATCACATTGACCAGCTGAGACTTAGAGATGGTAACTCAATAAAACACATGACATAACAGAAACAGAATCCAGAGAGAACAGCAGGCCTGGCCGTCAGAGGGGAGGAGGTTGCCATCAAGAGAGAGAGACAGAGAAGGAGAGGGAGCTCAACCAAAGTAATGATTGGGATGCAGGAAACTATGCAAGCAATCTTCCCTCTGGGAGTTCTAACTGGTGGGTTTACAGCAAGTGGGCATAAGACCTAGACTCAAGCTACAATGAAGAGGTGATCGCTGCAGTGTGTCTGGGAAGTCAATGTGTGGTGCACAGGTCAGTAGGCCAAGTCAAGTAGGTTGGATATCCAGCTGTCCCATAGACAGGTGGTCCTCAGGGATGGTTATCTACGGCAGCTGGACCAACATTGCTGGACCTCCCAGCAAAGAAGAACTGGGAGGAGGTAGAGTACTGGAAATTGTTTCATGGATAACCAAGTCCTACTTCTGGTATGAGACAGAAAATCTGTATTCAAAATGGATAATGAAACATAAAATTATGGAGTTTTCTATAGTGCTTGACACATCAGAAAATGGTATGTAAACATTAACTCATTATTATGTTGATCCCAGACAAAATTCACCAGAAAAATTTTAGAGAAATCTTTATAGTCAAATTAAATGGTTATTAGTCTGTTACATTTTCATAAAAATAATTTTTAACCAAATAAAAACAAACAAAAATCATTTCCATTGGATAAAAGTCAGTGGTTCTCAATTAGGGATTATTTTGCCCTTTAGAGGATTCTTGCCAATGTTAGGAGACATTTTTAACTGTCACACATTATAGGCAGTGGGGTGCTATGGGGATCTTGTAGTGGATGCTTACAAACATCACAAAATGGATATAGGACAGTCCTCTGCCATGAAGAATTATGTGGTCAAAATGTCAATAGTGCCTTGGTTGATCTGGAAACATATTAGAACAAAATTTTAAATTTTGTGATTAACACAAAGTCTGAAATTTTATGATTGCTTAAGAACTTCTTGATGCTTAATCCAGTTTCAATATCATATCAGGATATCCCAGTTTTTCTGATATATGTTAAATTCTGTTGTGGGATTTGTTTATTGTGCATTTGTTTTGGTCTTTTTTTGCTGCTGTAATAAAATGCCTGAGAGTGGGTAATTTAGACAGAATGGAAATTTATTTTCTCACAGCTCTGGAGACTGGGAAGTCCAAGATCAAGGACATGGCGAGTTTGGTTGTCTGATGAGGACTGCTCTCTGATTCTAAGATAGTACCTTGTGGCTGCATTCTCCAAGGGGAAGAATGTTGTGTCCTCACATGGCAGAAGGCACAAGGGCAAGCCAGCAAAGTGCAGCATAAAGCCTCTTTTAGAAGGGCTTGTGTCCCTTCCAGGAGGAAGAAGCCACCATGAGGTCTAATCACCAAGAGGTCTAATCACCTCTTAATATTACCACACTGGCAAAACCCAGATTTTGAAGAGTACACATTTGAATTATAGCAGTATTAAACTATGTCCTATTTAGAGTCCTTTTTTGGGGGGAGGGCACCTGGGATTGAACTCAGGGGCACTCGATCACTCAGCCACATCCCCAGCCCTATTTTGTGTTTTATGTAGAGACAGGGTCTCACTGAGTTGCTTAGTACCTTGCCATTGCTGAGGCTGGCTTTGAACTCACAATTCTCCTGTCTCAGCCTCCCAAGAAGCTGAAATTATAGGTGTGCACCACTGCACCTGGCTTATAATCCTTTCTAATTGACTATAACAGATAATTCCTATTATTTTGTATAACTCTTCCTATCATAGGAAGGCTTATTAGATTATTCAGTTGACAAGAGAATGGACATAGGCATGGAACCCTGTCACACAAAGTACTTTGAACAAAGCTACACCCTGAGGTACACATGAAGCAGCCTGTACTGTCCCTGCTGGGATGTTTGGGATGTTTTCTAACTAAACAATCTGGAAAAGAGTTGGAAATACCTCTTTTCATGTATTCATTTCTCCCCTTTTTCCCACTTTAAATGATGCACATTTTCATTAAGTCATCATATTCCTCACATGGTTTACAGACATTGGTGATTGACCTGTGATACACTTTTGTATCACATTGGTGATTCATTTCTATTATTGCTGCATCTACAGGTAGGCTACTGGTACCTGAGAATACTGAAGTCTACTAAACTCATTAGTTCCTATTTGGACTTCCATCTTGTTCTTTTACTGGTTAAAAAGTATCGCAACATAAAACTGTGAGGGTATTCATCTGGAAATTGACTTTACACTGTGGAGTTTTTTTTTTTTTACTTTTTAATTTTTTTAATTTTTTTTAATTTTGTTTTTCCTATTTTTTAAATAAAGTTTTTCACTAATGCCTTAATGAAGAGCTATAAGGGCAAATGACTCCATAGTGGAATGGAACCAACTCCTATGCTACCTGGAAGGAGTAAAGTGTGCACATTCCTCTCTATCTACATTCAGATATATTCAATGCCATCCTCTTTGTAGTTTAGAACTGGCCACCAAGGGAAAACTGAGACTACTGACATCGAGAAGTGCTACAGAGTAGTTTTTTTCCTCCAAGAAAGGCTCTAGTAATCTTCCAGTACCAACAGTTAATTTCTCAGAAATTTACATGGAGTTGCCCAAGCTTCATCATTGGTTTTAGTATCAGAGTGTGTGGGAACCTTATTGCCCAACTGGGAGTAGTAGTTAGCTCTAAGCTAGGTCCTCTTACTTTATACAGAAAACATACTTCTTTCAGAACTAATGAAATTCATTGAGGTGCCTTAATCCGTCAAGCTGAATCTTGCTGTCCCTTTCTTAGTTCGTCCAATACAGCAAGTTATTGTTAATTTTTCCTAATGCTTTTCATTCACATGTTTCTTCCTGAATGGTTTTTATTAGTGAAATGTTTTGGGGAGCTTAATATCCATAGTGTCTTACGGTAAATATTGCATTTAACCAAATTGCTTGTTTGGAACCTCTGAAAAATAATGATGTAGTGATTTTGCTACTGCCTTCAAAATCACTGGACTGCACATTTGAATTTGAGGTTATTGATCTTTAAATAATTATATGCTAGTGTTTAATTCTGTACACCTCAAAAACAAATATTTGATATTTTCTGCCATGTAAATCATAGAAGGTATCTCTGAAAGAACATTTCCTTTGGGTTTTCAGTCAATATTCTACCAGCTAGTGTATAACAGTGTTGTGTTTTTATTCAAGAATATTACATTTGCCAGCATCTTTGGTAGGAAGATATCTCATAAACACAAAATTCATACATGTCTTATAAAGACAGCATTTATGCAAAATCATCTGAGCTATAAAAAGCTATTTAGAGATTATATATCATTTAGCTTTGTGAACATTCTAGATTTCAAACTCTGCTGAGACAAAAATCTCATATTTTTGTGCTGTTTTATTAGGAAAAGACTGCCCATTGTCATTTTTTAGTTAAATGCATTTCTTTATATGTAAGTCACATAAATTTAAAATAACTTATTAAATCAGAACAAATCATTGAATAGCACCTCCTCCCCTTTTCTCATGAGCACAAACCTGCCTTCCTATTTTTTTGAATTTTCCATTTGGTTATCCCTTTTGCAGAAACCCATAAGTAACAATCTTTGAGTGTTTCTCATTCAGCTACACCTTGTTCTCAAGTAAAAGCTTTAGAAAGTTTGGTACTTGTACTTTAATTCTGTGTTCTCTATTTCCATTGTCTCAGTCTTTTCAGCTCCTTATAGCTGCTTCTGCTCACAGCTCTACAGGTAGGAATTAAGAGCTGTGCGCTCCTCCTGAAGATGGTCCTCTTTACCTCTGGGCAAAGGCTGAGGACAGGATGCTGAAGCAATTTCAAATGGAGCCTACAATGGGTCTGTTTTCATTGTGATTTTGGCAACTATCTATTGTGTAAACTTACGTTTCATCATTTGGATTGTATAATGACTATCTTCTATGCCACTTAACCTTTAATCTTTATAACACTTTGAAACATTTTCTAAATGTAATAAATATTCAATGCAAACAACTTGGGAGAATTAAAGAAGCGCAAGGAAAAGTAACACATAAGCCTTCTATTCTTAATACTTTAGTGTGCATAGTTTTCAGCATTTTCTTATATTTTTCATATCTTTGGTATGACCTTTTTTCTGCAGTTCTCATTCTACAGGGAACATTTTCCATTTAATTATGTATTTTTCTCACTATGATTCATGGATGGATATCATTACAGTATTGTATCCTACACATTTCCTATGACTTAATTAATGACTGAATCTTGGAATTGAGGCTTCTTTTTCTTTCTTTTTTTTTTTTGACAAAGTAGGATTATTAGCTTTATACATGTAGTTTGTTTTAGAAAAATACTTAAAATTATATTATTGGGCCCAATGAAAACTAATGATATTTTAAGGCATTTAAGACGTTTTTCCCAATTGCACTCCAAACAGGCTGTTGATGATACACATTCGGTCAGTGATGCATGAAGGTACCTACTCTGACACACCTTCATTGCTCAATAGAATACTCAGTGAATTACAATTCTTCCTAATTTATTTCCCAAGAGGAACAGTCTTAACATTTTTCATGTAATTTTGTAAAAAAATACTTACAGATAACTGTCTGCATTTAGATTGGATGCCTTTTTAACAGAGAAGAGAGTTAAAGTTTCCAAGAAAAAGCCTTCTTGCAGGCAAAGACCTTCCCCCCTTTTTAAGGTTCTGCAGATGGGACCCAGGACATCATGCACGCAACGCAAGTGTTGTACCATGGAGGTATACCCCAAGCCCCAATTTTTTTTCCATCCATAGTTGATGCTTCTTAAAAGGTCTCTTGAATATATTACCAGGAGATTGTAACTAATGTTTCATGTGGTTGATAAGGGATGAAGTAAATGATGACATGGTATTAGACCATGTTAATGTAACATCTATAATATATATTTGGGAATATGTATTTTAGTGTATTTTAATTACATCAGAAAGACAAATAAATAGAATGTTAGAATATGAAACTAGTGATTTTGGATACAATCATAACAGAGTGATATAAAAAAGAAGGCTAAATTTAAAGGATTAATTAGAATTCATAAGTATGAAAATATTAAGGGAAAACTTTTATGTAAAGTATTCAAAAAGTACACATTCAAAACATGGATTTAGACACACATATTATCAGACTCTGCCATGTATTTGTCAGAAAATTCATTTTCTCTGTAATCACATAATATTCTTTTTTAAGATCATGATTTTCATTTCCTGCTATTTTAATTATGTAAGGAGAAAAGTGATAATATGCAAGTTTTTACTTTTATTCCTGAAAAAATAGTTGCATTGTGACTTATACAGAGCCTACAATTCTGTTTATATGTATGAAAAGAACTTACTACCTTCCTCACTCAGCTTTTCCTTTGAGAACACCATTAACCCAATTCCTAATAAGGAAACTGCTCTGCACATTTACAGGAAGAAAAGGCTTGAGTTTCCTTGGCAACTGGAGCCATGTGCAATCTCTCAGAACAGCTCCTCCTACACTCAAGTTTCCTAGGTAGCAGGCTGCATATATTTTATAAAGACAATGGGAAAATGGGACAGATATTACCCTGTCCAACCCTGCAAGAGAAAAGCTTCAATGGGAAAGATGCATGTGCCATAATAACTGGCAATTTCAGGGAAAAAATTAATTGTATAACAAAGTTGCTTCCTCTGGGTAATTTAGGATAGGCAATTTAATTCAAAGTCCAAAATATATTAGGCATTCATCAAGATTTTTTTTTTTATAGGTGAAAATAACCACCTCCCATTTTACTTCTTCCTCATTACCCAACTACCAAATTAGCTCGTATATATTGCCAGCTAAACTTAGGGTTGAGCTGCAGGTGAACACTTCCAGGGTAAACAGTGACTACTCCACAGCACACCGGAGCTCTGACACTGAAGCAGAGAAACTAATTCTTCATATTACATGAATGGAAGAGACTCATTTTATCTCGGTCCCTTGTAAAAATGTCACCAAGGCTTAAAACATCTAAACAAAACTTGTTTGTAGATCTAAATGATATAGATCTATAATTCATGGATGGCCTCAAGAAAATAAATAATTTTAACAAAATAAAAACATTAAAGGAAAAAAACATTAAGAAAATTTATTATATACTGTCAATACCTATTTTTTTTTTCTGGGCACAGGTGGGAAAGGTGAGAGAGGTTCAGTGAATACATTTACATTCCTGTTTTTATAACATAAAAATATTCAGAATAAATTAAAGAGCAGATATGTATTATTAAAATGTGGACAGAGCCAATACAAAATTTTGTGACTAATTAGGAATCTTAACAAGTCAAATATTGTTTTAAAATTATTTTTGAAACCTCTTTAAATTCTTAGTTTCATATAATAAAAAGTCCTATTCTCTGACACACAGCTCCTATCCCCTCACAAGGCAATTAAGTGTAATTATCTATTGAATTGCACACAAAGAAAAATATAATTTATATGTAATTAATCAGCTCTGGAGCATTGAGAATTTTAAATTATGGGCAACCAGAAGAGTACCGATTACATTGTTTAAATCTGTTTTGCTGAATACTTAACAGAACACCTTCACAATTAGACTGTACAGGGAGAACATCACAATACACTCCTTTTAATACCCTTCTTACAAGATAAACCATGAGATAGTGTATGTGTGACTATTTTTTGAACAAAAATTGAGACAATTTTCAATAAAAATTTGGCACATAAATATTTTATATTGCTTTTTTAAGTATAATTATTTTTCATCTATCTCCCTTGCTTCCTCTCTGTCATACACACACATTCTTTGATTCAGTCACTTTTATTGGATTAATTGAAATTGTTTTCCCTTAATTCAACTTAGACCTGTTGTTTAGATCAACATGTGTAGCATTACAAAGATATTTTCAATAGATATGTTTTGCTCTAATATATGAATTAAACATGTTACTTAAAATTTACTCCTCTAATGGATACTGACTTACCTCAGTTTACTTCAGTTGTATGTGAGTACATATGAACACACATATGTTTTTTCCCCCATTTGTGTAATTCCAAAGAGTGTGGTTTCAGAATTTGAAAGTATTGGAAAGTGATTTTGAGATTGCAATAGTGAATTATAAATAATTCATAAAATAGCACAGACTTAAATTGGATATTGCTAGTTTAGTGTGTAATAAAGTGCCTAAAATACTCCAAACAGCAAGTTTACTCATCTCACTATGCAAACTTGCTGAGCTGGATTCAGCATCATCCTTTATTCTGTTCTTATTTATGATGCTTCCTTTTCCTTCTCAGAATTCTAAGTCTTTCTTCCCCTCTTTTACTTCCAAAAGCAAAAATGCAACAAAAGCAATAAAAACAAATATTTATTTAGTTACTTAGGTATCTAATTAGTTATCTAGTTAGTTTCAAACTTAACATGCATTAGTGTTACAGGATCAAATATCAATTATTAATATCTGTTATATGAATATGTTGTATTTTCAGTCTTACTTCCAATGTGATTTAACCAGGCAATTCTCTTCATAGTGGTTTTGTGTGTAACTATGGTTTAGAGCCCATCTTCTGAATGCTTGTAAGATCTATTTTGTTGTGTTGTTAAGCACAAGCATATTTCCTATCATCCTTAGTAATAAACCATGAACACATATGAAAGCATACAAAACATCAAAATGAACAGAGCAAGAAGCAGAAAATTTCTAGCATCTGATTAGATGGAATGGAAGTAATCCTTATTCTGATGAATTACAAATACTCATCATGTGTAACTAATAACTACTTGCTTTGCCACATAGTGGTTCCAAACAATATCATAGCAACTTACATACGTATTGTAACATAGTTGAATTTTACCTTGAGTGAATCACATGAAAGTTGAAGTCACATTTGATATGCATATTAAAAATACAACCTAATTTTTAGTTACTTGGATCATATATTCATGTATTGCATTTAAGAAATGTTTGAGTCTGGGCGTGGTGACACACGCCTGTAATCCTAGCCCTTTGGGAGGCTGAGACAGGAGAATTGTGAGTTCAAAGCCAACCTCAGCAATGATGAGGTGCTAAGCAACTCATGAGACCCTGTCTCTAAGTAAAACACAAACTAGAGCTGGGGATGTGGCTCAGTGGTTGAGTAGCCCTGAGTTCAATCCCTAGTGTGAAAGGAAGGAAGGAAGGAAGGAAGGAAGGAAGGAAGGAAGGAAGGAAGGAAGGAAGGAAGGAAGGAAGGGAAAGAGGGAAGGAGGGAGGGAGGAAAGAAAAGTATGTTTTAATTGAACAGAGATATTACTTTGGTAAAAAAAAATGAATAACTTTATAACTTTTCTGGTGCTGCAAACAAAATCTTTTGCTTAAATACATTACTTAGAGATTGCTCTTAAACTCTGCCTTTAAGCCCTTTTCCATATATAAATTACTCTAATGCTCATGCTACAGTCTTGCTGTTGAACTTTGTTCTTTCTAAATCATATCAACTTTGTTCACACAAATGGAACTTGTCTGCCTCTTTTCAGCAGAAACCACCCAAAATTGACAGAGCAATAGTTCTTACTTACGTTTTGTATCAAGGGCAAATTTCTTTATAAAGCCTAGCCAACAATTTTGGAAATAGTAGAGATTTCCTATATGAAAGTGACAAGATAAAATTTCCCAAGAAAAATAATCAACTTGTAAATGGTATAAATACATGATTGAAGCAACCAATGAAGTCATGAAAACAATATTCAATTTCCAGGCTTACTGAGGCACATAAAATAGATCATTTATTAATCTTCTATGAGACTATAAAAACAATTTGAAAATTTTGGGAACTTTCAATTTGATATTTATTTATTTATTTTTCTTTCCTTTTTTTTGGTACCAGGTATTGAACCTAGGAGCACTCAACACTAAGCTATATCGTTTTTTTAATTTTTATTTTTTGGTACTGGAGATTGAACTCAGGACACTCTACCACTGAGCCACATCTCCAGCCCTATTTTGTGTTTTATATAGAGAATGTAGAGACAGGGTCTCACTGAGTTGCTTAGTGCCTCGCCGTTGCTGAGGCTGGCTTTGAACTTGCGATTCTCCTGTCTCAGCCTCCCTAAGTGCTGGGATTACAGTCTTGTGCCACTGCGCCCAGCTCTTTTTAATTTTTATTTTGAGACAGGGTCTCACAAAGTTGCTTAGGCCTCACTAAGTTGTTGAGGGCCTCACTAAGTTGTTGAGGGCCTCACTAAGTTGTTGAGGCTGGCTTTGAACTTGTGATCCTCCTGCCTCGGCCTCCTGAGCTACTGACATTATAGGCATGTGCCAACACACTTGGCCAATTTTGATATTTAAAATGTATTTGTTAGTTTTATAAAACTCTACATGCAATTATAGGCACATGCTAAATGTGCTTCTTTCTTCTCATGTCATAAGATTGTATATTAAAAAAAATCAACTCTTTTTCTCTTCCCAAAAATTAAATGCCTGATTTTTCAAAATATTATTAAAGATACTAAGTTCATAGTAAGTAATAAACTCTTATCTTACTGTGAAAGCATTATTTATTTTACTATTCAATTAATAAAAATAATTAGAAAATGCAAAATACATCTGTCAAAACAATGTTGGAGTATCATCTTATACACAATGTAAAATATGGGAAGCAAGCAGATATTGTCCTGTTATTTAGAAAACGATAGTAACATATAATTATTTAAACTTTTCTCTGTGCTATATCAAATTTCTGACAAATATAAATACCAAAAATATTATGAATATAACTGACAAATTCTAATGATATTGGAACAACTACAGATCTACCAGCCAGCCCAAGAAATAGAACAAAATTTGCATTACCTATTGCTGCCATCTTTCTTATCTCCTATTTGTATACACTTTATTATGTGTATTTGCAATGAGTTGTTTAGTTTTTCTTGTTAAATTAGTGGATAAATGATGACATATTATAGGTGGTCTTGTGAGTTGCTGCTTTTCCTCAACATTGTATTTCCAAGATCCATTCATATTTTTCTGTGAAACCATAATTTCTCTGTTGTATAACATGGTGTTGTCCCAATATACTACAATTTATGAACTAGGATTGCTTTTGATTTTTACTTCTAAGCAAGCTATTGGTGGGAATGTGATATTGGGCGTATTATTATTATTCATATTCCTACATTATGATTCTATACTATTCATAGCCCTACACCGAGGCAATAGTTTGGGTGTTGGGCTATGAATGAAGTTACTGGGTAAAGGAGTATGCAAATATTTAGCTTTAGAGGATCGTGCCAGATTAAAATGGCTGCACCAACTTACATTTTCCCTAGAAATGGATAAAATCATGGTTGAATTATTTGACTTCTTAATTTTGAAAACCTCTAGTGTGTATTAAATTTTTTCGCACTTTTATTTAAGTTTATATCTCTTAGATTAACACTGGCTTTTGGCAGCAAGCACTTCAAGTGCTAGTTAGCCTTACCTCTTCTTCTTTTGTCTTGTTTGGTCTTTCTACATTTGAGCTATCTCACATTTTGTTATAGATTTTTAGGAATTCTTTATATCCTACATGCTAATACTTTATGGATTTACATACATACATATACACGCATGTTCTCCCAGTTTCTGGTTTATAATGTCTTTTGTAAGCTTTTGTTGTGCTTTTTTTTAAAATCAATATTTGGACAGTGTATGAGTATAAAGGTTAATACAAAGAGGTTATAGGTTTGTGTGTGTGTGTGTGTTTTCTTTTCTCTTTTCGGCATCAGGTCAATCACGTTGAGGTTCCATCCACAGGCAAATAAGGAAGTAAATGAATTTCTATGTAAAAGCGCAACAGTACATGCTTATAAATCTTCCTGTCAGAAATGGGGCAATGGAAAATGAGGAAACTATTATGCAAGCAAGCAATATTTGCTTTGCAATGAATGGCTGCTGGACAACTCAGAACTCCCTATGCCATAAAAATCTTGTAATTCTAAGAGATGGATTTATGTTCTTTAGCAGGTGCTGTCACTGCATTTGGTATTGTTCTCCTGCTATTAAACACATCATCTCTCTGCAGACCATTTGAGGCATGGCTTTTGTCCACAACTTCATTAAAAACCACACTTCCGGATGAAGTCAGGGTCATGAATTTCACAGTGTTCTTAATAATGCTGTTTTGTACTGAGTGGATATAATTTTCCCAAATTCCTGAGACTATGGCTTCCTGTGTCACAATTCTACAAAATTTCATTTTTACAGTAAAAAGCTTTGACTTTATCCACAATTATATTTTTCATTCCAAATGCTCAATTAACAATATAATTTGGGCCGGCACCTAGATTAATATTTTCCTTATCTCGGGCACTCATTCTAATTTTGAATGTCCTGGATATATAATCTCTGAATCATACATTTTTAAGCCTTTTGAAATGAAAGGTCAGATTTAGTAAAAAAGAATTTATATCATGTTATTAGAGCCAATAATCTTGGTTTGTCAAAAGGAGAGAAGGAACAGATTTTAGAGAAATGTGTAATGTTCTTATTCTTTCAATAGCTTTGAAAGAGCTATTCCTTATTCTGCCATGCTCTGTACATCTCCACTAGGGTTCCAGTGAACTTGGAGAAGTCCATAGATCAACAGCCAGTGTTTCCTAAAGATCCTCATAGGTTATGCCCCCTCCAGTCAGCAATGCTCACCCTAAGCCATTATAAGAACAGGTGTAAGAAGAGGAGGGACCATAAATTGTCAGTTCACATGAACTGAACTTTTTCAACTTCAATCTTTCTCTCTCTCTCCCTCTCTCCTTCTGCCTCTCATTGTTTAAGTAGGAAACATCTGGCCCTATCCCCTTGCCTCAACCTGATTTAGCTCTGTGCCTCATGTATCTTGGAACATGCAAACAAATTTTAGAAGGTTAATGGGGCTGAAGTAGGTTTAATGTGTGAGCTAATAAAAAAGAACAGAAATCTGAAAGTAGATTTCAAATCCACATATGATGTATGATGTAAACAGAAGAGCCTCACTCTCCCAGTGAGCCAAGCACAAAATCCCAGATGCACCCTGGGCCTAATTCCCAACATCCAATCAGTGTGTTCATATTTGCTGATTATATTGCATCGTTATTTCTCATTTTTTACTTTCTACCTTCTAATTTTACCACCAACAGCCTAGTTGAAGTTCTATTTACTTCTTGCTGAAGTTTTACTAATTATATCTTGTCTGGCCTTCCCTCTTCCAGTCATTTTTTTCTTTAATCGAGCCTATACTCTACTGCCAGGCTAGTTTTCTCCGGTTCTAATTATGTCATGCACCCATGCTTAAAAAACTTCAGACACTACTTAATATTTTTTGAAAAAGGCTCTAACATTTTATTCTGATTGCAAGAAGAATGAAAGGATGATGATTTTTCTGCAAAAAAAAAAAAAGTTTCTAGAGAGCTCCAGAAATAAAAAGTGAAAAACAGTGCATCTGCAGTAATCATGCTGCTCTTATGTTTGTGCTATTAAAATAATTCTTTTTTTATATTCTTATCAATTAAAGAATGTGCACTGTCGGTATGCATAATATTTCTTTCAAAAGTTGGATAATAATAAAAAGGGAACACTAGATAATGTATCATGTACACTGAAAAGAACTGCTTCAAGTCATTGTCCCTGGGTCTGTGATTCTTTACAGAAGCCAAGTAGACTGTGTGAGTTTACTTTAAAATAGATCATCCTGCCCTAGAAGTTGATTCCAAGGTACTAGTAAGTTAACCAGCTGTATTTCACTGAAGATTTATAAATTAAATGATGAAGAACCTATAAACCAGTATGAGTATGTATTTAAGAAAAGCTAATCTCATTATCAACCATGAAATTCTTGCCAGATTTTAGAATAAGTGCACTTACCATAACACTCTGCAGTTATACATTTGATGTTTTTATTAGGAAAAAAAATCACCTGTATTTCATAATACAATATTCTTATTATTTTCACTTTTTGAAGGGGAAATAAACTTTTTACTGATCAGATGTGTACAACACAAATAGGCCAAATTCAATTTTTAAAAATTTTAATCTTATTCTTTAAACATGTTATGAAAACAAAATACATAGATCAAAAACACACAAATCACAAGTGTGTACAAACCAATTTAACAAATAGAAAAAATCAACAATTTACACTGCCATAAAAATAGATTACTATCAATATCCAAAAGCCTACATCCCAGTCACAATGTCCTAAAAATGGTTATGATTATTCTGACATCTCATTCCATGTATTTTGCCACTTAATATTTTCTTTATAGAATTATGTAGTATCAATATTAATTTTCACTTTAATTATTCTGCTGAAAATTGTATTTTTAAAATTTATCAATTTATATGAATAGTAACTATTTTCATTTCAGAACATTGGCTACTATTAGTAATGCTGCTATGAACATAATTGTATGTATTTATTAATGAGAAAATTTTATTGGGATATACATAGAGGAGGAGTCACTGTGAACTTAGTTATATTAAATACTATTAAACAGCTTTCAGAAATGGTTACCAATCCACTTCATTAGTATCTGAGGGTCCCATGTCATAGCTAACTCTTGATATTATATTTTTAAATTTTAGCCAATCTTGTTAGTGAATAGAAATAGTAATTATCATTTTGTTTTTCATTTCCCTAGTGCAAATTAATTTCTTAAACAAATTTCATGTTTATTACCATAATGGCATTGTCAAGTTTTGACATTGTCAAAGTCTTATGCCCATTTTTCTATTGAGTCATTCATCCTTTTGTTTACTGACTTACAGATACATATTTTAGATGTCAGACCTCTGCTAGACACAGGTGCAGCTGATAATCTTCCTCAGCTCTTGTTTTTTTTTCCAGTCTCTTTATGATATTTGTTTTATAAACATAGGCTCTTAATTTTAATGGATTTAGCAATTTATTGATTTTTGTATAGCTAGATTTTTTTGTTCCCAGTAGAAGAAATCTTTATCTCAGTAATATGAAGATATTTCATATTTTTCTACAGTTTTATGTGGTTACTTTTCAGGTTGATATCTACTGTCAATCTAGGACTGATTTTGCAAATGGTCTGTTAGGGGACAAGTTCAATTTGTAACTATACAGTTATGTAGTTATCCCCGGATATTGATTTATAAGACTGTCCTTTCCCTCATTGTATTTGTGACATTTATCACAAATCAAATTGCCTTGTATGAATGTGTCTAAATCTTCTTTTCATTCCATGAGTCTGTTTTTCCTTTAACTGTGGACTAGCTTTTGTGTGTTTCTTGATATTAAATAGGGAAAATTCTGTAGCTTTGCTCTTCAACATTTTTTAAAATTAATTTAGACTTTTGTGATCATCCCAAAGTAATTTTAAGTAGTCAGTCAGTTGGTTTACATACACAATCATATTACAAACTTCTTGAGATTTTCACGGAATTTGCATTGAATGTATAGATGAATATGAAACAAAATTATATTTAAAAAATGAATCTTGAAATTTATATGAGTTTATTAATCAGTGACTCACAGGCTTTTTTCTTGGCATAACTGAAAATTGAAGATTGGATGTTGGGTACGTATACTAGGATCTGCATGATGTTTTCTTCTAGAGTGTGTATCCTTTAGGCAGAGAGATTGGGACTGATCAATAGAACACAAGCAGAGCTCTCTAAATTCAGCATTATGATAGTGACAGTGTTCTACCTTCCTCTGGATTGTCTCTGCTTCTGGAGCATAATCTACCATGAGCTCTATTCAAGAACCTGGGATGCTCATCAACCTTTCCCAAGTCTGGTTCTAAGCTCAGCCTCCCTCTTCCTCATGCAGATTGAAAAATGTCACTCTTCACTTTTATCCTCATTTATTTAAATGCAGTTTCAAAATTTAATAAATATCTATACAGGAAAAGCACTATATTTCTTATATCTTAGACACTCTCTTCTCTCCAAAAATCTAGTCTTAAAATTTTCAGTTTTCTTTTTCTATCTCTGGTAGCTACCAAAGCACACTCACTTTGTCTTTTCCTGGTACCACTCAGACTGAGCATCTGTCTGGATCCTAGTTTCTTGCCTCATCTTCAGAATTTGAAGATGTCCTGGGGTTAGAAGACTGCAGAGATGATAACTTGAATTGCTCTGCCTCCTGTAAACTTTACCCACAGGTCTATCTTGCCCCATCCGTTCTCAAATGCCTGCAAAGAAGTGTTCTGTGCGTGTGTGTACCTGTCTATCTGTCCATGCATCCCTCTAATTCCTATAGTCATTTGGGCCTTCTTTTGACAGGATATTTACATTATACAAGGTACTGCCTCATATCTGAAATCAGAAGTTCCCCCACATGAATACATTTTGTTATTATTTTATGATATTTCTTTTTCTATTTTAAGAATGAACTACTACAAATTTGACATCTGATAATGTATTTTTCATTACTCTTGAAAATATTACTTTAAAATTGATTTTTCAGTTACTTTAACTAGTCTGTGGATTCTATAAGCATATAGAATTAAAATACCATTTTGTGAGGCTGAGACCAGAGAATCACAAGTTCAAAGCCAGTCTCAGCAACAGCAAGACGCTAAGCAACTCAGTGAGACTTTGTCTCTGAATAAAACACAAAATAGGGCTGGGAATGTGGCTCAGTGGCCAAGTGCCCCTGAGTTCACACTGGCACCCCCCCCCAAAAATACTACTTTTTGTCTTGTAAATAGAGCTCATTAGTCTTTCAGCTAGATAGGATAGTTCATAAGTTCCTTTACCTTTACTTCTCACCATCAACAGAAACTCAATAACAATTCAAACTAATTAGTGTCCTAATAATTCAATTTCTTCTAATTTTGCCCATTTTCGTATTGAGGCAGTTGTTTTTGTTTTTCTTACTTCAAGATGGAAATATAGTAATCTCAAGTAAATTTCTAATTAGCCTCATTTTACAGGCTATACATTCTTTTAAATATGGAAGCTAGATTAAAGTATAGCTGAATAATGAGTCTCTTAAAATAAGACAAAAAATGTATGTCCTTCAGTTAGAAAAATTTTCATTTAGGAATACATGGATCCTCTCATTTTTTTCTAAAGCAATTTTATATTTCTTAATTGCTAATGAAATAATCTCTTATATACTAATGATATTTACAAACTATTAGTTATCTGATAAAATATGTGCATTTCTTCCCAAACTGAAGTAAATAGCCAACAGATTCTAAATACAAGAGAAAGTACAATACTGACTTATCCTTTACAGTATCATGTATGGTGGATACAATTTTTAGTAACCATTTCCAAATAATGGTATGCTGGGAAGTACCTCTTTAGTTACTTGAGTAAAAATGTGATCACCTCTTTGACCAATTTCTGTCTCACATGAGGAAGTGGAATTTTCAGTTTATGTGTTAGCTTGTTTTCCTATGGGATTAAAACAGCCACCAATCCAGAAGCAGGATCACTGGATCTTATGGCAATTCTATTAAGTTTTTTGAGGAACCTCCATAAGAGAATGAATCCGTATGTCAGTACTAATTTATATTCCCACCAATGTGGGAATATGCTCTATATGCTCATCAGCATTTGTTGTTTAGTGAAATAAGCACATCAAAGATATAACTGCCTGCTCATGTTTATTGTTGCACTATTCACAACAGCTAAGATACGAAATGAAGCTAGGTGCCTATCAAAGGATCAATAAAGAAAATGTGACATGTGACATATACACACAATGCAATATCATTCAGCCATAAAAAGAATGATTTCCTATCATTTGCAGGAAGATGGATGGAACTGGATACTATTATGTTAAGTGAAATGTTGGACCCAGAAAGGAAAATACCACATGTTCTCTCTCATGTGTAGATGCTAAAGTGTCAATCTAACTGGAGATGGTGATGACTGGAGGTGGGGGAGGGTAAGAAGAGAAAAAAGAGAGCTGGAGTAAGAGAGAAGTAATAAGTTCTAGTGTTTTACAGCACAGTGGGGTGATTATTGTTCATAATAAACTACTATATATTTTATGAATAACTAGAAGAGAGCAGCTTGAATCCTCCAAACACAAAGTAATGATAAGGAGATGGAATGCTAATTAATTTGATTTGATTTTGTATCAAATTATCAGTGTACCCCCAAAATATGCACAACTAAAATGAAAATTAATAAAGGGAAAAAATAAAAGTGATTAAAATATTAAAGTCATGTAAAATTAGCAGGGAATATGGCAATTAATAATTCTGCTCTTTTTCTAAACTGAGCATATTTAAACCATGGCCAAGATCCCCTGACTCCTCACATGCCTTCTTACATCACTGGGTGCCTCCAACCCTAAATCTGCATTTTCTCCTCCTCTCACAAGAAATACCCCTCTTCAAGGCTTTATATTGTTCTTTTTAACCTAATTTGGACCTCTGCTTTACTAAACTTTCTTCTACAATGCCTTCTGTGCTTTAACCCCCATCTCACCGGACAATCCCTAAATCAACATGTTTGCTATTTCCTTCCACTGCCTTAATCTCTTACAAAGTAGCTTTCACCATCCTAAATTAGCTGAGCATTTACTTGTTTACCCTTGCTTATTCCACAAGCAGGTACCTTATTAATCTTTTTCACTAATGTATTTTGAGCTCCTGGGACATTTTCCTAACATGGTATTTGCTCAAAAAAAATTAATAAATACATGATTTAAGTACTTTATCTAAGTCAGGGATGCTGTTTCTTATGAGATATAGTTTGAGAAGCTTTGCAATTTTCAAAGTATTATGCCCAGAATTGTCATATATATACATATATATGACATATATGTTTATATCTATATGTAGGTGGATATATGTGTGTGCATATATGTATATATATTTTTATTTAGCACTAGTATTTGCTAATAAATGTTAAGTGAGAATGTTGTGGGTAGTCATTGGTAAAGCACATACATGTAAAAGAATTATTTATTTATTATAATTTATTTATAATATTATTTATTTATTGTTATAATTATAATTTATTATTGGTTATGTTTTACCTTGGTGACTGAAAAGATAGTACTGTGTCTGAAATTTGAGCAGTTTCTTTATTACTAGTAAACTGCATTCATTGGTTTTCACATAAAATCTCATGAACAACTCTATTTCACAGGTGTGAATACTTACCAACTATGCACATACACAAGAGAACCCCTCATAAATATGTGCGTGTTTTACACGCATGCACATATATCCATGTGTCCATACACAAACACACACACACACACATACACTTATGCAACTGTACATATTTCAATCTAACTTTGGATTAATGAAAAGATGGAAAGCATGGCTTGATTTGACATGTTTCCCAAGTGTTTTATTATTTATTCCAGAATCTTAATAAGCCTGTGTTATGTTGTACTGAGGCAGTTTCACTGGTGTGTACATCACATGAACACATGCAGCCATCCTTCATATTCACAGAGGATTTGTTCCAAGACCCCTGCAAATATTAAAATCGGAGGATCTTCAAATCTCTGGCATAAAATGGCATAGCACTAGAGGTAGATTCAAGATGGTGGCCTAGACAGTCGCTGTATTCCTAGTCTCTCTCTGACTGGGGTTAAAGCAGTGGAAATACTGTTTCTCTGCGAGTTATTAGAGGACCCCCTACAGCTTCCTCCACACAGGAATTCCAACCGCGTGCAGGTCTCCAGGCCCCAGTGTTTGTGTAGGACCCTGGCCGGTGGCAGGTACAGAACCCATTCCCACACAGGACCCCCAGCTCCAGTGCCCACACACCATGCAGGACCTCTGGTCACCCACACACGGAGGATTCCTAGTCAATGCACCCCTGTGAGACTCCTAACTCCCACACAGGACCAATGACTGCTACTCCTGTGTGGACCTCATCTACCAGCGTGTAGCTCCCCCTTTCACCTACACATGGAGACACTGGACAGGATCTGGAGACAGTCTCCATACTTCAACACAGCATGCCACAGAGCTGCACCTCCAAATATGTCACCCAACGCCACTGCCCAGCCTGGCCCTACACCCTGTCTCTGAAAGCAGACGCTGCCATCTTGTACCTTAGGGAGAGATACATGTAAACAATAGATAACCCTGCCTACTGCATAAGAAGAAAAACAATCCTTTTTATTTACCTTGAGATTTTTTTCTCTATTATCCCTTTTTTCCTCTTTTTCTTCCTTTCTCTCTCTTACTCTTTTCCCACCCTCATATTCCTAACATTTGTGAAACCAAATATTTTTCATGTATTAAGCTACTGAGGACTGGGATATATGATTAGCATATTACAGTTGTATTGTAGAGTCTCTTACCTTCTATTTTTACATTTTTATTTTTCTTAAATTTTGTGTTTGTTTGTTGTACTCTATTTTCTTCCTACTTACTAGTCTTCCCCAAATCTCTTTCTCTCTTTTCTACTACTAGCCAAATTCTTTTGGATTCCTCTTTCATGCTTTCTAAGATCTAATAACTCTATATCCTCACTCCTACATCTCTAATATCTCATCCTACCCCCTATTCCCAGTTCTCTCAAATCCAACAGCAGAAACTGTACACCCTTTTGCAAACCTATTGTTTATATAGTAGATACTAATTGAACTCATAATTACTGTATATTGTGACAAGGCTATAAATGTCCTATTAGGAGCTACTTGGTTTAAAGCTATACATTGTTTGTATTGGGAACTGTTAATATTGATCTCCCCCTTAAAGTAGGGGTATTGTAACCTTGCAGGAAATCCATAAGCCTATAGGATAAAGACTCTAACACCCTGGATCCACAGTGCTAGAAGAGAAAACACACAAAAAACATGAAAGAAACAAGGAAAGAAAATTCCCCAAACAAACCAAGGTACTACATTATTAGAATCCATGGTCAGCACAGCAGAAGAAATGTCAGAGAAGGAGTTCAGGATGTACATAATTAAAATGTTCTGTGAATAAATGGATGATATAAGAGAGCAAACACAGGCAGCAAAAGATAATTTTGATAAAGAGCTACATAGGCAAACACAGGAAGCAAAAGATTACTTCAGTAAGGAGATAGAGATTTTGAAAAAGAATCAAACAGAAATCCTCAAAATGAAAGAAATAATAAACCAAATTAAAAACTCAATAGAAAACATCACCAACAGATTAGATCACTTGGAAGACAGAAATAATGAAGACAATGAAGACAAAATATTTAATCTTGAAAACAGAATTGACCACACAGTGAAGATGGTAAGAAACCATGAGCACAATATCCAAGAATTATAGGATAACATGAAAAGACCAGATTTAAGAATTATTGGGATAAAGGAAGGCATAGACTTTCAAACAAAAGGAATGAACAATCTATTCAATGAAATATCAAAAAATTTTCCAAACATGAAGAATGAAATGAACAATCAAATAGAAGAGGTTTGCAGATCTACACTTGCAGGCACATAATAATGAAAATGCCTAGTATACAGAATAAAGAGAGAATCTTAAAAGCCACAAAAAAAAGAAATCAGATTATATATAGGGGGAAAAAAACTAGGATCTCTGCAGGTTTCTCAACCTAGACTCTTAAAGCAAGAAGAGCTTGGAACATATAACAAGCTCTGAAAGACAATGGATGCCAACCAAGAATCTTATATCCAGCAAACTTAAGTTTTAGATTTAATGATAAAATAAAAACCTTACAAGATAAACAAAAATTAAAAGAATTTATAGCAAGAAAGTCTGCACTACAGAACATTCTTGGTAAAATATTCCATGAGGAGGAAATGAAAAACAACAATGAAAACCTGCAAAGGGAGGAACTACACTAAAGGAAAGTCCAATCAAAGGAGAAATCTAGTCAAGTTAAAAACTAAAAATAAGCCAAAATGTCTGGAAATACCATGTCTCAAAAATAACCCTGAGTGTGAATGCCTTAAACTTGTCAATTAAAAGACATAGACTGGCAGGTTGGATTTTTAAAAAGACCCAACAAAATGCTGCCTCCAAGAGACTCATCTCATAGGAAAATACATCCACAAACTGAAGGCGAAACAATGGGAAAAAACATAGCACTCACATGGACCGTGTAAACAAGCAGGAGTTTCCATTCTCAGATAAGGTGGACATCAAACCAAAGTTAGTGAAAAGGGGTATAGAAGGTCATTTCACACTGCTTAAGGGAATCATACATCAACAAGACATACAATCTTAACTATATATGCCCCAATCAATCAGGCATCTATGTATGTCAAATAAACCCTTCTCAACTTCAAGAATCAAATAGACCACAACACAATAGTACTGGGTGACTTTAACACACCCTTATCACCATTGGATAGATCTTCCAAACAAAAACTAAACAAAGAAACTACAGAACTCAATAAAACAATTAATAATCTAGACTTAACAGACATATATAGTATATTCCATCCTTCAACAAGTGAATATACTTTTTTCTCAGTAGCACATGGATCCTTCTCCAAAATAGATCGTATGCTATGCCAAAAAACTAGTCTTAGCAAATATAAAAAAATAGAAATACTATCCTGCATTCTAACTGAGCATAATGGAATGAAATGAGAAGTTAATGACAAGTTGAAAAATAGAAGCTACTCCAACACCTGGAGACTCAATAATATACTATGGAATGATGCATGGACAACAGAAGACATCAGGGGTAAGATAAAAAAATATTCTTAGAGTTAAATGAGAACTCCAATACAACATATCAAAATCTCTGGGTATGAAGGCAGTACTAAGAGGAAAGTTCATTGCACTAAGCTCATTCATTAAAAGAAGAAAAATCAACAAATTAATGACTTGACACTACATCTCAAAGTCCTAGAAAAAGAGGAAGAAACCAACACCAAAAGAAGTCAAATACAGGAAATAATTAAAATCAGAGCTGAAATCAATGAAATTGAAACAAATTAAACAACCCAAAATTGACAAAACAAAAAGCAGTTTTTTGAAAAAATACACAAAATTGACAAACCTCTAGCCACCCTAATGAAAAGAAGAGAGAAAACCCAAATCACTAAAATTTGTGATGAAAAAGGAAATGTCAAAACAAACTCTACTGAAATACAGAGGATAATTAGAAACCAGTTTGAAAATTTATACTCCAGTAAAATAGAAAACCCCAAAGACATTGACAAGTTTCTAGAGGCACGTGACCTACCCAAACAGAACCAAGAGGACATTCACGACTTAAACAGATCAACTACAAGCAAGGAAATAGAAGACACTACAAAAGTTTGGAAGGAACTGTCCCAAACTCATTCCATGAGGCTAGTATCACCCTGATAACAAAACCAGACAGAGACACAGCAAAGAAGGAAAATTTCAGACCAATATCCCTGATGAACATAGATGCAAAAATTCTCAATAAAATTTTGGCAAATCACATACAAAAACATATTTAAAAGCTAGTGCACCATGACCAAGTGGGGTTTATTCCAGGGATGCAAGGTTGGCTCAACCTACAGAAATTAATAAATATAACCCATAACATCAATATACTTAAATGAAAGAACCATATGATTTTATCAATTGATACAGAGAAAGCATTTGACAAAATACAGCACCCTTTCATGTTCAAAACACTAGAAAAACTAGGGATAAGGAACATACCTCAACATTGTAAAATCTATCTATGCTAAATCCAAGGCCAACATCATCTTAAATGGAGAAAAATTGGAAGCATTCCCTCTAAAAACTGGAATAAGACAGGAATGCCGCCTTTCACCATTTCTATTCAACATAGTCCTTGAAACTTTAGCCAGAGCAATTAGAGAGATTTAAAAAATCAAATAACAATAGGAAAAGAAGAACTCCAAATATCATTATTTGCCAGCAACATGATACTATAGAGGATCCAAAAATTCCACCAGAAAACTTCTAGAATTAATAAAAGAATTCAGCAAAATTGCAGTATACAAAATCAACACCCATAAATCAAATGCATTTCTATACATCAGTGATGAATCCTCTGAAAGAGAAATTAGGAAAACTGCTACATTCAAAATAACCTCAAAAAGAAAAAATAATTGGGAATCAATCTAGCAAGAGAGGTGAAAGACCTCTACAATGAAAACTATAGAATACTAAAGAAAGAAATTGAAGAAGACCTTAGAAGATAGAAAGATCTCCCATTCCCTTGGATACGCAGAATCAATATTGTCAAAATGGCCATACTACCCAAAGCACTATACAGATTCAATGTGATTCCAATTAAAATCTCAAAATCATTCCTTACAGAAATAGAAAAAGCAATCATGAAATTCATTTGGAAAAATAATAGACCCAGAGTAGCCAAAGCTATTCTTAGTAAGAAGAGTGAAGCAGGAGGCATCACAATACCTGACCTTAAACTATACTACAAAGCTATAGTTAAAAAAAAAACAGCATGGTATTGGCACCAAAATAGACACATAGACCAATGGTACATAATAGAAGACACAGAGACAAACCCACATAAATACAGTTATCTCATACTAGACAAAGGTGCCAAAAACATATGCTGTAGAGAAGATAGCCTCCTCAACAAATGGTGCTGGGAAAACTGGAAATCCTTATGCAGCAAAATGAAATTAAATCCTTTTCTCTCACCATGTACAAAACTCACCTCAAAGTGGATCAAGGACCTAGAATTAATAGAGGAAAAAGTAGCCCCAAACCTTCATCACATCAGATTAAGCCCTGACTTCCTTAACGAGACTCCTAAAGTGCAAGAAATAAAATCAAAAATTAATAAATGGGACAGATTCAAACTAAAAAGATTATTTTCAGCAAAAGAAACAATCAATGAGGTGAACAGAAAGCCTAGATTCTGACAGTCAATTTTTGCCACATGCACATCAGATAGAGCACTAATCTTCAGGATGTATAAAGAACTCAAAAAACTTAACACCAAAAAACAAACAATCCAATCAATAAATGGGATGAGGAGCTGAACAGACATTTCTCAGAAGACATACAATAAATCAACAAATATCTGAAGAAATATTCAACACCTCTAGCAATTAGAGAAATGTATATCAAAACTACTCTAAGATTTCATCTCACTCCAGTCAGAATGGCAGCTATCAAGAATACAAGCAACAATAAGCGTTGGCGAAGATGTGGGGGAAAAGGCACACTCAAACATTGCTGGTGGACTGCAAATTGGTGCAACCAATCTGCAAAGCAGTATGGAGATTCCTTAGAAAACTTAGAATATAACCATTTGACCCAGCTATTCCACTCCTTGGTCTATACTCTAAAGACTTAAAAACAGCATACTACAGTAACACAGCTACTTCAATGTTTATAGCAGCACAATTCACAATTGCTAAACTTTGGAAGCAACCTAGATGCCTTTCAATAGAGGAATGGATAAAGAAACTGTGATATATATATATACATACATATATACACACACACACAGTGGAATATACACAGCATTAAAAGAGAATAAAATCGTGGCATTTACAGGTAAATAGATGGAGCTGGAGAACATCATGCTACGTGAAGTAAGCCAATCCCAAAAAAACCAAAGGTCGAATGTTTTTTTCTGATTAGTGGATGCTGATATATAATGGGGGTAGGGATGGGGAGCATGGGAGAAATGGAGGAACTTTGGAAAAGGCAAAGGGGATGGAGGAGAAGGGAGGGGGCATTGGAGATACCAAAGATGGTGGAACGAGATGGACATCACTATGAAGACTCGAATGGTGTGACTCTATCTCCTTTACAACCAGAGAAATGGAAAATTGTGCTCCACATGTATACTATGAGTTGAAATGCATTCTTTTGTTTTAAAAGAGAAAATGAATGAATGAATGAATGAATGAATGAATGAATAAATAAAAATTGCAAAGTACTTTTATATAAACTACACACACCCTCCCATATTCAGGCATACCTTGAACATATTGAAGGTTTTGTTCTAGCCTACTGTAATGAAGGTAATATTGCAATAGAGGTCATCACACATTTTTTTTCTTTTTTGGTTTCCCAAAAAAGAAAAAAAATTTTTTTTTAACTGCATATAAAAGTTATGTCTACCTATTCTCTAATCTAAGCATGCTATGGCATTTTGTTTGAAACAAACACTATACAACTTAATTAAAAATATTTTATTGCTGAAAACAGTAAGGATAAGAGCTGTTAGAAAATATGACACTGATATACTTTCTTGACCCAGGGTATTCACAAATATACAATGTGTTAAAAAAAATCTGAAGCACAATTAATCAGAATATAATATGAAGAGATAACCTATACTTTAAATTGTCTCTAGATTACTTATAACATATAATAATATGTTAATTACTTTAGCATATAAAAATCTATCTAAAGAATTCCTATGCTTGGTTATGTAGGAAATATGTGTAGTTCAGATGCAGAATATTTTGGATTTATGGTTGGTTGAATCCATAGATGTGGAATCCACATATATAGATGATTGACTGTATTTAATTTAACTTCTGAATCAAAATGACATTTAAAATCTACTGAGGCTGTGAAAAGGCAAATCTTTGGGGGAAAAATAAGATCTTGAAATTATTTCTTTAAAAAGAAAAATCTTTGGGGGGAAAAGAAAATCCTGAATGATTCATTTCTATTTTAAATTAACTAAACAAAATGACCTAATTGTCTATAGAGACTTTGAAATTCAGGAATCTAATGAAGTGTCTCTAAAGTTGAGGATGACTGCAATCTTGTATTGTATATTTTTAAAAACTAACAAAGAAAGTATCTTGAACCTTTCATACCAAACAAAAGTGATAAATATTTGAGTATATACATATGTCTAACTTAATTTATACATTACACAATATGTACATGTACCAAAACATCAGGCTACTTCATAATACATACACTTTTTATGTTCCTGATGTATCAGTGAAAATATGTTGAATTAAAAAATAAATGAGATAGGCTTCTCAAAAACAACAACAAAAAATATGTTCTTAGGCATAGTCAACAGTTGGATCTCTGGGTATTGGGAGCTTACAATAATATTTACCACTGTATCTTTAACTTCTTTAAAAATATCAGCAGCTTTGATAATCACCAAATCTGGATAACCCCTTCAGCCTAGAGCAAGAAATGAACAAATGATCACACAGCAGGTGACGTCTATGACAAAGGCAATTCTCAGCGCCAAAGACTGTGAAACCCAAGACAGTTGGTAGGCAAAGTAGAGTGTGACCTTTAGCTGAGATTTTGCCACTGGAATCAATTGTGCTTAGCATGTGCTCCAGTTGTCAATACTTCACTTATAAAATGGCAAAATTCCACTGTGTTTTCTCAATAATCTATCAGTCACTGCAGTACACTATTCAATAGCTTTTCAGAGTGTACCCACATGGAAAGCATATTTAGAGGAAAAAAGTCAGAAAGTTAATATAAATAAAAATTGTCTTTCAAGTTTATCACTACAACAACAACAAAAAAAACCACATATGAATTATATGTTAAACAAGGCATGAATTTTTTCTTAGAATCTGTTGAGAAAAGTCTTGAGGAAGTTATATTTTAAATGTAAAAAGTGTATTACACACTCAAAATGAGTGTGCTTATGAATGACACTGCATAAATTTCAATCTGCTAAACTAGTTCTTAGTTTTAATTCAGCAGAACAAAATGAAAACATTGTTCAAAATAGTAGTTGATCATTTTCCCATTTAAATATATTTCTGCTCAAATTGAAGCTGGAATTTATTTTAGAAGATATCTAAAAATTAATCTTTTATTTTACCCAGCTGTAATTTCTAATCTCCATCCATCAGTTAAATATGAAATGAAAATTCTCATTTTTCATTCTGCCTATCCTACTAAAGAAAATGTTTGACTCTCCCATAGCTTCACTTGGGTCCCAATTGGGTCTTCAATTGGGTCCCAATTAGTGAGACTGTTTGAAAAAAATAATTTGTCTCAGCCTTTCTTAACCAAAGCATGTGTTTGCCTTACTCTTCATATTCATTTCAATTTCATGGAGAAGCCCAAAGTCTCCCTTTAAAACAAATGACTAAATGTTTTCTCTAAAATGTCAATGGTGTGCTTTTGAATGACTACGAGATAAAAAAAGAAAATCTTAATTAATTCAATGTTATATGAGAGGAATAATGTCATTTTTGTATAAAAACTGGTTTTAAAGAGAAGGCAGCACTGCTTATATTAACAGTTGTTTTCCTTTAGAATCCTTGGTACAGAAAAGATGAGAAATATTAATTTTAATGCATTATCAAATTATGGTGCCATATCAAAAATCTCAAATAATAACAATATTACTTAATTAGCTTTGGCTGTCAGAAGTATTTTAGACTGTATATTTTACTAAAATCATCTAGCTAGATTTTAGGAAGAAACATAGCATTTTTAAATGTCTTGGATGTTTCTCAAAATATTAAGAATAATCTTTAAGAAAGAAAGAAACAAACAGCAACAAAAAAAGAAGTAATGAACAGAAACAATGTTAGGCCAAAATAACAACATGCTTTTATTTTATGTGGTAAAAGAAGGAAGAGTTTAATTTCTTAAAAAGAATTTAATAGATTGAACAAGGAAGAACTACTCCCTCAGAGAAAGTTTTCAAGTAAAGGTATTTAGACACAATTGTGAGCAAAGAGACCCCAAAGAAGTAGTTTTATTTTTTAGCTCCAAGGTGTAGTTTAAGATAATCTTTCTTGAGATTTTGATGAAAGCCTACCTCATTTAAATTCTTAGTATCCATATGGCTAAGTAACTCTAAGAATTAAAGTGTTCTGTGGCACACACAGAGGTAAGGTCAAATATTTTGTGGACATAAATCTATTCAAGAAAAGACTCAAGCTAATAGTTATGTCCATGAACTCAAAATTAAAAATTAATAAAACAATATTAATAGATGTAGAAAAACTTGAGATCTTATGAAGAAATTATAAAATAAAGCAAATGATTAGGAAATTATTTCAAAACAAATTTGAAATAAAACAACTATGAAATAAAACAAAGGCTATCAAAAATAGTTGGAAATATTTTTAAACACATGGAGAGACTTCTGTGAATTAAAAAATAGTAATAAAAATGAATAGTTAAAGGGTAAATAATATAGTAGATTTTATAATTGATTAAAAATGATTGAAATACCAGATATTCTTATGAAGTTAT
Source organism: Xerus rutilus (assembly GCA_028644305.1). NCBI lineage: Eukaryota > Metazoa > Chordata > Mammalia > Rodentia > Sciuridae > Xerus > Xerus rutilus. Next base: position 113,198,252 of record CM053404.1, on the reverse strand, counting down.
ACATAAAGTAGTATAGAGTTATAAGGAGATGAATGGTGTGGAGGAGAATTCTTGACATGTTGTTTCTTTAAACATGAGAACATTCAATATTCCTCTAAACAGAGTTCTAAAAAGGAAAGTGAGGGATACAGTAAGGATATGAAGTCTAAGAATATTCCAGGAAAAAGAAAAAAGAACTCTTGAAGGCTTAAGGTCAGACAGCTCACTTAATTTTATGGTAAAAGAGAAAAAAAATAAATCTACTTCCTATTACAGTTCAGTGAAAATGCCTCACATCCTGAAACCACCACTATAGGGGTTAAGATTTCAGCATATGAATTTGGGGGGGCACAAATATTCAGTCCATAACAATCACAGATAATAATTTGCATATGAGGCATTCAAAAATATATACCAATAACATACTCTTTTATTTTATGAAACATGATGCTGAAAAAGGAATTTATCTGTAAATCATCTGCTCTATACATGTGAATATAAATTTTTAAATAATTCAGAACATTTCTATTTTTATCATGCTAGAATTTTTATTTGTTATACTCCATTCATCATTGTACCATATTTGTTATATTTTATTTGTTATATTCCATCCATCATGTACCATAATGATTGTTCATTTGATGATTTAAAGAAACAAGTATAGTATTTTCTGATTCAAATTATTATTCATTAGAGCAATCCCTTACTATATTGGTCTCACGTCTTCCAGGCCTTGGTTACATGCTAATTGTTAAAACTGTTCACAAGTATGACTCATCCATCTTCTCTAGAGTTAGGATATAAAGTAAATTATGCTTTGTCTACAGATCTGAATTTTGAGTAGTGTTTGCATAATTTTAGCAAAATTCTATTCTAGACTATGAAATGCCTGCTTTCAGAGATGCCAGGAGTTCTGTATATAATCTTGTTATAAAAATGTTGATGATATATGTGGTGACTTTCATTCATGATTTTTTTTCCTAAAAGGCATTCTGTTTTCATCATTGTATACTCTTCTCAAATGCTGAAAACCTTTTGTTTTTTATTCCTTTTTTCTTTGAAATGGAAATGTATATTTTATCAAGATAAAATGTGTGCCTATTCTAACAATTATGGCACATCAAAGATAATAATGAGTATTCAGCAAGAAACTTCTGAAATATGTTGGCAATTGCTTTCGTGATTAGCAAGGCTTGAAAGCTCAAATACTAAAGTAAAATTACTCTATGACTATGAAAACATAGGTACCTATGAGACTATTAGATAATGTTCAATTGATTCCTCTTTACAAATACAAGCTCTTTAGCTTTATTAATTCAAAACCTTTTTCTTAACATTGTTGATGTATGAGTCTATCATATATTCTCTACATAATATAAAGTGTTAAACTTTCAGTTTAACTTAATGGAGGAAACAAGACCAAAATAGATAAATTGAGAGGATTAATAAACCATAGTCAATAAGAGCACAGATTGTTAGGTTTTAAAGAATAGTGAAATTTGAGTAAATGGAGAGAAAATTGATGAATTTCTAGTCAAAGGGATTGGCATGAAGTAAGAACATCAGGTGGCACCTTATCCTCTCCAAAGACATCTCCTGTGTTAGTTTCCAAGAAGGAGCTCCATATTGCCAGTTAAAAATTGAACTTGCTATGCTATTACTGTTTGTTCTTCCTCTAGTTACTTAATTTATTTAAATTAAAGTGCATTTAAATTAAAGAAGCTTTTGTAAAATTAACTGTTCTTTAGAAGGAATGAAGTTTCATTTGAGTCAATCTTACTCTGTGTTTATTAAATAATATTAGACCTTTTTTATTTGATACTGAGGAATCTCCTTCTCCAGGATTGATGGGAAAGACTTATTCACATCAGCAGGAGAGGATTAGGCTGAGTAGAACACAGACAAAGAGAAAATGCACTTGGAAAAAACTGTTGATATGCAAGGATGGAAAAAAATATCTGTTTTTTGACTTTATGTGACATTTTCCAAATACAAAATATTCCTTCTCATTTTGTAAAGTCGTATCTGTGTATGAAATGCATAAAATGTGCAAGCCTGGATTAAGCCTTTGTTCATAGGTTGCAATGTCTGAGTGTAGGCAGTCTGCCCACAAATCATCACTCACTACAAACACACACCTGGTTGGCCATGAGACAGCCAAGCACAGATGGGGTGTATAGCCAGGCAGTGACTCAGCAAAGGAGTTGTTGGAAAATTAATCTTTGAAACTACAGAGGAATGTTGGGGATACAGTTCAGGGGTGGAGCCCTTGTCTAGCTTGGGGTTGGACCCTCAGCACCACACACACTCTGCAAAAAAAAGTACACACCTCCATTTGTCTATGCCTCTCAATTTATACCTTAAGAGTAGAGACAGTCAAAATATATCAACAATCTACTGAAAATACCTGATGAATAAAATACATACGGACAAATGACCAAGAAAAATGAGTTAGTTTGAAGGAAACAACTCATTGATTAAACAAAAATAATAATTAGGAAACAAAGCTAACTTAAATAATCCTGCATGTATCAAAAACAAACAAACTAATGAAAAAGCTTTCTAGTTTTTAAAATTTTTGTTTATTCATTTTTAACTTCTACTTATTTTGGATACAATTTCCCAATAGTTAAACATTTTTTTTTCAACTTATTGGTTTGTTTATTTCTTATTGAGATGTAGGAGTTCCTTATTGGTTCTTGATATTGAAATTTGTTTAAATATTTTCTCTGTGAATATTTTTTCTAATTTGTGACTTGATTACATTTCTGTGCTTTTATTAGTGCATTATAGTTATTCATAATAATTTGATTGATTTTGACGTAATCATACATGCATGGAATTTAATTGGTTTAATTTCAGTTCTGGTTTTTCCCCTTCCCTCACCTCCTCCCTCTCCCTATTCCCCTTCCTTTACTCTACTGGTCTTCCTTCCTTCCTTCCTCCCTCCCTCCTTTCCTTTCCCTCCCTCCGTCCCTCCCTTCCTTCCTTCCTTCCTTCCTTCCTTCCTTCCTTCCTTCCATGTTTTATAGATATAAATAGAGGTGGAATTCACTGTGGTATGTTTAAACATAGACATAATATAATTTTGTTAAATTTATTCCCCATTTCCTCCTGTTTCTTATCCCTACCCTCCCCCTTAATCTCTTTTTACTCCACTGATCTTCCCTTTACCTATATGATATCTGACTGTCACGTGTTTTCTCCTTACTTTGCTCCCCACAGAAGAGAAAATGTTCAGCCTTTGATTTTCTGAATCTGACTTTTTTCACTTAGCATGATGTTCTCCAGTTCCATCCATTTACCAGCATATGTCATAATTTTATTCTTCTTTATGACTGAGGAAAACTCCATTGTGCATATATACCACATTTTCTTAATCCTTTTATCTATTGACAGGTACCTGGGCTATTGTGGTATGCACTGCTATAAATATTGATGTGGCTGTATCATTATAGTATGCTGATTTGGGTTCTTATGTATAAATATCGAGGACTGAGATAGCTAGGTCATATGGTGATTTCTAGTTTTTTGAGGAATCTCCATATTGCTTTCCAGAGTGATTGTACTAATTGGAAGTCCCACCAACAATATATGAGTGTGCATTTTAAACCATATTATCACCAGCATTTATTATTCCTTGTGTTCTTGATAATTACCATTCTGACTGGAATGAGATGAAATCTCAATGTAGTTTTTTTTAAATTTATTTTTTAGTTGTAGATGGACACAATACCTTTATTTTTATGTGATGCTGAGGATTGAACCCAGTGCCTCACACATGGGAAGCAAGCACTCTACCACTGAGCCACATCCCCAGCCCTCAATGTAGTTTTAATTTGTATTTTCCTGATTGTTGAATTTTAAGTATATTTTTGACTATCTTTTCTGCAACATATATTTATGGCACATTTGTCTAGTATCATGCGACTGCAACTATGTGAGTTTGTCTCCGTGTCTTCTGTTGTATTCCATTGGTCTTCATGTCTATTTTGATGGCAATAACATGCTATTTTCATTATTATAGCTCTGTCTCTGTGATATACTTTGAAATTTAGTTTGTGATTTTTGTTTTTATTGCTTACATTGCTTTGGCTATTCTAGGTCTTTAATTCTTCCAAGTGAATTTTAGGAATATTTTTTCTAGTTCTGTGAAAAATGTCATTGGTATTTTGATGAGGGTTAAATTGAATCTGCATAACCCTTTTGATAGTATGAACATTTTGACAATATCAATTCTGCCTATCCAAGAACATGAGCAGTCTTTCCATCTTTAAAGGTCTTATTCAATTTCTTTATTCAGTGTTCTATAGTTTTCATTTTAGAAGGTCTTTAACTTCCCAATTTTTTGAGGTTATTGTGAATGGAGTAATATTCCTGATTTCTTTCTCAGCAGACCAACTATTGGAGAATAGGAAAGCTAGTAATTTATGAATGTTGATTTTTGCATCCTGCTACTTTGCTAAATTTATTCATTGGCTTTAGAAGTTTTCTGTTGGAGTTTTTGGGTCGATGTAGAATCATGTGATCAGCAAACAGATAATTTGGCTTCTTCTCCTATTCATAGCCCTTTAGTTTCCTTCTCTTGCCTGATGGCTTTGCTAGAGTTGGAAGAACTATATTGAATAAGAGCGGTGAGAGTGTGCATCCTTGTCCTTCTTGTTTCTAATTTTAGAGGAAATGATTTCTAAAAGTGTTTCTCCATTTGGTTTGTTGTTGGCTTTTGTTTTGTCATGTGTATTCTTTAGAATATTAAGGTAAGTTCCTTCTCTCTCTAGTTTCTCCAATGTTTTTAACATAAATTTAGATTTTACCAAAGGCCTTTTTTGCATCTATTGAGATGATCATATGATTCTTTTATCTTTAATTCTATTTAAGTAGTCAACTATGTTTATTGATTTGGACATGTTGAACCAGCCTTGCATCCCTCAGATAAAGCCCCCCCGGATGACAGTGTACTTCAAACATATGTATTTGGACGTATTTTGCTAATATTTTAAGGATTTTTTCATCAAATTCATTTTTATCATGGATAATGGTCTGTAGTTTTCTTTCCTTGATGTGGCTTTGTCTGATTTTGATATCAGGGTTATATTGGCTTCATAAAAAGCATTAGGGAATGTAGAACACATTTTAAAAATATATTTTTTAACATTGTGTACAATATGATGTTTTGAAATGTGTATACATTATAAAATGGCTAAATTAAGCTAAGTACCATGTCCATTATTTTGTATGGTTATTTTTTTTGGTGGTGGAAACAGTTAAAATCTACTCTCAGCTATTTTCAAGTGTACAATACCTTGTTATTAGCTATAGTCACCAAGTGGTACAATCAAACTTTTGAACTTATTCCCCCTGTCTAATTAAAATTTTATATCTTTTGAATAACATACCCCCAACTCCCATTCCACTCCAGTCTCTGATGACCACCATTTTACTTTCTGTTCATTTTACTCTCATTTTACTCTGTTACGCAGTCTGTTTTGACTTCTTGCGCTTAACATAATATTCTCCAAGGTTGTCACAAATTACAGAATTTTCCTCTTTTTTATAGGTGAAAAATGTTTACTTTTGTACATTTACCACATGTTCTTTATAAATTAATCCATGGATGAATGCTTAGGTCAATATCGTGGCTATTATGAATAAGGCTCAATGAACATGGGAGTGCAGATATTTCTTTGAAGTAATGATTTTATTATTTGGATTATACAGAGTAGGATTGCTGAATAATATGGTAGTTCTATTGCTAATTTTTCATAATTGCCATACTATTTTTTACAATGGTGGCACAAGGTTCTATTCCTACAAACAGTGCACAAAAGTTCTCTTTTGCTATGGTTTGGTTAAATGGCCCCCAAAAGTCCATGTGTTAAATGTTTAGTCTCCAGAATGCCTATATTGAGAGGTGGTAGAACTTTTTAGGAGGTAAAACTAATGGGAGGATCTTATGTCATATGAGGTATTTCCTTAAAGGAAATTTTTGGATTCTGGTTTCCTCTTTCTATTTATTTCTCTCTTTTTCTTCCTCTCTCAAGATACAGGGGTATTGCTTAGCCATACAATCTCCCTATTATTACTATCTAGAATACCCACCAGAGGCCCAAAGCAATAAGGCCACTTGTGCATGAGCTGTGCATGTGCCCTGAACCATAAGCAAAATTAACTTTTACTTTACTAAATTAATTTTTACTTTACTAAATTAATTATATCCGGTAGTTTGACAAACATACCTTTGCAAGCTGACAAACATACCTTTGCTTCACATCTTTGCCAATATTTGTTGCTTTTTGTCTTTTAATAATAGCCAATCTAACAGATATGAAGTTTTATCTCATTCTAGTTTTAATTGTATTTTACTAATGATCAATAGTGTTGAGCATTTTTTCATATACCTGTGAGCCATTTGTATGGCTTCTTTTGAGAAATGCCTATTCAAGTTCGTTCGTTCGTTCTTTCTTTCTTTCACTTTTGCTATCAAGTTGCTTGAGTTTCTTTTGTATTTCAAATTTCAGCCCCTTATTATGTGTACAATTTTCGAGTATTTTATCCTATTCTATAGATTGCTTTTACTCTTTTGGCTCTTTGCTGTGTAGAAATCATATTTATTTTCTAACTTATTTTAATGATATATTTTTATTTTGAAAAAGTGTAATATATTATTATATATTTTATTCCAAATTTATTGCTTTACAAGACATGATGGAGAAAAACTGTCTCTGGATCATGATGAACTTGCTTATTTTTTATTCTAAAAAATCTTGCTTGTTGTCTTTAAGTCTTTGATTTGCATTTAATCATTTCTTTTGTGCTTCACAAAAGATCAGAGTTAAATTTGTCCCTCTTTTTTCCACATGAATAACCACTTTATCTAGCACTATTTTTTGAAAAAACTTTTTCCACATTTAGCTAACTTGTCGCCCTTTTCATGTCAAATGACTATGTACAGGTAGATGTATGTTTTACCTATTGTGTTACCTCAATCTTTTTGCCAGCATTTACATTAGTACTGCACGTCTTAATTAGCATAGCTTTGAATTAAATTATAAAGTTACATAATGTAAATCTTTCAAATTTGTTTAGTTTTTCAAGATAATTTTGGTTATTTTAGATATTTGCATTTCCATATAAAGTTCAAATCAGCATCTAAACTTATGCAAAAATTCTTTGGGCATTTTAATTAGGGTTGTACTGAATCTATGCATCAATTTGGGTAAAACTGACAACTTACCATACTGAGTCTTTAAGTCCATAAATCGTATAAAACTAGTTATTTATGTGGTTTTTCATTTAGTTCAGCAATGTTTCATATGTTCTAAAGCAGAAATATCACATATCTTATATATATATATTCAAAAGCATTTTATGTTTCAGGATGATATTTTAAAGAGTATTTTTATTCATATCTTTTTATACTTGTTGCTGGTATATGTTAAAGCTCAGGCCATGTAAATGTAATCAATTTATCACTTTTCATAGTTGTTATGAAGATTCCTCAGTATGTAAATAATCATGTCATTTACAAATATGTTTTTACTTCTTCTTTTTCTATCTTATTGTTTTTTAAATCTCTTTTCCCCTTATTTTATTGGTAAAAAGTTCCAGTACAATGCATCATAGAAGTGGTAAAAATGGACAGGATATTCTTTTTCTTGATTTTACTAAGAAATACTCAATATTTAAAGGTTAATTATTTTGGTTGTAGAGTTTTGATCAATGTCTTATATCAAGTTGAGGAAACTTCTTATACTTTGCTGAACGTTTTTTTGTTTTACCTATTCAATTTTATTGAATACTTTGGTATCTATGAAATGACAACATAGTTTTGTCCTTTTATTCTCCATAGTAAAATGCAAAGGTTAAATTTCAAATGTTAAACCAAGTCTACATTACTGGGATAAAGCCTGCTTTTTTGTCACATATTAAACTTTTTAAATATTTCTGGATTTGATTGACTAATATCTACTAAATAATTTTGCATGTATAAGAAATATTGGTGTGTACCTTATTTATTTTTTAATATACTTTTGTCATCTTTCAGTATTAGAGTAATGCTCTTCTCGTGAAACAAGTTTGATAGGCTTCCTTCCTTTTCTGATTCTTGAAAAAAATGTATTTGGTGGGTATTGGTATTTTATTCTAAAATTTTTAGTAAGTTCATTGTTGAAGCCATGTGGGCATGAACTTTGTTTTACTGAAAAGAAGTTCATACCACATTCAATTTTATTAAGAGATATAAAACTATGTCCATTCCCTTTTTCATTTTCGTCAGCTTTGTACATTGTATTTTATAGATTTTTTTCATTGAACCTGAGTTGTTAAGTTTGCTGGCTCAAATTATTTATAAAATTATCAACTTATCCTTCTATTTTAATAGTACCTCACATACTGTTCCATCTTTCAAATTCCTGAACCTGGTCATTTGTGATCTGTCTCACTATGAGTTTATCAGCTTTGTTTTTCTTTTACAGAACCACTTTTGTTGATTTTCCCTATTTCCTACTTCATTCATTTTTACTCTTACCTTGTTTTTCCTCTAGGAACTTAAGATTTACTTTACATTTAAAAGCATTTTAAAGGCATTTTATGTGTAAGTATAAATACACTTATCACTATAGCAATGCTATTTTTGTATCCTAGAAACTTTGAAATTGTATTTTTACTAATATTTAATTAAAATTATTTTCTCATTTATCTTGTATCTTCCTTATTACATTATAGATAACTTAGACATGTTGTTTATTTTTTTCTTACTTAATGCCTTTATTTAAAAAACCTCTCTTCTTTAACTTCCTGAATATGTAGATTATTTGTTTTTAATTTTTAACCACTGTGTTTTTACAGGTATTTAACTTAGGATTTAAATAATGGAGTATTTTGAAAACAATGATATTTTAGTACTATAATTATGCACTGTTAACCTGCTTCCTAAACATGTGCAGCACTTGATCATATCTAGTACTGAGCTTTCATGCAGACCTTAAAAGAATTTGTCAACATAGGTACAAAACCATTGTTTGAATCATAAAAATTCAGTATGTTATCCACTGGGTAAAAAGAGAAGCAGTGATAACTAATTGTAGGCACAGTATTTTAAGCTTCACTCTTCATGGTATTTTATAGAATATGTCCATTAAAGCCACTGGCTTGCCCTAGTTACAAACTGTCTGTTCTCTGTGATTTATTTTTTCCTTCCTCTTTTTTCGTCTTCACAGCTCTTATATCATTTAAATACTCAGTGATTAGTGCCATCATCAACTCCTTTTCTTCCAACATGTTGATTGAATTTAGCATGTGTAATTCACAGCTGTGTGGTTATTGATAAAATTTGGAAAAACAAGAATAGGTTTATTTTAAGTTCTGTGCAACTGGTAGACATTTTGGACTTCTACATGTTTCCTTTGAGAGTGAAGTAAAGAAAATCTTGTTCTTCAACAAGCTATCACATTTCTCCTTAAAACAACATGTTTAACCTTCTAAAACTTCAATTAGTAAATTTTTCTGTAAATTTTACTTTGGGGCCAAAAATAGCATCAAAATCTCTTTTAGGTTATACACATTATTTAGCAACAACATATTTTTCCAGCTATACAACAGAATAGCTTGTTATCTTTAATGCATTGTTTTTATATTAATATTTCTTTAAAGTATTATTAGCAACACCTCAATAATTTATAGATTTTTAAATTATTTGAATATTCTTTTATCATTTTTGAAACTCCAAGAGGTTAGCAATAGCAGTTACTCTTTATGCTTTATGGATAAAAATAACATCCTACTTTAAAGAATAAGTTGTTGAATGAAAATAAAGACTGATGCTTCTGATTTATTGAATCTTAGAAACATTCACATTAACACATTTTAATATGAAATGATTAGTCTGTATTGTTTGCTTTCTAAAATACATTCTGTAGTATACAAAGCCTAGAGACAGGTAAAAACTGTATTTTAAAAAAGGCAAAACAAATTGATGTTCAGAAGTTCTTAGATTTCAACCTAATCAACATTTTAATCTCTTTCAGGTTTCTTTTTCCTTTTATTTGAATAAATAAGAAAGTGTGTCAGCCAAGTGAGTCAGACATAACATTTTATGTTGCCTTCATTTACTAATAGAAGGCCATATTTAGATACAAGTTTTGCTATGGCCAATAATAGAAAGCCCACGCAAAAGTAAAGAATAGAATGCCACATCAAGATCTTAAGTAGACTCCTGAAGAGTGCACTTGTTCTAGATATTTTTAAAGGTGATTTAGAAAAAGGAAGGAAAAGTAAATATAGAAATTAGAAATGATAGAATGAAATGATAATGAAAGCTACCATAGTACAATCATCTTGTTAGTTCCTGGCATGCTATCTAAATAATAGCAATAATTTAAATAACAAAGTTAAATCTTCACTTATTCCTGACATTATGGTTTGGATGTGGTATTCTCCAAAAGCTCACATGTGAGACAAGGCAAGAAAGTTAAGATAAGAAATGATTGGGTTACAAGGGCCTTAACCCAATCAGTGAATTAATCACCTGGGATTAGTTGAGGGGTAACTGAAGGTAGGTGGGGTATGGCTAGAGGAGATGGGACATTGGGAGTGTGGCTTTGGGGCAATATTTGTCTCTAGCAAGTGAAGATCTCTCTGCTTGTGATCATTATGTGAGCCTCTTCCCTCCACCATACTCTTCCTTCATGTTGTTCTGCCTGTCCTTGAACCCCAAGGAATGGAGCCTACTATCTATGGATTGAGATCTCTGAAACCATGAGTCCCCAAATAAACTCTTCCTCCTCTACAGTGATTCTGGTCGGGTTATTCAGTTGCAGGAATGAAAAAACTGACTAAAACACCTGGTAAAACCAACAAAGTTATGTGCCTATATTATAGATGGTGGTAAAGCTGAATTTCATTGCAATTAAGTAACATGTTTAGGTCATATAAATTACGTGATTCAATCAGGATTCAAAACAAGATCTTTCTATTTCCAACATCCATGATGTTTCCACTCTGCAGTATGAGACAGAGAGAAGGGAGAATGTGATGGAAAGGAAGACAGAGAAAGGATAAAACCGAAATCATATGTGCACTGCTAACCAGCTTCACATAGTAGTATTTCATTATTCATCAATATTTGCATCTTAATCTAGTATCATCAGTTCCACTTATTTTTGTGTTTGTTTTTTTTAGTTATGTATGAGACTATATTTTGGCATATTTTTACAAATATGAAGAACATCTTATTCTAATTAGGATCTCAGTCTTCGTTGTATATGATGTGGAGATTCGCTGTGCTGTATTCATATATGTACATAGGAAAGTTCCATTTATTTTTAACAAAGTAGCAAACATTCAAATTGAGAGTCATATCTTAGGTCAGACAGTTGGGCAAAAGGTAAGTCTAATGTTTCTACACTTGCATCCTTAAGTCTCTTCCTCCTAAATTAAAGATCTACACACCAATTATCAAAACTCTTTGCAGTGCCTCAGGTAGCTAAAGAGCAATAAATATTCCTGAATCATCTCATTATCTGCAATGGCTTTCCTTACCTGCTGTGTCTTCTCTAGCTTAGTGAATAATAACAAATATGAGTCTCAGGTAGATTCTATGCCTATATATTTTAGCATGTTATATTTTGAATATCAAACTGTGTAAGATGATAAAAATACAAGTCTCTCTTCCTTTCTATAAAACACGTTTCTATAAACAGTGGAAAACTAATCAAATATTATAAACATTATACATTACTTAAATGAATAGCAATAATAAAAGGAAGCATTTATAAGTCATTTACTTGTGCCAGATACTACTGTATGTTATCTGTAAGAATTTTCATTTATTTCATCTTTATGTTATTACATCTTTCAGATAAGAGAACGGAGGTAGATTTGAGTTTAAGTAATTTGTTGAAGGAAGTGAACAGTCAAGATTAAAACCAGGGAATTAGTGTCAAGGGCCTATGTTTGTTTGTTTGTTTGTTTATTTCTATCATATCGTCTCAGTGATTTGAAAGCAATAAAGTTGGTGTGCAATGGCCCATTCTAATTCCAGCAGCATAAGAAAGGGGAGGATATCTCTTTGGAACTCAGCATACTAATTCAAGGACCAGAGAATATTCAATATGACTATAGAGAAATGGGCTGTGATTTTAGGCGAGCCATTTAGCCTTTCTGATCACAAGTGTCATCACATATCACATGAAAGATTTGGCCTGATAATCTCTAGCATATCTCTCTGCATATAAATGTTGTTGATTAAAGATATTAAATCTGTAATTCCCTCAAAATGAAGCAAAAAATTGAAACATCACACTTTTAATCCAACTGACTCTTTAGGTGAAGGGTCCTTGCATTCATCCTATAGTGGAAAGGCCATCTCATCTGAAGTTTTTTCTGAATTGCTGCATGTCCCACTAGAAGGTTAACATCCTGGGAGCAGGACATGTGTCTGCCATATTCATCTCTATGCTCCCAACAAGTATAACAGTACCTGGAGAAAAGTCTTTTAAATAAAAGTTCTCGCTTTTTTTTAAATTGAATAGTCAATTATTGAATTATCAAACTACTGGTGGAAAGTAATTTATATGCCAGGCTCTTGTTTCTGGTCACCCAGGGAGACAAAAATAAACCAAAAATGAAATAGTAAATACAAAGAAAATAATTTTCCTATATATTTCAGCAATCTACAAGGAAAGCCCATAATCATTATTGGTCTACAGTCTACAGTGTTCATGAGACATCCAGGAAAAGCAGGAGACTGCCTCTACACAGTCCCAGGAGTAAATCATGCAGGTATCACTGGGTGAGATGGAGAGTGTTCATCTATCTATCATTTTGCAGGGATAGTTTCATCAGTGATTTTCTAGTCTCCACACTCCCTTTGAGAAAATTTGTTCCAAAAGCAGATGGAGACAATCATTAAGTGTGAAAACTCTCCATCGTCTCCTACCCACAATTTCCTCTTTTATCAACCTTTCAGTGACAGCTGGCAGTGAGACAAGCTTATAAAATAATAAACATGGTTTTGTATGAAGTCATGTACAAACTGGGGGCTCTATGATATGACCACTTAGTAACAATGTCTTTTCATATTCGTACAGCTTATTAAACTGATCTCACAGATGACACAGATAACAAAGGAAATATGCTATCTTCCCAAGTCTTTTAAAAAAAAGAAAAATATTGGAGGACACTACTATGTAGTAGGTATAGTCATTGTAGAAGAGAATGAAAATTAAACATCAGTCAGAGTAGCTAAAAATTATCCTGGGAATGAATGTGCTCAGTACATACCATGCTGAAAGGTTTGAAAGATTATGTACAAGATACATAAGAGAAGAAACAATACTTACATATGTGACTGTGATGCCTGCAAATAGAAGGACACAGCTATACTCACTCTTAGTTGAAATAAATGAGGTTATATCCCAGGCACCCCATTACCTGGAGCATCAGTAGACTGCTATCTGGCCAGAAACTCAAGTAAACCTAAGAACATGGGAGAAAAGGGAGCAATTTTGTTCTTTTATCTACATATTGGAAAGTACTCAAAGCACTGGGATTGAAAATGAGAATGAAATAGGTAAACATTTATTTAAAAGTAGACAGTATGGCTATTGAAAACTTCAATCCAATGCATTTGCCTATAATTTTATAGATGTAATGATGTATATATTACTAGTAATAACAACCATGACTATTAAGCCCCTACATTAGTATTATTTTATTGTGTTTATATATGCTCTCCTAAAAAATAAAGGGGCAATAGGCTTTGCCCCTTAAAAGTTATATTCCTAACTTTTATTTCTATTTAGAGATACTTGATAGTGTAATACTATTCCACAATCTATCTTGTTCCCAAAATTTCTCTTCCCCAACACATACACTGTGGTATATGGTACATTTTTTTTATGTTGTATTTATAAAACAGACATACGAGACATCCATTTCATACTTAATTGTTTTGGTCATTTGCTAACAAACATTACATCATTAACACTTTCTTTACTTGGAATTTAGTTTTCTTTTTTTTTTAATAAGGTGTATTTTGTACCTTATAAATGCATCAAACAATACTCTCATAAGTTCACTGACACTTTCTTTTGTCAACATAGTTTAAAAATGAGGTAAGGACACTATGTTTCACAGTAAGATTTATTTTGAACACTCATAAAACTTTAAAAAATATTATCTTTTATTCATTCTTCTTCAAATCTAATTCATTAAAACAACTATATTATGATTTCCTATAAAAAGGAATCAGAATGTGAAGTAATTAATCTCAAATACTCAATAGGTCAGTGTGTTTTCCGTGTGTGAGATGCTTATAAATAGTTGACCAGTAGGTAAAAGAAAGAACTAAACAGCTTTTTTAATTTCAAATATTTATAGCACAAAGGCCTTGCCTTTTAACATGATTTGGATTTTTTTCCTTTTTAGGGCATTCACTACTAGAAGATTTTACCTAACGCTGGGCATGGTGGTGCACGCCTGTAATCCCAGCTGCTTGGGAGGCTGAAGCAGGAGGATCTTGAGTTCAAAGCCAGCCTCAGCAATGGTGAGGCACTAAGCAACTCAGTGAGACCCTGTCTTTAAATAAAACACAAAATAGGGCTGAGGATGGGACTCATTGATCGAGTACCCTTGAGTTCAATCTCTGGTACTAAAAAACAAAAAAAAATACAAAATACAAAATAGAGGTAGGGATATGGCTCAGTGGTCGAGTGCCCCTGAGTTCAATCCCCAGTACAAAAAAAAAAAAAAAAAAAGAATCACAAAAAAAGCCCCAAAACAAAACAAAAAAACATTTTACCTAAATTTGGTCTAGTGAGAAAAGCCAGGAAGGAATATAGATGCCTTAAGAAATTTGGTAAGAAAGATCCTCAGGTCTTTCCATTTAAATTAACTCCTTGAATATGACTGAGCGTTCTGCAGTGCTGAATTTATAAAAGACCAAGGAAAGGATTTTCAGAAATGTTTGCATTTGCCAAGTTGGGTCTATGCTCACCTGGCAAATGGATAATTAGTCTATTATTCCATTTGATCCTCAAACCAGACCTGAAAAGCAAATGAATTTACCCATTGTATAGCATGGAGTCCAGGTTTAGATTGTTATACACCTTCTCCAAGGTCAAGTGGATAGCAGAGCAAAGCTGGAATTTAATTCAAGTTCTGACACTCCCAGAACACTCTCTACCATGTCACAGCTACCTGCTCATATGAATTGCTAACATATCGCTGGGTATTAGGACTATTAAATTAGAGTTGCTTAAAGTATTTTGCTTTCCAAAATCATAGGAGAAGATAGAGCCTTCTTTTATTAGAGTGTAAATGCAAATGTCTTTTCCAAATCATATACCACTAACAGGAAACTTGCAGAAATTAATAATTGTGCCAGCTATCAATCTTTTCATGCATAAAATTCAAAATTTTTTACTCTGCCTACAGATGAAATGTCATTTTATAAAAAGCTAATAATACACACCCATAAGTTTGCCTGTCAACATCAATGAGCCAATAGCAATCTGCAAAAGTTAAAATTGAATATAGTATTAAAATCATTTGAGCATAGGCATGAAATTACAGAGTTTATTCAAATACTGTTAAATATCAATAGAATTTAGTTTTATAATAAACTACAGGCTTTCAGAGTCACAAAATTATGGATAATTTGAATAACGTTAGAGTTCATCCTGACATCCCTAATTACATAGGTAAGTGGTCTGAGGGCCAGAGAGAGAAGTAAATTGCTCATGCTTGGGTAGAGGTGGAACTCATTTGCAATTTCTTTTCTTGCACTTTCATCCAAGGGGATTTTCCAGTATTTCATCGTTAATTCTCACTTTGTACCTGATGCTGTCCAAGGAATAATCTTTTTTTTTTTAGGTCAAATTACTTTATTTCAATCTGTAAGATCATCATATGCTATGTCTACATTCTCCATTACTTCCCATTATGAATAGTTTTATCTGATGTGGTTTTACTTTTCTTTTGAACAAATAATTTGACATTAAAGTACACTAGCTGCCTTAAGAGGGAAAGAACATCCAAATTCCCATGTGGATATATGTACTCACTCTATAAAATCAACCAAAGAGGTCACTATCAACCTAAGAGGTTGAAAATAAAATATTTTATGATCTTGAAATGTTACCTTTAAGTAGATTAAATATACCTCTCAAATTTTGGTTTCTTTAAGGTTTCTTCTTAAAGGTTTCTTTAAGTAGATTAAATATACCTCTCAAATTTTGATATCAGTTTTCTAAATTTGAAATATACTGGAGAGTAGACAATGAAACAATTAGCTCATTTAGGGAGAAGTTTTCTAAATAATGCCAAAAAAGAAAACACAAGATAAATAAAGCTAACCTCATTTCAAACTAAGTTCCATTCACCTTCAAGTATAACAAATGTGTTAATTTTATGGAAGATCTTATGGTTGGCTTTTTAAAAATTTTCTTAATAGAGGTGGGGGTGAGGAGCATGGGAGAAATGGAGGAACTTTGGCGTGTAAACTTTGGAGTGTAAATGTCTTTTCCAAATCATATACCACTAACAGGAAACTTGCAGAAATTAATTTATAAAAGATAAAATAATAAGCAAGATAAATATTGGCTGTATGAAATTTGCCATATCTACAAGGTGAATTGTTCTAGAGAAATATGCTTCAGGTGGTATTCAGGAGCTCTGCTTTGTTCTAGTTAACACCACCTAATAGGGTACAGTTGTGAGCATCTCTTTTCAATACTGAGTCTGGTGATGTCACCCTGGTATCTTGAAATTAGCCACTGTGAATTTACACCAAAGTTTTCCCTGTTGGTTATAAAATGCTCACTAGCACATCCCTGCTTAAAGATCTTTTTTAAAAAATTTTTTTAGTTGTTGATGGATCTTTATTTTATTCATTTATTACTTGTATGTGGTGCTGAGAATCGAATACAGTGCCTCACACATGCTAGGCAGGCACTCTACCACTGAGCTACAGCCCCAGCCCTTAAAGATCTTTTTGAGATACATGCATGCCCACGTTAGGCCTACCTTACCATGTCCCTCAATATAGCCATTATGTATCAAAGATACAATCCAAGTAAAAAATAGAGTGCCAATACATTATAATATGGATAGTCTCATCTTGGTTGATAAGAATTAATTAAAGTAATAGATGCTAGATTATACAGAAAAAGTAATGGAACACATACATTTCATGCCATTTCCTACAAATACTTCTTTCTCTGAGTATCAAACAAAATTAGGTCATAATTAGTTCAAGAAAAAAGCATTTGACAGTATCCAACCAACTTGGCAGTTAATTCAGATCGACATGCCTTAAAACAATAATAAGGCTGAGCAAATTGAGGCATCATAAAACGATAGGTAATCAAGGATTTCTTGCCATCATTCTTTTCTGGTTTATTTTCACTCCTTCAAATTGAATGTTGAAATCTCTGCATTTAAATAAATGAAAGCTGGGGGAGGAAGTGTTACTTAAACCTAGAAAACAAGCAAATGAGTGGGCTCTTTTTTATTGACTTTATAAAGTTGTGGTTGGTCTTGAAAAGGATGCCTAGTAGCAATATCTCTATCAGAGATACATAGGTCACCTTGCTGTATGTTATTTATCATTTTGTCTACTATGTCAGCTAATTCTTAATTCATATTATCTGAGTCTCTACGGGGTGTGTGTGTGTGTGTGTGTGTGTATGATTATTAGGCTTTTGGTCCTGCTCTAAATGCCATGAAATTCTTAGTTTTCACCTTGTTTTGGTTTGGATCTAAAATATCCCCTCAAAAGCTCACATGTTAAAGGCATGATCCTCATTGCAGCAATTACTGAATCATGAGGACTCTGATCTCATTGGTGGAGTAAGTCATTGGTATCTGAATGCATTGCTGAAAGGTGGACCATAGTTGGAGGCAGTAGGTCACTGTAGGTGTGCCCTGCAAGGGTATAACTTCTCCCTGCCCCTTCTTATTTCTCCCTCTCGTTTTCTCTATGTCTGCTTCCCAACTGCCGTGAGCTGAGCAGTTTTCCTCCACCATGCCCTTTTGTCAAGATGTCTCTGTCTTGGAGCCAGTCAACCATGACCTGAACCTCTGAAACAATGAGACAGAAATCAATCTTTCCTTCTCTAAGTTTTTCTTGCCCAGTATTTTGAGATGAAAAACTAACACACACCTCTGGATTCTAGGGGAAGAATTCAGCCTATTTCACTTCGTTGGCATCTTTTATTTGTATAGGAATCAAGTATGAAATGCAACTTGTAAAAGTAGGTGCCACCTTCTCTGTGATTGTAGAAGACACAATCACAAAAGTGAAAAACAGTAGAATGAAAGAAGATATTTGCAAATCATTTATCTGATAAGGAAGTTGTACCTAGAATGTATAAATAACACAACTCAATAAATTAACAACAACAACAAATCCCACATATATGACCCAGCTTAAACATTAGTAAAGGATCTGAACAGAAATCTCTCTAAAGAAGATATACAAATGTTAAATGAGGATATGAAAATATGCTCAACATTAGCCATAAAAGAAATATTAAGTAAAAACCCAATGAGATATCACTTTGCACATACCAGAATGATTATAATCAAAAAGACATTATAAGTGTTAGATAGGATGTGGAGAATTGCTGAGAATGTGAGATGATCCAATTACTTTGAAAAATAATCATACAATTCCTCAAAACTTCTTTATAACTCAGTAATTCCACTTCAGGATATACTGTACCATTGGAATAAAAATGTATGTCCACAAAAAACTTGTACCTGAATATTCATGGTGGCCTTATTTACAATAGCTATATAGTAGAAACAACACAAATATACACCAACTGAATTGACTAAAAAATGTATGTCTATGTAATGGAACATTATTTAACAATAAAAGGCAATGAAGTACGGATGCATGTTACAACCTGAATGAATCTTTTGAAATCAGAGGTAATGTACACATACTGTATGATCATATTCATAATAAATAACCAGAATAGGAATGCATAAGACAGGAAGTGCCGTAGTGATTGCCTAGGGCTTTTTTTTTTCATTTCATGGTTAAGTGAGAAGTAACTGCTAATGAGGATGAGGATGTTTTCATTCAGAGTGTTAAAAATGTGCCAAAATTGATTCTGATAATAGTTGTGCACCTCTTTAATATACAAAGGTTATATGTACTAAAAGCTATTGAACAGTACTCTTTAAATGTGTGAATTACATGGTATGTGAATGTCATTTCAATGAATCAGTGCATGATAGTGCTATCATTCATCCAAGGAGCTGCTGATCCTCATTATCATAGTTTTAAAAGCACAATTCCCATCAGTATGTTTCTGAGTAAATCCAATATTTCCAAATACGATAGGCATCATGACTCAGAAACATCATCCATCTGAGATATAAGAGATTGAGTTTTTGTCCACATTTTGCTACTATTTGTATTGTCATTATATTTACCATTGGCTACCTACTTCATCTCTTTTTTCCTCAGTCTACTCAGGTGGAAAATGAGTAGATTAAACTAGATAGCTACTAAGATTGCGTCAAGAAGGGTGCTATACCATAGAGCATATGAAGATACATAAGAAGTAATATGAAAATGGTATAGACATCTCAGTTAGAGGTGACCAAATCTGTTAACATCTGCAGAATTCCTAAGATCATAAGCCAAAATCTCTGTAATGGAACTCCTTTCCAGTCATCTACCTGGACAATCATCTTTGGTGTGCTAAAAGAACCCTTCTATATGGATCCCCAGAGGTTGCTTGGATACCTACACATTTATTCACCAATTATTCTCCAGTTCCATGTGAATCAAAGCTCTGTCATATTGCAAAAACTTCATATATTCCCTGACAACCTTTCCAACAATTAGCATCGGATAATTTAACATTCATATTAATTTTAGGATAACTGAGAAAATTTAAAATGTGTCATGCAATTGTATAGAATTTGAACTGTTAAATAATAACATACCCATAAGAATATAATTATGATTACAGGTAAATAACCCTGAAAATCTCCTTCTTCAACTTGGAACTGTTATAATTTTTACATAAATGATGTGTTTATGAATACTTTTGACTTGAGTTTTATTTCTTTCTTAAATGTTTGTCTTCCCCAGAAGTAAGAGCTCCTAAAAATCAGGATGCATCTATTAGTTTCTTATAAAAATATAGGATGCATGTAATAATTAAATATACTTATACTTAGCATATATTTAGTGTTCATTTCTGTGTCTTGGGTACTTTGGCATGCATTGGCTATTTATAGATTAAACAGCAAGCATGGCTCTATCCCATTGCAATTTCTAATCTACTTGTATTGAATACAATTACTGAAAACTTATTTCATTTATTAGAAAAGTCATTGGAACCAACCAAAATTAAACATGACATAATTGATTCATGTAGCAAAATCTTCAAGGTTATTTTATAGGTAGCATAAAATCATTTTATTTGTGAAAATAAAAGAGTTTGGGGCATGAATCTCTTGCAACTGACTTTACATTCAAAGTAAAGAACAATGACTATGAGGTCATGAGAAATGGGTCTATGATTTTTGTCAATGCGTAGCTGAGTGATAATGCACTGCTGAAAGCCTCAGCTTCATTATGTGTAAAATGAGAAAATTAGACAAATCCCCATATCCACTCTGCCTGTAAAATTTTGATTATTCAATGTAAATACTTTTCTAAAATTATCCCCTTCAATTTCTTACAATTAATCCTCTTTATTTCCCTACTATACTAGTTACATTGGCTAAAAAAGCCTTTTCAATCAGTTTAGACTTTTCATTAGGAAAAGAAAACCTAAATGGAAATTGCTTATTAAACTGTGCTTGAGGATTGCAGAACTCTATGACAGGTGGCATTTTCTTTCCAAAGAAATGAAAAGCAACTCATTCTCTCCTTTTAAAAGAAGGTGACATGCCACAGCTGCAAAACCAACTTCTGAACTTTTGAAATCCCTTCATTTTGTAAGCCCCCTACTAAGAAACACAGCAGCTGTCCCCTTGTAATGTAGCAGCAAGGTGTGTCTACTTGCCAATAAAGAATGGAGAAAATAAATGTGCAAGTGAGTGTGTGCAGGCTGACATGTTTTGTGCTGCCTCAGGTATTCTGCTCTAAAGAGAATCTACAATTTCAGGTGGCAGAAAGGGAAGAGAGGCATATTTATAAGGAATCCTTAAATTCAACCCCAAAATACTTTTGTATGTAAGTCTCCCTTTAATGTAAACCTATTTAGATTTGGTCCACCACTATATCCTCATTAACGTTCACATATTATATATCGAATGTTATGATTTGGATGTGAGGTGTCCCCAAAAATCTCACATGTAAGACAATGCAAGAAGGTTTGGAGGAGAAATGATTGAGTTATAGCCTTAATCTAAACAGTGAATTAATCCCTGGGAATAATTGAGTGGTAGGATTAATTGAGATGGTATTGATTAATTGAGATGGGATTAACTGAGTGGTGACTGGAGGCAGGTGGGATATGGCTGGAGGAAGTGGTTCATTGGGGTATATATTTTGTATTTGGAGAATGGAGTCTTTCTCTGCTTGCTGATCACTATATGAGCTGGTTCCCTCTGCCACACTCTTCCACCATGATGTTCAGCCTTATCTTGAGCCCAGAGGAATGGAGTATGCTATCTATGGATTGAGATCTCTGAAACCATGAGCCCCTAAAAATATCTTTCCTCCTTTACAGTTGTTCTGGTGGGGTCCTTTCATCACAGCAGCAAAAAAGCTTACTAAAACATCCAATAATTTTCATGTTAAAGTTCCCTATTCAAAGCTAAAGAGTGGAAAATGTAGTTTTGGCAATCTCTTTCTGCAAGCCAAGTATGGGTTCTATTCTAGCTAATCCATAATACCTCCAGAAGAAGAAAGAAGTCAAGAGATTTTTTTCAAGATATGCCTATAATTAGGGCAAAATATAAATTTTACACTAACACATAAAAAATGAAAAGAAACTAATTCATAATTGAGGTGGTAACACTACTTATAAAATCAAGTATCAACCTTTATTACTCAGCCCCTATTCCAGGACTGTATAGACATTTTCTGGGAGACTCTTGAAGCAGTATCCCAGAAATTCTATCTAGATTGTGAGCCAATATTCACGAAGTCTCCTGCCCTCCTACAAAACCCAGCTTAATGGAATCTTGGGATCTAATACCTAGATAACTTTCATCAGTTAATAATCATGAAGTCTTCAATTTTTCACCTTGATCTCTCTCTCTCTCTCTCTCTCTCTCTCTCTCTCTCTCTCTCTCTCTCTCTCTCTCTCACACACACACACACACACACACACACACAACTTTGTCAAAAACAAGCCATGTGACATATTGGGAAATGATATAAAGGACATTTTGAAGTATATATATTTTACTATTTTATTCACCATTAATTAGACATGATATTTTACACAAACTAGCTCCTTTGAGCTTTCTTTTCTCTCCACAATGAAGAGACTTTTCTTTTGTATTTCTTCAACAGAGTATTGTGGAATAATGTTGGGCATTATTGAGTGAGGAGAGAAAGCTGAATCAATGCATTCTTGCTCTAAAGAGAAGAATGAGAGTGATTCATGTTCTCAGGATACTAATATAAACATAGCTAATTAAAATAAAAAACTATATAACCATGCACCGTATAGTAACATGGTGTTCACTAATAGACCTCATATCATTATATCATATCATTGTGGCCTCATAACATTATAAAATATCTCAAAACTTCCTAGTTGGTGCTGTGATGTGCTGGTCCATACTATTCACATGTGGTGCTGCCAGTCCAGTAAAAATACTATACATGCAATTCTGTACACTACATAATATGTGATAAGGATAAAAAATGATACTGGTTTATGTTACACTGTTTACCATTATTTTAGAATCTACTCCTTCTACTCATAATGAACGTTCACTGAAAACAGCATGCAGCAGCATCATTTGTCTTGTGTTACTGAATTCATAGAAAGATCAGCAAGCCACATTGAGGACTGAGCTATGCTATCTAGGTTTGTGTAAGTGCAGTCCATGATGTTCACACAGACAAAAATCACCTAACAGAGCATTTGTCACAATGCATCTCTGTCGTGAAATGATACATGAATATATTTTCTTCAAAGGTCTTCTTACCATTAAGATTCATGTATAGCTTAATAAATATAATATACTAAATGCCATTTAATTTTGTTGTGATGATTTATATTACCTTAGAGACATAATTCTGAATGTTAATATTCCTTGTATAATTCTGCACATATAAAAATAACTGGAGGGTAGACCAAATATACATCTCAGGTCATATGCCAAAGAATATTTCTTTACACTGTATATTGGTTTTTTTTCTTTATCTTTAATCTTTTCATTTGAAAACCATAGATTTTCACACCACATAAGGCTAGGATTTTAAATTGAATCATATTAAAAATTTATGTCTTGGATGTTAGATTATCCTTATTGTTTTAACAACTAAAATATATATGACTTCAAGCATTGGAAAGCAATCAGTGTTGCTCATGGTCTTTGAAAGAAGGAAGCAGAGGAAGTCAGAATCACACACATTCCAATCCCTTCTCTCAAAGAATTTTCCAATTAGTAATCTGCTCCCTAGAGCCTAAGGTGAGTGCAAGCCTCAGGAGGCAGAGCAGGCAGAGATCAGAATTACTGGGTATCAGTGGTTGGACTAGCCTGCGCAGATTTACACCAGAATTCTTGTTGGGTCCTTGATCAGATAGATCCTAAGGCCAGGAGAGATTATGAAAGACTTTCCATAGAAAATCTCCTAGTATCTGGAGACCCTAGCACAGATCATAGAGAGCAAATTATATAAGGAAGGTGGGGAAAAACTCACTGAATTAAGCTGCAGAGGAGAGAAATTGATGGATATTGAATTTAGCTTGAGATCCAAGTTGAGGTCCATGTTGTAAGAATAAGAGCTGGTCCCTTGGATTAAGAGTAATGTCCTTCCTAGGAGTAAGGGCAGAAATGAAATAGAGCATCTAGAAAGGCTAAAATCTAACCTTAAAATGATCAAGAAGATATGCTGAGATTTAACCGTTTGTCAGAACATTTAACAACTTTGAAAGAAAATAGCATAGATCAAGTCTATTTAATATATCTTCTACAACTGACATATATATATATATATACATATATATATATATGTATATATATATATATATATATGTATAAAGGTACAGAGAAGAGAAAAGAGAACTATCAAGTAAAGAAAATTCAGAGAAGATCCAGGTAGTGAAATCAGAATAAGTCTTCAGAATGACTGTGATTAATATATTAAAGACATTTGAGGAAAATTAAACAATATGAAAGAAATTTAAAAGAAAATATGATGTTATTTATTGAACTAATTTAAAATTAGGTCAGATGGAGCAGCATAAATATTGGTGAACTTGCAGACCAGTCAATAAAAATTATGTATACTACAGCAGAGAGAGGAATAAACAATTAAAATAGAAGTTAGAGACATCTGCAACATGATGAAATATTACTTAAAAGGGGGATGGGGGTGCCACATGGATCTTCCCGATCAGTTGGGGTCCAGAGAGACGGAAAGAGAAGGAGTCTCTGGGGAAGAAGACACGGGGTCTCTCTGGACAGTGGTGATTCAGGGGGCCACTCACTCCAGGCCCCGGGGTGTAGGTAAAAATCTGCTCTGCCCCAGTGAGACGCAGAAACACCCAGAGCCAGAAGCAGGAACACCTGAGCAAGAAGCAGAAAACATTGTTTATTCCAGAAAGTGTAGAAACTTAAATACACTCTTGGACCAATCAGGTCCAAAGGTCACAAACAAAGAGGTGCATTCTGGCAAGAGCACAGTCTATTAGCATAGAATGGGGAAAGATGGAAGGGAGGGGTTGAAGGTATTGGAGAGTGCTCCTACAATGAAATAGACAAATTGTAGTCATATCTCAGAAAGAGTATAGCGAACAAAGAATAAAAACTATATTGGGGGAAGTATTGGTCTAGAATTCTCCAAATTAAATGAAAGCTATCAATCCACATATATTTAATCTAAGCAAAACATCTTTTAGATAAATAAAAAGATAACCACATCTAGACATATCATACTGAAATTGTTGAACATCAAAGACAAAGGAAAAATTTTAAAGCAGTTAGGGAAAAGACTCATATTATCTTCAAAGGAAAAACAAGAGTAATGACTTTGCTTTATCTAGATAATAAAAGAATGACATTTTTAAAATACTGAAAGTAAACACTAATAGGTATTAAGGAGTGAAATTTATCAAACTATGATATATTCATGTATGAATATTTCATAATGAAACCCACTATTCTGTACAATTATTATGCACCACCAATAGCAACAAAAACAACCCTGATCACTCAGATGTCTGTACACTATCTAAATGATAGTGTACAAGTGCACTCCAAAGTGATAGTGCATGCCAAGAGACCTCACCACTAGCCAAGAGACCTCACCACTAGTTGATCTCTTCTAAAATGATTAGTAAAGATTGAATTGTAAAAAACAAAAAAGAAAAAAACAAAAGAAAAAACAAAATAAACAAAAAAATTATCAGAAGAATATGTGATTATAAGAAGGAGTAATTATATGTTAATGGACAGGACTAATAAATGACATCCAACTGGTTTTGCATTTGGTGGGGGAGTAAGAAAACAATGGAACTAGAGAGCAATATGTTTCAAATTAAGGATATATTTAAAAATTCCCACCATTGTAATTAAACACAAAAAGTTATAATTAAAAAGCTATAAAAAATAGTGCCCACATGTTGATGTATTTCTATTTTTCCAACTAGTTATTGCAGCCATCTTCAATGTTTTCCTTAACAAATTATTATAAAGTGCTCCTGGCAGATGTGCCTTGCCTTTGCCAGAGATACTGGGCTCAAGGCATCTGCTGTCCCAGCACCTTCCCAAAGTAGAGCTGTTATTTGTAGTGCTTACAATTTGCTTCTCCCAGGGTCATGGAATTCCCTCCCACAGGCACAGAGTGAACTGTTCTGATGTCTTCTTAAAAGAAAGACTGCTACGGAACAAACCTTGTTTGGAATTTTCAATGCACTAAAACAACTTTTGTTTCCCGCAGAGGTAGGTGGGTAGCATTGCTCAAGCTACTCTACTGCTCAGTGTAACTGTGTGTCTCAGTGACTCTTCCTTTGCAAAGTGAAAATGGCACTTTTAGTTTTAATGTGTACACCTTCCCTTTCCAGCACTTATGTAAGTGCCCAGGGTAGAGTGATAAGAAAACACTTCAGTTATGATGGTTTTCTACTATGGTTGATTGTGCCTCGCCCCAGGAAATATTGTAACTGGCATCTGATGGGTAGTGACTAGGGATGCTTCTAAACAAACCGCATTGCATAGAACAGCCCCACACAACAAAGGACTACCAGTCTAAAATGTCAGTACTTCCCAGGTTGAGAAAGTGTCACTACTCTATGTAGTGTCACTAACTATGTAGTAGTTTCCGATGCTCTTCCTGAATGCCTTTTGGCTAAGCCTTTCTGCCTGCCTGCCTTCCTTCCTGTCTATTTTTTCCTCCCAGTACTAGGGACTGAACTCAGAGGCACTCCACTATGAGTTACATCCCCAACCCTTGTTATTTTTTTACTTTGAGACAGTCTTGCCAAGTTGTGAGAGCTGGCCTTGCACTTGTTATCCTTTCTTCTAAATCACTGTGATTACAGGTGTGCACTACTGTGCCCTGCAAGGCTTTGTTAGTTATTGACTGATTCACTCTTCCCTTAGATTAGTTCTAATCTCAGAGGCTCATCACATCTTCAAAACAAAGATACATATTTTGTTGTTGTTGTTATTAGGGATGGAAACCTGGGGTTCTCTACCACTGAACAACACCCTCAGCTCTTTTTATTTTTCATTTTATGACAGAGTCTTTCTAAGTTGCCCAGACTGGCCTCAAACTTGAAATCTTCCTGTCTCAGCCTCTGAAGTAGCTGGGATTACAGGTGTGCACCGCCACAACCAGCTAAAGACACATTTTAATGTACCCTGCACATAAACACACAACCAGTTAATTATGCTTTATCACTAACACAGGAGTATAAAATAGTTGTATATTATATTTATGCTTAATAGTCTAGTTAAGGATTTTTGCTAAATATATTCTCTGAAATTAATAAAATATCACAATTCAGCTAAAACATGTGCATTCTACCTTCAGTAAACCTGTGTGCATCTTTTTGTCTACAAACAATTTAATTTCAATAACTTTTGTTTCAAAATGATGATCTGTTTCGAGCTCATTTTCAACCAAGTTAAGGTTTCAAAATAGAAAAATAGAAACAGTTAATGGGAAAACAATGTGTAAAATGACATAAGATAAACTATACATAGATTATGTATATGAACATGGAAAAGGCTGTTAACACTCAACCAAACACAGAACAACTCAAATATAAAGGGGGCATTTAAAAGCATCAACAAGACAGTAAATAATAGAAGAGAAATATCCTCATGTCTTCAAAATGAAGTATTTTCATATTATCTGATATGATGACTTAGACTCGGTTTAAATTAATCTAGTGATGATGAAGAGACAGATGTACTGGGAGGAGGAATGAAACAAGACTGGCATATTTTGAGGCACAGAAAAGGAATTCTGGCTGGCCCTTCCTGCTGCTTAAATTGTTGTCTTGGGCCACCTTGGTAACAATGCATTCACATAGTAGTGTTTTTCCCTTTAGGAAATGAAGAAGTTACCACACACACATTCACACATGCACAAAATGATAAAATCTGTTGGGTGACCTAACATTCTAATATTTCTGCAAGAAAATAAATTGTGGTGCCTGAAGTCCACAGCCATGGTCAATAGCTTGCAGTGCCTACCATCCGTAAACTCTCCAAAGATGCATATATAAATATATAACTCATTGCTCAGGATGCTTTTCATGCCAGGATGAAAGTGACAAATAAATGGAAAAGATGAGCTTTTAAAAATTTTTTCCTTATTGAAATAATGCTGGGGTGTGTGGATCTGTATAAAGGATCAGAAACAAAGTAAACAATGTTCAACTTTCCCTAAGAATGAAATGAAATGAGTAGATAGTCCTGTAAAATTGGTATTTCTCAATGGCCTGTCTGCTAAAAGCTCAGGGGATGTGGCGGGGTGGCAGGGCGGGAGTGTCTTACAAAATGAATATAGAATCTACCAGAGGCAACAATTTATAAATCATTGCAAACTTTTATATCAGCAATAATGTCTTTAGGATCATAAAATCTTGAAGCTTTAAATAACTACCAGGAATTTTTGAGATGGCCTCAAACCTCTTCACCTTGAAAGGAAGCTCTGTTGTTGTACTGTATCTCAAGTCCTGCTGCAAAACCTCTATGTGCTAAGAACTTTACTCCTTTTATTTCCCTCTGAAACAGGGAGGGCTCTGAGTATCAGTTTTGTTGTGATGACTCCTTTAAGTTATATATATTTTTTAATTGTCTCAGTTTAAACATATCTTCTTTCGCTTCAAAAATACAAAATATGAGACACATTGTGTCTAGAAAGAGTTCATAGTCGCTTTATTTAGCTGTCCTGCAATCCTAATGCATCAAAAATACAATGGAGTTTGGAAAAAAAGGACCATTTAATATTATTAGAAAATAGCTATAGTACCCAGTGAGTTACTTGTATTATAAAGGATTAGAATTCATCCTTCATTGCAGTGAAATCAAGAGAGGAGGATACAAAATAAAGAGGAAGTTAAAAAGAAAAGAAAGAGGAATTATACAAAAAATTGCAATACACACCAGATTTTGAATATTATTGAGTTTAAAACCAGATTTCTGCCACTTATTGGCTGTGTGTGCTTCAATTACCTCATCTGTAAACTAGGAGTAAAAATATCTGTTTAATAACGTTGTGGTAAGGATCAAATGAGGTTGTAATGCAAATTGTTCAGAACAGTGCCTGGATTATAGCAAGTGCCCATCAACCTCATTTATTTTTATAATCTCTGTGAATTTTAATACCAGCACTGCCAGCATACTAAGTATGAGAGGTTTTCCTAGGAAACAGAAACCAAATGTATTCCACCTATGAAAGGTAAAGATTTTGTCCTATCCTTAAAATTATATTACGTTCTTCAAACTTAATGTAGAGAATAGAATTATTTAAAATTATGCTGGGATCATAAATGGTTTGTATAAATGAATATATATCCTTTCAAAGAAGAGCTTTATTTTTTCTCTAATACTTTTTCACCCTGAATTTAATTCTTCACTGGAGGTCTTATGAGAAAATTTAAATACTAATATTTCATGTTATTTTTAAAGTTATAACAGCCTAAATGAAAATGTCCCAAATTATGTCAGCATTTTGTGATCAATGTCTACCTAGGATTTCATTTATTGAAGCCAGTCTGTTTTCACCCTTGATCATAATTTCTCTGTATGCTAGAGACAATTTGTCTAACAATTTGTATGGTTCATGCAAATTTAGTAATACTTCTAAAGTAAGAAAGAAAGCATGTAATATATACTGGTTTATACTTAACCAAGACCTTGAAAATATCAAGGAAATAAAATCAATCAAACACCCATAAGTGTACGAATAAGAAAAGAGTTTGATTGTTTGCATTTTCTCAAGAATTGCCTTAAAAGTTTTCATTTAGCTTTCTATGTAATTGATCAATTTGGTCAAATTGTTAAATCACTGTTTTTTTCTTATTAACATGTTAATGGTCCAAACTAATGAATTTCACTGTGTACATCATGTGTACATCATGTGTTAATAATGTTCACTCTCCCTTCCATCCTCTCTCACCCTTTCTTTCTCCCCTCCCTGTGGTCCTCTCCCCAGTCCCTAAAATAGACCCTCTTCTCCTTTCAGGTTTTTTTAAGTTTCTAAGTACAAGAACAAACAAACAAAAAACAATACTTCTCAGTGTCTGACTCATTGCGCTGAACATGATTTTCTCTAGTTTCATCCATAGAGTATTAATACTTAAGACAACAAAAAAGTTGATTCATTAAGACATTTTACGCCTTGGAGAAGTTAGTATGTCATTCTTACTAGCTTCAGTTTGTATCTATATAGATATGTATATGCCTTCCCTGCCCGCAGTGTTTTCCCAAGAATTATCATCTAAGGGCTTACACCATGCTTTATTTACCAACATCGTTTATAACACAGATCAAGAAGCATTCTTTACAGTGAAGGAAGTATGGCAGGGAATTCACTCTTTCTATGCTCAAATTCCACACCAGTGAGTCCTGTCAGGCTATGAAAATAGACTTTTGAGGTCTCAGCTAAAGAACTTACTAGAAAATGACATTCAGCCATTCACATCTGTAAGATGTGACCTATTAAGAACACTTGTATGATGCCCTGTTTCTTACAGTTAGATTTCCAAGGACTTGTTCTTCTCATAAACATTTGCAGTGATGTATGTGGGAAATTTATGCCTCTTGACCCCACAATTTAATCCTCTTCTGAATTAGCATTCTTGGTTGTTGGAGGAAAATTATCAGAGGACACTGTCAGGTTTGGTCAGGGTCCAAGATGCCCAAATAAGGAAGCTGGTCAGCAGAACTGCAAGCCAGATGTGACGTCACTAGTGGACACGCCTCCTGTCAATCAGCGAGTTTTCCTGACCCATCAGGAAGGACTATGGCCTTCTCTTCCTGTACCCAACCCCTCCCCTTCCTGACCGGGTTTTCTTGAAATTCTCTGTGTACAGAATCTCCGTCGCCATTTCTCCCGACCCGCTCTGATGCACGGGGGGATGGTCCGAGGGCTCGCCTTCCAATAAAGCCTTGCCGAGTGGCTTAATTCATCTTCTCCTGGTCGTGTGAATTTTACAGACACAGTGAGTATTCTACAGTTTAGTGCTTCTAAACTAAACCTAAAGTTGCTGCAGCTACCTCTGGGTGTTCTGTATCTAGACCAGTAGGAAAACAAATGAGTTATTCTACTGACAGGGGTGATTTACTCTGCCACGGCAAGGAAAGAAGTTTGATTTTATCTAATAGGACAGTGCTGAGTATTTCTGAAATACAGAGAATTCCATGGAGTGAGTCTTGTTGTTTACACGACTACTGAAAATTTTAAAGAGAAAATTGAAACAACTGTGGTCTGATGGAATCATGGTAACAAAGATGTGTATCATTCAAAATGGGCACGGTGGCACACTCCTGCAAGCTCAGTGGCTCCAGAGGCTGAGGCAGGAGGAGTGCCAGTTCAAAGCCAGACTCAGCAGAAGCAAGGAACTAAGCAACTCAGTCTCTAAATAAAAATACAAAAAACAGAGCTAGGGATGTGGTTTAGTCTTAAGTGCCCCTGAGTTCAATCCCTGGTACCACAGCCCCCCTCAAGAAAAAAAAGAATTGTATACCATTCAAGAGTGAAAGTATGGATTAGTAATACACAGAGAGAGAACAAACAAAATAAAACAAAAAATCAGATGAACTGAAATGTTGTGGTGGAAGGAATTATAGAATAATGACAGAAAAGGGGAATAAAGATTATCAGTTACAGCCTTTGGGTCAACAGCAGAATGGGGTTTATAGCTCCCTAGCAATGTCTTATTTTTTAATTGGTACCACTTGTAGAATCAGAGACAGGCAGAATGCAATCAATGTGGGGCCAAGCTGGATCTCACTGATTCAAAAGGTAGACTAGCAGATGCTGTTGGTGTCTTATCCTTGTCCCATTGGTGGCTTATTCTCACTTCACTCTCAATAGCCCCCTATCAATAGTTTATTTGTGTGCGTGTGCTGGGTATTGAACCTAGAGGTACTTAACCACTTAGCTACATCCCCAGGTCTTTATATATTTTATTTTGAGTCAAGATATCTCCAAGTTGCTGAGGCTAGCTTTGAATTTGTGATCTTCTGCCTCAGCCTCCTGAGCCTCTGGGATTATAGGTATGCACCTATAATCCCAGATGCATGCCTGTAATAGCTTCTTAATGTAAGAACCAGTGACTATGTACTTGAATTATTTCTGTGGACACATGAGAGTGTGCTCTGCCTGTGCAAACAAGTTCTGAAGCGTCTGGAAATTAACACACACAGGAACTACCTTCAGTCAATCATGAATGGAAATCTGTTAAACATGACCTAAGTTCATTACATATTGGGTTATTTTATACTTGATTGCCTGCAAAGGCAATAACTTGCTTACATTACTAATCTGCCCTTTTAGAATTGCTTCCTGTGATCACCTTCCAAATAAATTACTTGCCCTCAAATTTTAGTGTCAACACTTGTTTCTGGAGAAACTCAGAATAAAACAATGAGTTAGCTGTAAAGACTAGTGATCAGGAATCAAGTAGCTAATCACAGTGATTATTTTATGGTTACAGTTCAGGGTTTTATTCATTTTAATTTTATAATATTTAATAAAATTCTAATATTTGTCCCCAGGAATTTTGAAGGTATCTCTAGACTGATAAAACTGAGATCTAAAAAATTGATCAATTGCAAATATTCTTTAAAGACAAGCTACTCATTTTTTCCCTTACTGGCCATATTTTTTTCCATATTTCTAATCAAATAATCCATTAGTGTTTGCTTGCTTTCTGCCTAAAATCATGTCAGAAGGAATAGAATGGTTTACAAGAAATCTAAATTTTAAATGCATAATCCATTACCTCTGTTCCTCAAAGAAAAATAATGAGCCCATTAAACATGTTTGTTCAGGAAGAGAACGTTTTTCATAATTTATTAAATTGTTCTATTGAGACTGATAATATTTGGTTCACATAAAATATTGATATTATTAATGGAGACAAACTTTTAAGTTCAGACAAAGACGTATAAAAACTGAAGAATGAGTATTATAATAATTGTTTAATTAAACACAACATGCAAGACAAATAAAATGATTAACTTGGATGTATTTTATGTTTCTATTAACACTGCAAGGTAGTAAATATCATTTAAAATAGCCAACAATAGACAGTTATTCAGGATCAATGTTCTGTCCAACACTGCAAATTTCAGTGTGTATAATAATCACTCATGTGTGTTTTCTTCTCCCATTTCAGAAACAGTGGCTAAATTTATTTATGAAATTTATACTTACTGTCACACTTATAACAAAAATTTGAATGACAAGAAAATATAAAAATACTGTCACTATTGCATTTAATTAGAGCTCATGTTTTTTATGCTTTAA
Source organism: Xerus rutilus (assembly GCA_028644305.1). Lineage (NCBI taxonomy): Eukaryota > Metazoa > Chordata > Mammalia > Rodentia > Sciuridae > Xerus > Xerus rutilus. The sequence goes on along the minus strand of CM053404.1, from coordinate 113,165,125 downwards.
CAAAATGCACCATGGAAACATGTCCTAAATATTTGACCAATATAATTATTTCTTGTACAAGCTGTTCTAGCTACTACACTTGAAGCTGACCTTGATTGAATGACTTCATCACTCTTGAGATAAACATAAATATTGTTTGCAAATTCTTGTTAGGTGAAATGGGATATATAATGGAATTATTTTATCTAATGATTTGGTCCTTCTAAAGAAAGTCAGAAATAGGGATTTGATTACAGACAACTGAGAAGAAATTCCAGTAAGTAAGAGTAAGAGAAAGGAAGAAAGGAAGAAAGGAAAAGTGTATATAAAGAATATAGTATTAAGTTGGCTACATCTGTACAAAATTATGTCTCATTCATTGGGGACCCTCTGGAACAGTTAACAGAACTGTACCTCAAAAAAATGGAGTTCACTGATTCACCAATTCCCATCCTTCATTATTTGTGGTTTGTTCTGTGGATTATTAACTCTCATGTACTTCCAGGCTACATCTACTGTGTGGACTTCCAAACCCTGAAGAAAAACATGTAGCAGAATCATTGCCAGACTCTGACTAAAGGGCCCTATCAATGTGTATAAAAGTGTCTAACACAGTGTGGAAAATTGAAGAAGGGAAAGAGAAAAAAGGTCAGGAAGTGCAAGAAGCATCTTCAATACATTGTTTGTATTTGTAACTTCATTGGCATCTTACAGGTAGATATTTTTTTTTTTTTTGTAGTAGTACTGTGGATGGAACCCAGGGACACACTACCACTGAGTTACACACCCAGATCTTTTTAAAGTTTTATATTTTCAGACAGGGTCTCACTAAATGGCCCAGGATAACCTTGAACTTGCGGTTTTCCTGCTGCAGCCTCCCAAGTCACAGGATCACAGGCAAATGTCTTCACACCCAGCTGAATTCTGTATAAGACTAGAATACAGTTGTATTGCGTAGTTTATGTATTTTACTTCTAGCAACCAATACTTTAACTGGATAAGGGTGTAGAGCATAGGGATCTTTTAAAAACATCTTCAAGCTAATATATATAACACATTATTAACTGGTAATTTATAAATATTTATTCTTATCTTTTAATTAAAAATTAACAACCATTTAATTAGATTGTATCATAATTTAGTAATTTTATTTAATTAAGTGATAACAAAATTAGCAATTCTTTTGTTCCAGGTACAGTTATAGACATTTGGGGAATATTTTTTAAAATTTTAATTAATTTATTCAAATGCATTTCAAGTCATAGTACATATATAGAGCTCAATTTTTCCATTTCTCTGGTTGCAAACCAGATAGAGTCACACCATTTGTGTCTTCATACATGCACTGAGGGTAGTGATGACCCTCTCAATCAACCATCTTTACTATACCCATTCCCCTTTCCCTCCCCCTACCTCTCCCCGCCCCATCCAGAGTTCTTCCATTTCTCCTATGTTTCCCATTCCCATCCCCCTTATGTATCAGCATCTGCTAATCAGAGGGAATATTGGCATTTTGGCGGGGGGGGGGGGATTGGCTTACTTCATTTAGCATAATGTTCTCCAATTCCATCCATTTACCTGCAAATGCTGGTTATTCTCTTTTATCGCTGAATAATATTCCATTGTGTATATGTACCACAGTTTCTTTATCCATTCATCTATTGAAGGGCATCTAGGTTGCTTCCACAGTTTTGCAATTGTGAATTGTGCTGCTATAAACACTGAAGTGGCTGCGTCACTGTAGTATGCTGTTTTTAAATCTTTAGGGTATAGGCGAAGGAGTGAAATAGCTGGATCAAATGGTGGTTCCATTCCAAGTTTTTTAAGGAATCTCCATACTGCTTTCCAGATTGGTTGCACCAGTTTGCTGTCCCACCAACAATGTTTGAGTGTGCCTTTTTCACCACATCCTTGCCAGCACTTATTGTTGCTGGTATTTTGGATAGCTGTCATTGTGACTGGGGTGAGATGAAATCTGAGAGTAATTTTGATTTGTACTTGTCTAACGGCTGGAGATGTTGAACATTTCTTCATATATTTGTTTATTGATTGTATATCTTCTTCTGAGAGGTTTCTATTCAGCTCCTTAGCCCATTTATTGATTGGGTTGTTTGTTTTTTTGGTGTTAAGTTTTTTGAGTTCTTTATATATCATGGAGATCAGTGCTCTATCTGATGTGCATGTGGAAAATATTTGCTCCCAGAATGTAGGCTCTCTGTTTACCTCACTGATAGTTTCTTTTGCTGAGAAGAAGCTTTTTAGTTTAAGGTCATCCCATTTATTGATTCTTGCTTTTATTTCTTGTGCTTTTGGAGTCTTGTTAAAGAAGTCGAGACCTAACTTGACATGATGAAGATTTGGATCTACTTTCTCCTCAATTAGATGCAGAGTCTCTGGTCTAATTCCTAGGTCTTTGATCCACTTTGAGTTGAGTTTTGTGCATGGTGAGAGATAGGGGTTTAGTTTCATTTTACTGCATATGGATTTCCAGTTTTCCCAGCACCATTTGTTGAAAAGGCTATCTTTTCTCCAATGAATGTTTTTGGCACCTTTGTCTAGTATGAGATAGCTGTATTTATGTGCATTACTCTCTGTGTCTTCTATTC
>CM053404.1:113018566-113162440 GCA_028644305.1 Xerus rutilus | reverse complement strand
ATTTCTTTCTTTAGTGTCTTGTAATTTTCATTGTAGAGGTCTTTCACCACTCTTGTTAGATTGACCCCCAGGTATTTTATTTTTTTGGAGGCTATTGTGAATGGAGCAGTTTTCCTAATTTCTCTTTCAGAGGACTCATTGCTGATGTATAGAAATGCATTTGATTTATGGATATTGATTTTATATCCTGCAACTTTGCTGAATTCATTTATCTGTCCTAGAAGTTTTCTGGTGGAACTTTTTGGATCCTCTAAGTATAGAATCATGTTGTCTACAAATAATGATAGTTTGAGTTCTTCTTTTCCTATTCATATCCCTTTAATTTCTTTTGTCTAATTGTTCTGGCTAGAGTTTCAAGGACTATATTGAATAAGAGTGGTGAGAGAGGGCATCCCTGTCTTGTTACAGTTTTTAGAGGGAATGCTTCCAATTTTTCTCCATTTAGGGTCATGTTGGCCTTAAGCTTAGCATATTGCTTTAACAATGTTGAGGTATGTTCCTACTATCCCTGGTTTTTCTAGTGTTTTGAACATGAAAGGGTGCTGTATTTTGTCAAATGCTTTCTCTGCATCAGTTGATAAAATCATGTGATTCTTATCTTTAAGTCTATTGATGTGATGGATTACGTTTATTGATTTCTGTATGTTGAACCAACCTTGCATCTCTGGAATGAAACCATTTGGGGAATATTAGTGACCAAACTAAACACAAATTGGAAAGATTTCTACTTTTGATAATATGGAGTAAATTTTTTTTCTCTACTTCTCCTGAAAATTACATATAAAACCCCTTTAGTCACATCTGAAACAAACATAAGAAGACTCCAAAAACTGAACAGAAGAAGACAGATTGAGCATGGACCTCAGGATCCATGGAACAACACAGTGGTCTTTTCTATAAGTTTTTGTTTGATTCATATATCCCAGTTCAGAACAGAAGAAGCTGACAACCCAGAAACACTAACAGGTATAAACAGAAAATAATTTCTGTTCTCTCTAGCCACAGAACTAGAGAAGGGGCAGATTAGCAAGACAGAAGAATTTTAGTCAATACTCCAATGCTATATCAAAATATCACAGAAGAAAAATGTGGTCCCCACTCTGCCTTCACCCAAACTAGTTAAGGTTTAGTAGAGATCTTAAACGGCTAGGGTCCTGAGGATGTAACCAGTGCTCTAACATCCCAAATGAAGATAGCATTAGAGAGAGAGACAAATGAAGAGCTGAAACCTATATCCTCACTGACCAATTATGAGCCTGCCAGCCCTTTCTCTCATGTCAGTTAAGACAACTGATATGAGTTTTATTGCCACCAGCAGTAATGAGGTTCCTTTGCCTATTCCTGTAAGAATGCTAACAGAAAGTTTCAGGTTTAAAGACTAAGAGGCCTTTTCACCCACACTGTCATTGGAGGCTGTGTGGTGAGAAGAAACTTAAGAGTCACCTGTTTCAGGTGTCAGCAGTGGCTAATGGTGACCATCCATGGACTTCTACCTCCACCTCATAACAAGCATCCCCAGATTTATCTCCCAGAATGGATCAGTTTCAATAGAGAAAAAGGTTCTAAGATCCACATTCTCATAATACTAAAATATACAAGTTTCAATTGAAAACCATTTGTGTTACAGAGAAGCAGGAATATATCAGACTGACTCAGAAAGAAAGTCAATAGATACCAACAAGATGATGGAAGTGCCCAGGTATGGTGGCACATGCCTGTAACCTCAGCAGCTCGGGAGGTTGAGTCAGGAGGATCACAAATTCATGGCCAGCAACTTAGAGGGGCCCTAAGCAACTTATTGAGACCTTGTCTCTAAATAAAATATTAAAAACTTGGCTGGAGATATGGCTGGTGATGGGTCCTTGGTGATGGTCTTCTAGTTCCTGGCTGTAGTCCCTAGATGGAAGAGGCCACATCCCTAGCTGATGGCTGCTGCAACTAAAGATGGTGGTGGCAGTAGTGGAGGTAACCGGAGATGATGTTGGAGGTGTCCCAAGATGGCAGTTACCACTTTTAGAGATAGGGCTGAAAGGTCAGGCTGAAAGATGGCTTTGGGCAGCCTGTCCTGTGCGAGCGTGGTCCTCAGTACGATAGGCAGTCCTGAGCTTGGGCCTGTGCTCCCTGCAGATCAGCGGGCCAGTCCAGGACCTGCCTGGGCTCTGTGGGGGTCAAAATATTTGTCTGAAAAGAGTCTGTACTAAAATAATTAAGAGTCTCTAAACAGAAATGAAAGAAAAAAGAAGATGTCTCCAAAAATTAGGAAGAATGTGCTAAATAATAATATGACAAATACAATAGCTTTTTATTCCTTTTGAAATTTTTTGAAATTCATTGACAAATTGAAACCAATATTATAATACTGTATGAGAAAGGTTCTAAGTATGCATGCAGAAAATATTGTGATAACTGTATTATAAATGAAAGGGTGAAGGAACACAGAGAAAAACACCTGTTCCATACCTCAATTGAACTGAGCGAAAACATCAGTAGAGATAACTATGTATATATGATATAATAGCTAAACAACCAGTAAAGAAGTTACAAAGAGATGCAGTATAAAAACGCCTATCAAAAAATCAAGACTGTATTATAAAACATGTTCAAGTAGCACACTAAAATTCAGGGGAAAAAAACATTGAAAGAAAAAGCAAAGTGAAGATAGAGAAAACAAGAAGTGGAGTATCTGACCTTAGCCTTAGCATATCAATAATTTTAAATTTTAAGAAGAGCTTCACAGGTTATATAGAAATTAACTCAAAGTAGATAATAGACTTAAATGTAAAGTATAAAACCACAACAATTTTTTTAGAAAAAAAAATGGAAAAGATCTTCAGGAATTACATCTAAACAAAGAGATATTAGATGTGACATGAAAAGCAACACTCATAAAAAGAATACATTGGAAAAGCAAGTCAATATAAATTAAAATTGTTTTCCTCTGTGAGAGAGCTTGTTGAGATAAAATACAAGATACACAGGAAATGAAAAATTTGCAAACTATATATTAAACAGAAGATTATTATCTAGAATATGCAGCTGTCCTACAGTATCTTAAGGAATTAGTCCAAGACCCCCCAAATTCACAGATGCTAAAGTTTCTTATGTCATGGTGGTGTGGTGTGGTGCTGGCAATATAACATGCAGATATCCTCCCATACACTTACATCATCAGTACATTATTATGGTACCTCATACAATTTAAATCCTACTAAAACAATGATGACAAGAAAAGGCCTGTGCATGTTTAAGTATTTTCAACATTCAGTTGGCTGGATTTGTGAACATGGAACCCATGGATATAGAAGGCGGGCTTTTTAAACAATTCATAAAACTTGTCCAAAAAAGGACAAACAAACCAATCAGAAAATAAGCAAAAGAAATGAGGAGGCATTTCACCAAAGATACGCAGATGGCGAATAAGTATGCGAAAAGATATGCAAGATGTTCAATGTCATTATCCACCAGGGAAATGCACATTAAAACCACAACGAGGCATTATAATACTCCTAACACAATGGAGAAAGAAATCAGCGACAATGTCAAATTCTACTGAGGATGTAGAGATATCGCATCACTCATAGACTGCTAGAAGTAACAGAAACTGCTAGAAGAAACAAACAATTTGTCAGTTTCTTAAGTTAACAAGCAACAAGTTTGACGCAGAAATTTCAGTCTTCAGTACTTATCTCAGAAAATAATCAAGATTTATGTTCTCACAAAATTGTTTACATTTGTGTTTACAATAGCTTTCGTTATAGCACAAAACTAGAGAAAACTTAGATGTTCTTCTGAGAGTGAATCATTAAACAAACTAGTACATCCATATAAAGGAATATTTCTCAGCAATAATGAAAGAACAAATAATTGATTCACAAAACCACCCGAAGAAATTTTCAAGAATTATTTTGAATGTAAAGGTCATCTATTAAATGATTCAATTTATAGAACATTCATGAAATGACAGAATTATAGAGAATAGCTTAGAGGGTAGCAAGGATTATGGAGTAGGGGATGGGACTGAAGTGGGTGTGGCTGTAGAGCACCAACCTGACAGCTAAAGGGGTACAAGGTATAGAGCACAGTATATAAACAGACAAACAAGGGCTGGGGTGGTGGCTCAGTGGTAGAGCACTTGCCTAGCATGTGTGGGGCCCTGGGTTCAATCCTCAGCACCTCATCTAAAAAATATATTAACAAACAAACAAAAAAAAACTAGAATGAATTCAAAGAAGTAAAGAATGAAGTCTGAACTTACCTGTGGGAAGAACCCTCCAGACAGAGGGGTCAGCATGTATAAAGACCCTAAGGAGGCCAGTGTGGCTGGACAAGTGTGAATAGAGACAGCTAGCAATAGGATTTGAGGTCAAGGAGGAGGCTGGGGGTAGATCATATAGGTCTGGGTGAGAACACTGTGAGGACTTTGGCTTTTACCATCAATGACATGGGGCATTTAACTGAAGAGAAGTAGTTTGAACAGGCTGCTTATTATCTAGAATTAATTATTCTGTCATGAAGGGAGGCCCTGCTCTTCGCAAGAGACTGCTGTTCTACTTATTTCCACATGCACCATGATATCCGCCACATGGCCTCCCTATGCATGGACACTTCCAGTGAATCTCTGTGTCTGTGAGCATAAGGACTTAAGGCAAGAGGAGAACAAAAACTACTAAGAGAAATATTATACTAGGGACACTAAGATGTGCAAGGGATTTGTTTTTCCCCAACAGCATTCTATAGTGGAGTAGAAAAGAAAATGAAACTGAAAAAAAAAGAACAAAATATGGACATGACCTAAGAGATATCTAGCAAGTTCTAAGGTTGAAAACAATAGCATAAAAGTGATTAATTCTTGCAGGATCAATAGGCAATTCCTCATGGAAGAGGCATTCAAACTGAATTCTGAAATATGTGCAGGACTTCACCAAGTATACTTGAGATAAAAGCATACTCAATGCAGAAGAAATTTTACTGAGATGGAGGGCCAGAAACACAATTACTTTCAAGAGTAAATTTAAGTAATATTAATTTTGTCATATATTCTTATCAATTGTGACATGAGCACATAAGATTAATATGTGGATGTTACAAGGTTAATTAGATAGAATTAATGACATTACAAGAAATACCACTTCAATGAGTTGTTAAATTTAAAAAGGAGAAATTTTAAAATATTCACTTAGGAATAATAATTTTTATAACTCAACCCAACTTTCCAAAATATTTACCTTAGAAAACAAAAATCACACTTCATAAATTTTCTTATAAATTCAGGAAATATATGGAAGAAGACATTCTATATTATAGCAGAAATATTGCTTAGGTTTTTCAATGAATATAATGTGCCTTGTTATGACTACATAAGTTAATTTTCATATGTGGATTTAGGAAGTTATTTTAAACTAATGCAGTATGATATCATTATTCTGCTTTATGGAATATATACCAGAATATGCTAAAATACACTATGCCAAAAGGATTATAATGTTGAAAATATGAACTGACAACTAAGTTTTATGAAATTGTTCTCTTTTGGCCATAGTAATATGCCAATGCTTCATAAAAAATATATATGGCAGGAACTTTCTCTTTATCATTATTTAAGAATAAGCACTAAATCTGATGATATAATATAATCCAGTCAATAATAAAAAAGAAAAAAAAACATTCTCCATCTATGTCACTCACATTTCTGCACATCTGTGGACAAGGCACTAGAAAACATTCTCCATCTATGTCACTCACATTTCTGCACATTTGTGGAAAAGGCACTAGCTGCTTTGTTCTGGATGATCATTTCAAGAATGTTTATGTAGCAAACAATCTTAAAACAAAGAACTGATGCTTCACTCCAGAGCAAAGAGCAGGTTAATTTACAGCCTTAGAGGTATTAAACAGTGTCTCCCTCTGGAGCAAAGAACAGATGTGCATATTGTCGTCTTTCCTCTAGAGGAAAATCAGGCATGCTTACTGTCCATTATAAAAGGTTTGAAGTCACTAAACTCAGGATTTCTCTCCTGTAATATAGTGCATGGCACATGTAAATGTTAACTGGCCCTCTCCATGAAAATGAGAACTGGGGCTTGGAAAACTTATACAAGAAAATTCTAATACTGCTCTCTACCACTAATCCTGTGAGTGATAAAGTCATTTGTTTCTAATCTGGGAGTCTTGTATCTTCTGCCAGCACACATAAAGACATGACAGGCAAATTTGTTAATTTGCAAGTAGGATAAAATCTCAGGCCCTTCACAGTTCTTGACAACACGATGTTTATCGTAGCATTGAGGCCTTTTGTCTGTTTTTAAAAATATTTTCTTGCATTTCTCACCATAATCTGTTCAGTCCAGTAGCAGTCCTCAAATTAAAGAAACATGCTTAGATTTCTTTGTCATCCAGGGTCTTAGTGATAATATCAAGAACAACATTGCTTCAGAATTGGGACTATTAAAGGCAGCAAAAATTTAATATATACAATATTTTTAATCTAAGAAAAACTTCCCTTTTGTTTGATCAGTGTTCTTTTCAATGATGCCAAAGGAATTAAATATTGTACTCTGGAAATAATTCAACTAATGGAAATTGATAACTTTGTGAAAAAACTAATGACCTATTCATAACAAATTCTTAAATATTTGTTAGGTTTTTAGAGGCACCACAAGAAAGGGGACAAGCATTTTAAGAATATGCTCATAAATAGAATATGATTAGAAATTGTTATGCTTTTCTTGATTTAAAAACAATATGTCCTAGTAGAATACATCAACTCCTGTCTTTCTATCTACCATTATAACACATAAGAAAGAGAAATTAAAATTATCTATTCCTAAATATTTTAAAAACTTGAGGTGATTAGGGTTTTTCAGATTATTATGATTTTCAAATATATTCATCAAATTTGAATCTTCTTTGCAAAATTACAGTCAACAAAATATTTTTAAAGACCAAACTCAAAGAAATAGGAATAATAGAAGAACAGATCATAGTAATAAAATTCTAGAAAGTGGAATGCAGGTTGATGTATCAATTTATTTTGTAGAACTGAGAAAGCTAAATCCTAAACTAGAACTCAAAATGAAAATGTTCTCTTTGTAATTTCTCCCAGGATTTGGTATACATCATAGTAAACTTAGAAACAAAACACACATTGTAGCCTACATTGCCTGAGATTTTCAGCATTTAGTCTTCACAATAGACCTGACAGATATTTCTTCTCTTATGAGTCATATCACTCAATAGAATCCTCTACTGCATTCAGCATTAACTTTCTCAGAGGGGCTTTTATAGATTCTAAGGGAATTTGAAGTCATCCTGTGATCCAAACACTCTGACTAGCTTTTCTTTCTTTAGAGAAGTTAAATTTGTGTTTGCTACTGCGCTTTTCTACAACTAGACAATTTATTGGGAGGTATAACTACATTGGACATAAAACTATAAACAAAAGGAAAAGAATGATTAATCAAGATTACAGGTTGCCACTCGGACTTCAAGAGAGATGTAATTAAGGAAAGGCACAAGCACTTGTAAGACACTAGTTACATTCTACTAACCAGGTTAGTATGCGGATATTAACCATCTAACAATATTTATGAATGTTTACAGTCATCTCTATGAGTTATTTCACAATGTAACAAACTTTTCAAAGGACATTTCGTCTCTTATAAAGTCAAGAAGTTATATTAGACCATCAAAATATGTCACTTTTAAGGAATCTACAATTAAATGAAATAAAATTTGAAAAAGTAGTCATAAGAATGTGTTGACTTTTACACCCAATCTAGGAGAGCCTACTGAAGACAAAGGTTAATATACTTAATAACCCCCTCACACATAGATATACATATTATATATTCCATTATTTTTCTGTTATCTATATGGATTAACAGGGTATTTATTGTTTTCAAGCATTAAATATATATGGAAAACAGTTTTTAAAAAGGGGCTAAACATTTTGAGGGAAACAATAAGTATACCAAGGGGCAATCATACTCAGTTACCATTTTTTCACATAGTATTTTCACTTATTTGCTTAAAAATTAGTTTATCATATATTTTAGATCATATTTTTGTTCTAAAAGACTATAATTTGTTCCTACTTATCTTTAAAAGTTCTTTGTGTTTAATCAACCCCTGCTATAGACTAATACTGATAGTTTGGTAAATAGATATAAACTTAATTATTCTGGCCCCTGCATAAGCATATAATTACCTAATTAGAAAGAGCAACAGTTCATTGAGCAATGCAAAAACCATGACTTTATGCCTGATTAAAAACCTGTTGTGTTTTTCAATAAGTTGATTCAAATGCCATCACAAACTGTTTTTAAATGACTAATGTCATTTTATTTAAAGCCAGAAGAAAATGATTTTCTGATTTATAATTTAATAAGTTAAAATCATGTTTGTCAAAAATCTGTTCACTTATATACTTTATTATCTCACAGGCAATATTTGATAATAGAAAAGGTGCTTCTATGTATGGTGACTAGTGTTTTGCCAAAGCTGGGGGTTGTATATCCAAGTAATGAAATAAGCCTGAAGGGAAGGAAAAGAAAACATTATTTTATATATGAAGAGTAGCTCAAATCAGAGAAAACTTGGAACAGTCTCTCAGAAGAAATAGTTATTTCCTTTTGCCATTTACAAAGAATATAAAAATTATATTTAGCTGATGATATAAATGAGAAAAAGGAATTGAAAAGTGAAGATTAATGGAAGATGGATAATTAAAGTTGGGTCAAGGGAAGGAACTATCTGAGATGTAACAGCTGGAAATGAGAACTCTACAATACCGCTGAATGGAATGAGGTACGAATTACCAGGTAAAGCCACTGCTGGTTCCAAAAATCAGGAGAGAAGGGAGTTGGCAGGAGGCAAATGCCAGTAATCTCAGTTACAGGGCATTAAAGGGATAATGCCTGAAGCTACTGGCAAATCCTCACATGGTCAAAACCCATATTTCTCTTTGCCTTCTCTCTAAAACTCAGGTAATGAACATTTAAATGGGAACCTTTTGGCAAGGGATGAATAGTGAATATTTAAGATGTAACCACACAATGAGAAGCTATGTAACAAAGACAGATTAAATAATATCTAGGTTAGACTAGTAAGTATGTTAGTCAGTTTTTTGTGACAGTGACTAAAATGCCTGACAAGAACAATTTGGAGGAGGAAAAATTTGTTTTGGCTCATGATGTCAGAGGATTCAGTCCATGCTGTACTGGCTCCAAGGCAAAAACATAATGGCAGAAAGGTGTGATGTAGCAGAGGAAAGCTGCTTAGCTCTCAGAAACTGGGAAGCAGAGAAGGAGTGACCAGAAGGGGCCAAGGACAGACATAAACCCCAGTGACCTACTTCCCCCATCCCTGCCTTACCTACCTAGAGTTTTTATCAATTTCCAGTAAGTTCATTCAAGAGTGAGTCCACTGATGAGTTCAGAGAGCTCATGATCCAATCTTTTCAGCTCTGGAAATTGCTGCATTTCTTCTGTTGGGGAGGCAGGGGACATTCCAGGTCTAAGCGATAATAGTAAGTAATCCATTAGTTATCAAATATAGTAAATTCCTACAACAGGAAGTAGAAATCATGCATAATAAACTATTCTAAGTTCTAAATTCAGAACATTATTAACTTGAAACCTTGACTAACATTTTATAATAACCCATGAAAGTCATACTGGGAAATAGAAAATATGTTTAATTAAAATGTATGTTCGATATCTACAATTCTGAGTCATTGTTTTACTTAACTATAGATATTAATATCTTTACCCAAGACAATGTTTTACAAATGATATACACTTTTATACATTATGAAACTATACATAATATTCTTTTCACTTTTTGAAGCAATTCAGTCCTCTTATACTCTTATTCCCAAACTTGAAGAACCAACTGTTGGGCAGGCCCAAAATGTTAATAGTTAGACTCCCCCACCAATGCTTCTTGTTGTCTGTGTTTTTAGGATGTAGCCAAGGTAATAAACACCCTGATTTAGTATATGTCCTCAAGGTCATAAGCATTTGCTTGTGAACATGTGCTCACTTATGTAACTTTTTGGCAACCTGCCTTCTTTGTCTGGCCTGCATTGAAAAAAAGGTCTATAGTAATGGCTGGGGAAGGGGTTGCTGGCTGGGTACTATTGCCACCTCCAAATAAAGCACATTTATTATCCCAACTGCACTTTGCAACTTCTTTCCCTTGCTGCAGGGATCTCAAATCTGTTGCCCAATGTCTAAGCCTCAGCCCAACACTAACCTATCCATCACATTCCTTCTTTCTGAACTAATGAAAAGATCTACCATTCCACTTTTATTTCTTAAAGTGTTCCCTTTAAGAGAACATATACTAATTTTTATGTATAGTGCTTTTCTTTATTTTTTATGGATAAACCAATAAAGATAAATAGGTTAGAGCAAAACATATTCATAGAAAACTTGTAAGAGCACAACTTCTAGAGCCATATTACCTGAGTTAAAACACTAGTCCTCCTTCTTACCTATAATGTGGTCACAGAAAGTTTCTTAATATCTCTGGGATGCAGTTGGTTTCTCCTGCTTGCAAAATGAGAATAATATTTATTTAAATAATGTCATTACATGAGTTACATGTGTCCATGTTTATACAGGGATTTAAAATTCATAAATGTTACATAAGCAGTTTATAAATAAATAAAGACAACTTTGAAATAGTCAAATAAAAATTGTATACATTTCAAGATGGTAGACTGACCATGACAGTCTCTCTCTCTCTTCCATCTCAAATCTATTGAAAAATAAATGCTAATTTTTTTAAAAAAAAGAAAGGATAAATCAAAGAGAAATCCAGGAACAGAATTTTTTGAAGAACTAAATTAATCTGTCGTCAGTTCTTAGCAGAAATGAATCTAGGCAGCCACAGTTAAAACATGGCTGTGGAAATGATAGTTCCATAGGAATACTTAAAGTTCAGGACCTGATGTTGATAAAATATTATTATTAATGCTATACTGTGAGTTGTAGTAGCAGTTGCTGTAGCCCTCATATTTTGGAAGAAGGAAAAAAACTCTTTCTCAATCTTTCATTTTATTTACCAATGATAAAAATCTAGCTTTGCTCTAAATCTCATTACTGAATCATACTCTAGAGAGATACATTTGAGGAAAAGCAGATAACTCTGTTGGGTCCTGTCTCCTAAGAACTAGAAACCATTCAAAGATACAAAAATGAAAATATGGCATTTTGTCATTGGTAAGTGAATCCAATGCTCTGAATAAATGCTCCCAAAGCTTTTAAAGTGAGAAAAAGCATAAATATGTTTACTAACTCAAACCACCCACCAGAGAAATGCTCTTTACATAAAGTTATCCTATGAGAGACTTTATTTAGAACAAAATAAGAAAATGCTTTAGGGTTTTAAAGTTCTGCAGATGGTATTCCTTTAGCCTATTTCCTTTGAACATAGATGTCTGTGGGCAGGGGATATGGCTCAGTGGTGGAGTTCTTGTCTAGCATGTATGAGGCCCTGGGTTCAATCCCCAGAACCAAAAAAAAAAAAGATTGTGAACATAAATTTAAAGATTTTGTGACTGACCATAGTTTTGCAAATAAGTTTATCCTTCCAAGTCTGCTAATTGAGAGCTTTATTACAATTTGTGATTAAATTAAAAATTGGCATCATCCTGAAATATTTGATATCATCCCAAATAAAACCAGGCAACTATTCAGGCTCCTAATTGAGATTTGTATGGGTTCTCATTAAACTGTAGCCAAGTAGAGAAATGTTTTGCATCTCATGCTCAATTCTCTAGAATAATTAATATCGTATTCATAAATGAGATTTGTATCTATTAATAAAACACATTATCAAAAGGTATTTGTGTTTTTTTGTGTGATGCTCCAAGGACTCCTTGCTATGGCACCATAATGAGCCTGGAGGGAGCCCTAGGGCAATATTCACAGTGACGCTGCCCTTCATGCTGTATATTGCTCTTCTCCACATGAACTCTTCTCAATAATTCTATTTGAGGGGCAGGGGAGTCAATCCTCAATTCTGATGCCCATGAACATAGCCTTCCCAGGCTTAGTCCCTGAGTAGATTATTCATACCTACATGTTCAGATTCCCAATCTACATAGCTGGTCATGTAAGCCTCCAAAAGAAAAGCTAATTGGGCTCCCCTTCATTTTTTCAACTGGAACCCCTGTGGGTACAATCTTCTCTGTGCCTGTTTCACTCACATTCTGCTAAGTATACCTGAGACCACACCTTAGGCACTTACCTGGACAGTATGGCAAAGTTCCCTGTGACCTCATGCTCCACAGCAACAGCAGGATGGCTCCCCCTCAGGTCTCCATGGCCAGCTGAGAAATACAAAACACTTTTCAAACACTAGTTTATGGTGCAGCCTCTGCATCAGCTAAGTTCAGGCATCTTTTCTGATCTACAGGTTTTTCTTTTTCTTTTTTTTTTTTTTAATTTTTTTAGTTGTAGATGGACACAATGTCTTTATTTTATTGCTTTGTATGTGGTGCTGAGGATCGAACCCAGGGCCTCATGCATGCAAGGCAAGCGCTCTACCACTGAGCTACAATCCCAGCCCCCTACAGGTTTTTCTGTACCAACTTTGTCTGCTGTGTCTCTCTGTACATTCTCCCTCCTTTTTGTGGTAAATCCAAACTGCTGCTGCTATAACTGGCTTGGCTCCAGCATACTCTGTGTGCAGTGCACCAGAAATTCTCAATCTCTAAGACACTTTGACTGTCCTATATTGAATTTTAGCAAAAATCCCTTTCACCCACCTTACAGAGAAGCAGTATTCCTGCTGCTTGAATTGTAAGCCACAGAACAACTAGGAATGCAACCCACTTCAAATCTACCATCTTGAAACTCTCCTATTTTTATATTCTGTCTGCAAATCCCAATATTTGTGTTAATTATGGGTCACATGCAATCGATTCATCTTCTTATTATGAATCATGTTTTCCTGCTAGACACAATGAGCTTTACAAGGTTGGGTACTGAATGCTTTGTATATCCACAAACATTTCTGAGCTTTGGTCTGGAATGCAGTTAAATTACCTGTAGTCGTGTAAAGTAGTGTTTGCTCTAGGTCGAATTATTTCACACTGCCAAGGAAAGGAAGATCCTCTGTGTATTTGACTTAATGATCCATCGATTATTGAAGTTTTTAGTTTGTCTGGTGGGAACAGGCAAAATTCTCTATCCTGTGTAAAATCCCAGGTACTATCTGCTCTAGTTTTTTGGACAGTTCTTTGCTAGGACAAAGTAACTTTCTCACAGGCATGCACTAAGCAATATTACACTGAGTACATGAATAGGAACCTTCCTTTCCTGATTTCTCTACGCAGTCCCTGTTCTCAGGGACTCTAGCTGCCTTAGTCTTCCTGCACTCCCAGCTTCACCTGAGGGAGCTCCACTCAGGTGGACAGACTATCAGGCTGTAACTGGATCACTTCTGCCTGGCCTGCCCTGTCCCCCGGAGATGCTCTCCAGCTGAGAGGCTGGGGCCATCATGGACCTCACCTGGCTTGTTTTCTCTTCCACAGGGATCCATGTCTTTACTCATTTGATGTACAGTGTCTTAGCATCATTTTATATTTTTTCTATGGTTCAGCTATTTCAGGTTGAAGTGTGAATCTAGGCTTTGTTACTCTATCAGGGAAAGAAATGAAAGTATCACATCCAAATTTTTTTTTCCTTTTTTGTTAATACACTGGTGTTTTTTTTCCTTTTTCCTTTCTTTTTTGCTTCTTGGCTTATTGTGTTTTTAAATTTTCTCACTGTGGTTTTGGAAATTTGGGGAGTGAGAGAAAAGAGAAGCATGTTCTATAGGTTCAAACATGAATACACGATATCCCTTACAGAGCCAACTCAGACTGCAGGACGACACTAGGAAAAGATGGTGGACAAAGGTCCACAGGCCAAGAAAATAACAAAATAACAAAATAACACAGCAGTACCAGAAATCTAGAGTAAGAGGGGGATCCACTAGGCATAGATATTTTTGGAATAATATTATAATCATGAGGAAATTGGGAATGAAAGTAACTGGAAAATGAACCTGTGTAACAAAATAGTGGTTAGATTGATTTTCTGAAAGAACATAAATGCTGATGTGGCTTTGAATTAGTATGAGGGTGTTGACAGGGAGAGAAGGAGATTTTATTTTGGACAGGTTTCATTTGGATTGGATCAGGTGATCAGTAATTGGATCCTAGAGGCAGAAATATCTGTCACATAAACCAGAAAAATCCTGGTTTAGGTTTCAGTGAGCATATATGCAAAAGGTGTAACCACAGGAGTCTGATTTTTATGAGAATGGAAGGTAAAAGAAAAAGAAGGAAAAAGGAGAAAAGAGATTATTTATGATGGAAGAGGAGTAGCATTAAAATCCTGCATCCTGTAGAAGAAAGAAGTTCTAGGGTAAGAGACAAGGGCAGAATAGTTAAATATATGTCAGAAGAATCCATTAAAAACTAGTTTGAATTGCAACTTGTTCAGTCTAATTAGCACCATGAAATTGAATGAATAATGACAACTTCAAAGGAGTTATTTGGCCTAGCAATTCATACATTATTATTGACCAAGTTATGATTGACCTTAGAAGAGGCAGACTTGTGGAGGCAACGTTAGAATGGGGCAAAGAGTGAATACTAGTTCAAGAATGGGAGCAATCCAGTGCATAGCGTTGTTTCGAGATCATAATGACAAAAGAACTGGTTAATGATAAGATACAATGTTGAATGATACTTGGATTTGACTTTTATTTTTGGAGGACAAACAGCATATATTTTATGTAGTTTTGAGTGTATTAGGAGAGAGAGATATATGCATTTAAGTTGGAATGTAATGGGACAATAGAAAAAAAGAGATTAAATTCAAAAAAGGGTATTTGATGAATAATTCAGCAGTATCCAAAGGACACAGTAGAGAAGTGATCACAGTAGGAGAGCATAATTGGTCTTGAAGAATTTGCTGAAATTCATGTATATTCTTTGATCTTTTGAATTTACAGATTGAATTGTTTATGTAAGCAATGATTGGATACTGTTTTTCAATGGTGTTCACTGTCTGGTTCTTATATTTGACAACTATATATATACATATATATATATACACACATATACATATATATACACACACACACTATACACACATGTATAAATCAATAAATATTCAAATAATAATACACAAAATAAAAATACAAATAAATATAGAAAATAAAATATATAAAAAATAACTAAATATCTACTTAAAAAATTAAACAATGAAACAAAAGGGTACCTAGCACAGCATTTATTCACTAAATTTAAATTTAAAAAAGGATACTACAGTCTTAATTTGTGCACATGTCCAGACTAGTTCAAGTCATGAAAGCACTTCCCAGCTTGCCCCATTCAAACTAAGCCCAAAGAAGAAGCCTGGCTCCACAAACAGCTGACAGTATTTCTGCCACCATATTGTCTACCCTCTGGCTGGTCTCCGGTCATACTTATGTCAACTTTCTCCATTTGTCACAACAGGAATCTTTCATCAATGTGGCTTTGTAATTTTAATAGGTCCTTTCATTCCCTTTATCTAAAAATATGCAAAATATTCCAGAAATTTATATATATAATATATATACATATGTTACATATATATCAAATTATTATATTATCTCAAAATGCCCCCATGTTCCATTTAATGAAAACATGAATCCCATTGTTCTCCATTTACACCACATAGGAGTTCTAACAACTTTTTGTATGTGATTACATTTCATGATTTGTTACAGTTTCACTAGATAGATAGATCTTGGGTCAGAGACCTCAGTCTAATTTATGCTTGTTAACACTGAAATTTATTTATGGCAATGAATAAATGATAGTGTAGCAACACATTTGAAAATATCTGACTAAGAGGCAAGAGTTATTGAATTAATTTGCATTTTTCTTTCTAAAATTTGGACAAATGTAAGTATTTATGGAAAGAACAAATGCTGTGTGTGACTCTCGGATCTGGTTTCTGTATGTAATACCAAGGTGTTTATCCTTCATAGTCTCTTTGTGCTGAGCTCTTTTAAAAAGCATTGTAGTGTATTAATGTGGCAGATATGAAAGCAATGTTGATTCAATTTGACTTTCTACATTTTTTTCCTGGTAGTTTGCAAAGAAAGAGCAAAAGAAGCTTAAATCAAGACAGATTCTAAAATTGTGACAGGCTATGAGGAAAATGAGTTATTAATTATAATTCAAGTTTACAACATATTTGTTTTTAAATGATAAATTTCCATGAAAATGTAAACCAGAAACAAACCATAATGAACATCTTGCCATGGTGGAATTTAGTATAGTTGATAAAATAAATCACTGTTAAAACTTCTGAAATCTTTAGCTAGGGAATATATAGTGAAAAACATCTGAAAGTGGTATGTATAACAAAGAACAAAATCAAGAAGCTTAATTTTTAATTCTCTCTCTTCCAAAAGCCTCAATTACATTTTCTTGGTTACAATACCATTTAAAATATTTCTCTTTGTTTAGTATACAGTATTCTGAAAGGAAATGAGCATTTGTAGTTTAACTATACAATAATGAGTACAATTCTGGGCTTTGCCAGGTACTTGTTGGTTTACCCTGTCCAAAGTACTTGGCCATCTGTATTCCCAGCTTCTTCATGCATAAAATGTAAATACTCATACTCACTCAGTGGGACTGTTGCATTGATTAATTGGCATCCTGTGTATAAAGCAACTGTGGTATAAACTGGCAGATTATGTATCCAGTGGTGATTCATGTCCAAACTGATTTCATCTCAGAGACTCTAGAAAATTTGTGGGTTTTTTTTTGTTCTGCTTTTATGCATTTAAGTTTATTATTTTTAAAATTAAGGCAATAATAGTAGGTCAAATGCTTAAGTTTAAAAAAAGATAATGATTGTGTTTCTGAGGTGGATATGAATAGAGTATAGATTGGAGAAGTGGTAATAATAATTAGACTGTTAAGATACTGATAATTATTTTTCTTTTCTATTTTAGCACTTTGATTTTGAAGTAAATGCATGTTTTAATACTGGATAAATAGGGGGAAGCCAGAAGAAAATGTATGAAGTGATTGAGATATATAGAAATCAATAAGTATATTAAAGAGACAACAGTGTTGTCATAAAAGGGAAATATCAGAAACATGATGCAATCAATTATGAAAAGCGTTAAAAAAGAAAAACGTTTGAAATACATCAAAAGAAGGTAAGTTATCAGTGTTTAGTGACTTTACTGATAAAGGCATTCTTAAACTTTCATTTTTTCTATGCTTGGAAAAGTCCAGTGTTGGGGCAAGAAAATCCCTACTTGGATCTGGTGCTGGTCTTGTGTCATATAAACTAAATCTCACTATAAAAGGGAGAAAATACAGGAAGTACAGAAACATTCATTTTCCAGATTTATTCTGGGGAAAAAAAAAAACACTTTTTCTTCATTGGTTTTAGATCCCCAGTGAGTCACAGTCTTGTGCTCAAAAATGCCTCTTCTCCAATTCAAGTGTCACTTAATTGTCATTTCTCATATTTAATGTGATCTTTATATAAATATTAATTGCTGGCTATCAGAAGAATGTGGCAGTCCTCTTGTACATAACAGATTTTTCTTGTGGATATGATTAATGGTGAATGATTCACTGATATTAGGAGTAGTACATATTAATTAGTATCTTTTCCCCAGAACAATTATTATACCTTTTTTCTCCTCCATGAAATCTACCATTTCACTCCAACTCCATAAATATCTAATATTCAATATCTAATATTAAAGTGTCAAAATGGGTGTTGTGTTTTTTATTTATTTTTAATAGTACATTTCATTCATTTTGTAACTACCATATAAAATTTACTTTTTTTTATTCATCAAACATTGGTTGAACATTTAGAATGCATTGGATATAAAATTAATTCATTATATACAAGATGTATACTGCATATGTCTTGACTTCAATGAACACATGGTATTGTAGAAATATTTATAAACATAAACTATATTATTATAAGAAAAGTAATAATAGTTATAAAGAAAGCATTGTGGGAGACAGATAAATGAATACCTCAGTCTGTATTTTTGAAAAGATTTATACAAAAGAGCAATGTGGGAATTCACATCATCCAGATAGGTCAGTTTTGAGCAAATAAAGAAACCATCTACTCACAATGTAGGGGACCAACTAATTAGCCAACAAAATCATATTCTTGCCAAAAAAGTATCATTTACAAATATGTACTTAAAAAATTTGTAAGAACCAGGTATAGTTGGGATCATGATCGCTTTGTTCTTTTGTTCAAATCTGATATGTGACTCTCACAAAGATTTTACTGGCGGGATGTTGTGATGGTTATTATTGACAAACAAAGAAAACTCGGACAGGCAGCCTGGTTCAAGCAACATGGTTCTATAAGACATCGTTTTCCTTCAATCCAGAATACCTGCAGATTTGGGATGAATCTCTGGTTAAAACATTTTCAAATGAATTTACACATTAAAAAAAACCATTTCAACAACAAAAGAAATAAGATAAAATTTGAAGGTGAGAATCTATAAAATACTGTCACATGATGAGTGGCATTTTCACTTTTTGTGGAAGTCGAAATGTTGAAAGTGAGTCTTGTTCACTAGCTCTAAGACTTGTTCCCACCTTCCCACTTGACTGAAATCCATTCTCCAATATCAGATTGCAAATATTGCATGTCAGTGACTTTTAAACAATTTTTAATCAATTGTTTTATATTCTAGCTTTTTAACTTATATGGATTTTGATATTTTTAATTCATCAGAGTTTTAACAATCTGAACAAATTTCTAGATTTCTTTGAATGGGCTTGTAACCCAAAGAAGGGCCCCAAACAAACAAAATCTAAATCTACCAATTATCATTTATGTCATTAAAACTAAACGAGCAAGTAAAACAGAGCTAAGATTAGTGTTCCATATCTTATAACTGTGTAGCTCTGAACATAATGAGGTTACCTAGCCAGAGAGAAATAATTCCCAGAGTACATTTTCTTCTCTGGTTAGCACAAAATCTGCCAGATGCCTACAAAGGGCCTTTCCTTTCCCTTCCTGATTCACTTGGTATTAATGTGGCAATCTGCTTATGTCTTTAATTCTGTTCTTCCCAACTCTATATCCTGGCACTTGCATTTTTTGACATTAAAGTTTTCATTTTTTTCTACCTCTCACATGTATTTCATAGTAATATATAAAACAGCTACATAATTCCAAGGCTTTATAAAAGTACAAAACCTCTAAATCTTTGGCTTAAAATATGAATACAACATGTTTACAACATACTTATCTAGTCTCACAATTTAGAATAAATACATTGTTTTAAAAAGATATAAACTGTATTTATTATAGTAAATATTTTTAACTATTAAAAATATACTTTTGCTAGATACTACTTCTAATTGTGATATCTTAAGGTATTTTGGAGACAATTCTCTAAAAAACTACTCATTCTAGTTTGATCCATTAATACAGCGAATTATATTAGTACATTTTAAAAAGTTTAGTCTTCAGATTTTTGTATTGCTAGGAAAAAAACATATTGTCAGACTGTATCACATAATACATAAACACATTTTTACTGAAGTCAATTTATTGAATCTTTATGTTAGAAATTTGAAGCTGTGTTTATTAAATCCTACATTTGTCTATTTTTGCATCTTATTTAAAAACTAACTTTGGAGTTTGTTACTCTATCATTCCTATTTAACCTATCAAATTTGTATATCATTACCATTCTTATATTCTGGGCTTAATCTGCTAAGGTCTCTAATATTTTGAGTCGGACATCTTCTCTACACTATGTATTTAAGTAAAATTGAATTTTGCTAGCATACATACAAGGCTATAGTGGTTGTCAGAATAGTTACATCTTTCTATTCAGGTATATCAAGAACACTGTCCTGAGCTACTACCATGTTCCTATAAGTGATGGCTTCCAGATCATTTCCTGGATCATTTCCTACTTTTTTTAAGCCCCCAGATCTGACTAGGATTAGAAGAAAGCAAGGCACATAATTTCCTGGGAGATAATATTTAAGAGGGCTCCAAAAAGTGCACTAATCAAGAAAAATAGTTCATGTAATATTTTACATCAAAAGTAATGTAAAAATCCTTGTTGAACATAATGTAAAAATTATAAATTTAAACAATCTATCCTCTCTCTGTACACACACACACACACATAAAATTATTATAGTTTCTTCATTTCTCATGGGTTCAACTATTTTTCCTCCTTGAACAACATGCTTAATAACTCTTTTATAGAGGGATAACATATACTTTGATTTCTTTTTAAATGTCTGAATCATTTGTCAAAATGCTGTATAATTCATCTTCATTCTGTGATAGTTCAGTTACTTTCTGCTACACACTGAAAATGCCATTCCATGAAATTTTTGGCCTCTCCTGTGTCATTATGAAAATTTCCATCGGTCTAATTGTTGTTGTTTTGTAGATAATCTCAACTCTTTCTGAATGCTTTTATAGAATATTTGTCTTCAGTGTTCTACCATTTTATTATAATGTACTTAACTGTGGCTTTTTAAAATTTTGAGGATTTTTAAGATCTATGTCTTTCCCCAGGTCTGAATTTTTTTTCAAATATTGACCCTCTTCTATTATTTATATTCCTTTACTCTGAATATGCTTTTATAATATAACTTGAACATTGTCTTTTTATTATATATGTTTTCTTTTCCATCACACCTCTCTCAGCTGAAATGTGGGAAATTTCTCATTGGCTACTTAATTACTTCTTAAAATTTTTCTATAAATTTGGAGTATTTCATATCTCTCTTTATGTATATGTTTTACTTTATCCATAACTTAATTATTTGCTCAGGATATCTACATCTTACGTTTCTTGAATCATTTTTAATGGAATTAAAATGTGTTAAAATCTCCTTCAGGTTGAAGTTTAAAAATCTCAAGCTTTGTGGAAATACTTCTTATTTTTCAGTAACAATTGTTGCTTATTTACAATGGATTATTTCTTCTGTTTGTAATATTTTGAATGGTCTCATCTTGTCTGCTACAGGTGCTTTCTCTCTTAGACACACCCGTACAACCTGAGACGTTTTTCAAATATTTTTTTCCCTTCAGTTCTCTTTGATGCTCTAGCTAGCACTTGACCAGCTTATGCTAATTTATCAGTTGGGATTTTCCTCTACTCTAAAGTAATTGTAATTTCCACTCCCAAATACACATTTAGATCACATATTAAGTTATTTTCAGTGAGTGAAAAATGATTCTCCCCTAGATCTAGAAGGAAACAAGTATATGTTAAGTCACTGAAAAGCAAGTGCAGTTCGTCAGTCGTATCTCCCTGGGTTTGCTGCCTTTAACCTTCCAGCTATGCGGTAAGGTCCCTCTCAAATCTCCTTCTCCTGGTGGCCTGGTGGTAGATCCTCCACACCTGCCATGGTTGTTGTTCCTGTTCCTCCTGCCGTGCCACGTAGTGTCCTCCTTACTTCTAGATAGGTTTCCTTCTCTTTATGTGAGCTTGGACAGTTTCTGAAAATGATATATTTATTTTTCCCAGAATCTTTTATTGTTTGTGTGGGTGAGGCTTCTGGCCAGCCTGGTCTACCACTTTGCCAGAATTAGGCAGATTTCTTTTAGCATTATTATTTTCAAAGCAGATTTTCTTCTATACTTGGGTAGAAGCCATCCCTAATCACAAAATAATTTGCAACAAGGCTTATTTCTGTGCATGGGCCTGAAATTCTCTTTATACCAAAAAAAAAAAAAAAAAAAAAGCCAGAATAATATATACATGCAAGAGAATCGGATGGTGAAAAATGAGATACAACTTAGTATATCTGTCATTTCTTTCATACTACTGGGGACAGAACTATGTTGGGAGGATTGTGGCAAATGCTAAGACCAAAGCTGTCCCACATCAGGATATTTACAGAGAAACCTTCAAGGAAGCCTACTGTACTTAGGAGTCTGGTGTAAAGTGAGTGAATTGGTAGGATATAGTACTTTCAAAACTTGAAGTTTATTAGAACTTTTTTAGGAGCTTCTTAAAAATAACCATTCTTGGAGCCGGAGCCGGGCGCGGAGGTGCAAACCTATAATCCCAGCACTTAGGGAGGCTGAGACAGGAGAATCACGAGTTGAAAGCCAGCCTCAGCATTGGCGAGGCGCTAAGCAACTCAGTGAGACCCTGTCTCTACATTAAACACAAAATAGGGCTGGGGATGTGGCTCCGTGGTTGAGTGCCCCTGAGTTCAATCCCCAGTACCAAAAACAAAACAAAACAAAACAAAACAAAACAAAATTCTTGGGGCACAAAAATTCTTTCGTGTATTTAGCTGGGTTTAGGGATCTGCACTATGACCAGCACTGTGAGTGATTCAATGCTGGTGGCTTAGGGTATATTCAGCTGCTTTGGGAGAACAACTGGCAAATGTCAGAGTTCAGAAACTAATAGTGGGGAAAGGGAAACTTGTTCATAAAGTACCTTGAAGTTTCCAATAAGAATCCCATGCTTTATCTAAAAGACTGACAAGGAACTTGAAAAAAAATCTCAAATGGGCAATATGATATGACAACTGTATAATCTAAGATTTATTTATAAACAGTACAAACTAAATACCTGTTCAGTCTTCTGAAAGGTCTATGATGAAGCAAGAATTAAATCAGGGGTTTTCAAACTATAACCCAAGAGACAAATATTATTTATTTTTGTATGACAAGTGAGCTTAAAACCATTCTTGGTTTCATTTTTTTAATTAATTAATTTATTTAAATGCATTTCAAATGTTTTTAAAGGATGGCAAACAACACACACACACACACACAAACACACACGCACGTGCACACACACATGCACACACACACAAGACCCAAAGCCTTAGGTCAGTTCTAGTAAAGAATCCTTTAAGAATCTGCCTGAGGGAATCTGCCTTCCCTCTAAGAGAGGATAAGGGGACGGGATTGTGAAGGTAAAGTGGAGTATTTCTCTTTTCAGCCTGAACAATCTCACATATTTCTCCAGCATTAATTTTGAATACTCCCTATCACTCTCCATTGAACGTGGTGCTCCAGATAAAGGACCTGCTTAACTTTAAATTCTTCAAAATTAAACCCAATTTTCTCTTCTGAACTGCCCTTTATAAAGCTCTCAGAAATTACAATAGAATATATGACAAAAAGAAATATTAAGCAATTGTAGGAAAGAGAACGTAGGTCATTAGATTATAATTATAAAAATGGATTATGTAACACCAACAATAGCATACAGGGGCAGGAAGGCCAAAAACAGGATCACAGATCTGACGGGACACTATAAACTTTGGTTCATAAATGAGTGTCAGAATGGAGACATGGGAAAATGTTGGCTCTGGCAAGAAATAAGGACTTCTTGCCCACATTGATCAATGGACACTTCTCAGTTCATTAAATGTGATTTGGACAGAAAGAGAGAAAGTGTGAATCATGCTCAAATCTGATTGCTTTGACAACATATAATATTTGGGGGTTTATTGTCTCATTCACTGCCCATCTGAAGTCCAGAGAGTTCCCATGAACTATGATGAGCTATTTCTGGAATCAGTAAGATGTCACCTGAAGAAATGAATTAGCAGCAGTAGGAATCAGAAACAGAAAATAAAGAGGAAAACCTGTTCTCTTGCTACCACATGGGAATGATTACTGGACTAGGCAGGATGATAATCAGTCCTCCAATTAAATGATTGGTATTTTTTATCTAATTTATTTGGGGGCTCTCTAGAACAGGGCCCACTCTCTATATTTGACAGCAGTTACTACTGTGAGGTGATCTGGAACGGAAGGCCATCACCTTAATCTGATACTTGTTCTAAGTAACTTGACTCAAAATTGAATTAGTCCTTAACATTCAAGGCCATTTTAAGCTCCCTTTTATACTTTTTGAGGAATAGAAAAAAATCTCTTCTTCAAAATCTGCAAAACTCTGGGTTTCTGAATTTCCTTCACTTCCTTTTAAACTAGCCAATTCTTTACCATGTTCATTTCCTCATTCTTGCAATAATTGGCCAAACACAGACATGAGTTAACAATGCATGCTTTATGGTCCCGTTTTCCAAATCCCACCCCTTCTGGATCTATAGACAGAGTAAGAACATTGTGTAAATTTCAAGTTATAGTACCTGAAAGTTTTTTTAAAATGTTTTGTAACTACATAACAGGGATATTCAGCCAGCAGTCCTGCCGGATCTTCTTATATGATGCACTCAAGTAGTTAATGCTACATATTGCATATAAGAAATATTATATATTTTGTTCTTTTTTTTCTACAATAATGTTGCATTCAAGTCAGCAATTACTTATTTAGGTCATGACAGCCCATTTCCATGCTATGAAAACAATTATTTATTGAAATATTAGTGGTTTGTCCCAATAATGGATTATATTTTACTTACATTAGAGATCAAAAGAGTTTGATTGGCTCTTTAGGTCAGATCACCTTCAACTGATAATTTGGGCATTTGAAACCCTAGCCTAGTATGTCTTCAAAATATAGAAAACCTTTACATCCAGCTGAATTGATGAGAGAGAGAAATTGTGCCAAGTTACTTAGGTATCTCTAGAGGTAAGCACAGACAGAGAATATAATAATACCACTCACATTCTGTTGGTAGGTCTAGATAAAAAGCCTCTTTGCCTGTAGGGGAGCTGAATATGTGATTTAAGTGTATGTTCAGAGACAAAGTGAAAAACATTTTAGTAATCACATTACACATTTCTGCTGCAAAGTATGTGGTGGAAGTCCACACAGCAAATTGTAGTTGGAAGAAATACAGTAAACTACTGAGGTGTGTGGAAAATGTGAAAAAGTTTTAAATTTATAATTTGAGGATTGGACAAGTGGTTTATAGTGTTTTATTTATGTTTTGACCCTGTCTTTGGGAGAGATAATAATTTTCTAAGCATATCATCATTTGGTGATTTAATTGCATTTTCAACATTGAATAAATTTTCATCATTTACAAACTATAATTTTAATTACATCTTGAGAAATACTAGCACACTTGTCAATTAGATAACAATAAAGAAACCAAGATTGGTACATGATTAATATGAAGTACATTTCTTTGTGTGGGTGTGGGTGTGTTGGTGTGTATGTGTGTGTGTGTGAGATACTGGGAATTAAACACAGAAGTGCTACCACCACTGAGGTACATCCCCAACACTTTTTTAAAATATTGAGACAAGGTCTCACTAAGATGCCCAGGAAGACCTTGAACTTGTGATCCTCCTGCCTCCAACGTAGATGACATTTATAGTCATGTGCCACAGTGGGGGGCTGGACTTTTAGATATTTCTAAAAAGTAAAAAAAAAAAAAAATTCTTTAAATCTATAAACACAAAGAACATCTAGTACTACAATTGACAAAAGTAATTATTTACTTAAAAGGTGATAAAATGTGTTTATATGGATACAATTATGTTAGATGTACATATTTAATGGAAGCAAAAAAATATTAAAAATATTAAAAAAACTTAAAAACATTAAAAAACTTAAACAACAATTGATTTAATTTGAGAGATAAATGCTTTACTTTTGAATTTAAAACGTGTTTTGCAACATACAAAGACTTCTGCTTTTGGTAAGATGCAAATCTGGTCTGTTATATGTAAGAGTTAAGAAGAAGTCATACTGGATTAGAGTGGGCCCTTGTTCACTGACTGTATCCTTATAAGAACACCTAAAACTGGATACACACAGAACTATACAGAGTGGAAGAAGACCATGTGAAATGACAGAAGAGACTGAAGTGATTGATCATTGTAAACCAAAGAATGCCAATGACTGCCTGATATCACCAGAAGATGAAAGAGGCAAAGAACTCTAGCCTAGAAACTTCAGAGGAAGCACACACTTGCTGATATTTTGAACTTGAATTCGATTCCAGCCTCCAGACCCACCCAAGAATAAATTTCTGTTTAAAGCCACATAGTACTTGGTTGTGGAGCCTTAAGAAACAAATCTAGTGTATATCAGAAGATAAAAAAGTGAAAAATTTATGATTTGAGAAGAATCATAAAACTGATAAATCTTGTATATAACTGAGGAGGAGGAAGAAAAAGGTACAAAGAAATGACATCAGGAAAAAAATGAAGCATGTAAACAATGTGATATGAACAATTCTTTTTTTAATGCGTTTTATTAGTTGTTGATAGACTTTTGTTTTATTTATTTATATGCGGTGCTGAGAATCAAATCCAGTGCCCCACACATACTAGGCAAGTTCTTTACCACTGAGCCACAACCTCAGCTCCTGAACAATTCCATTATTACAAGGTATTTTAAATAAAATGTTAGAAAATACCCAGGACAAAATAAATAGAACTCATAAAAAATGACTCAAGCAATGGATTATGGAAATAACTATACTCATAAAAAATTAAAGCAATGATCAAATACTTATCCATAAAGAAATCGCTATACACCAATTCGCTGGGAAAATTAAAACAGGTCAACTCAGAAAAAAAAAATGTATTTTCCAATTTATTTTTGGAAGTTCATTCACCAAAATCTGATGACAAAAGTATGAAAAAGAGAAGTTGTGCATCAATATCACCTATGAAAATAATTAACATTTTAACTTATTGTCAAATATAAACTAGGAGTATACATAACAAAGAATGCTACATTATGACAAAAAAATCATTACTATAGAAATGCAATATTTAATATTAAAAAATTATTATTAAAATTGAAGTTTTTATTTTCACATAATTCTAGTACAGAAAAAAATCAAATGTAACGATCTCAGTGGAGAAAAGACATCAGTTTATGATGAGACTTAGAAAATTAAAAATAGGGAATTTCCTTTGTCTTATCATTGTTTTCTTTTAAGAAACTACATGAAAAATAATCATGTTTGTGAAATATTCTAATGGATTCCTTTAGACATTGTACTGATGAAATTTTGAAACCTTTGTCTTTGATGTAAGAAATAAGTAAAGAATGGCACTATCACCACGTTCTTAGTGATGTTGCCTGGAAAAAATGAAGAAATGTGGTACATACAGCTTACAAAGAATGAAGATCAGGCTCTAATTACAGATGATTCACTGTGTATGTATATAGCAAACCTCAAAAAAATCTAATAAGTTATTAGGGTTAATAGGAGATTTAAGTAGATAGATGCAAAACCAATAGATAGAAATTAATTACTATCCCAATAAACATTCTCAGTAATGTTTTAGAAAATGAAATGAATAAAATATACTGTTTATAGCAGCACCAAAAATGACCTACATAGAAACAAGTCTAATAAAGGATGTGTAAGACTTTTCCGAGCAAAACACTGAAGCACAGAAATAGAAAACATTTTATGTTCATGGCTTATAAAAACTCAAAGAACTAATGTATATATCCAAGACAATTCATATTAAAATAGAGATTTTTATTTTTATGTCACTTGACAAGTCAATTCTAAAATTTTTATGGAAATATCTGTGGGAGAGAGCTGGCCTGGGCACATACACAGTACATAATGTGCAACAAATATCAGGTTTGTCAATCATATAGCTTTGGCCATAGTTCCATCTTGTAACAAGTTCCACATTCCTGTGAGTGGCCACAGGATGCTAATAGAATATTCACACCCTATGCACCCTGTAGCGTATGCTAATAGAATAGTCACACCCTATGCGCCCTGTAGCGCTTGGAGGATAAAGGGCCTCTTAGCATATATAAAGAGGGACCTGAGCTCAATAAAGAGAAAGTCTCTTGCCTTGTTCTGTGTGTGTGTGTGTGTGAGTGATTTTTCATCCGCGGCTCCCTCGGGCGCTGGCAAATATCATTAAAGATCACAATGGGAAACTATGCTCAAACAAGTACTATATATTTTTTATGATTATAGAAGTTTGGCACTGCCAATTAGATAGGAAAATATCCAATATAATGGAATATCACGCTACAAAACTGATAGACTCATATTTAGTTATTTTTATGTGAAAAGTTGTCCTACATATAACAAATAAATTATATTAAGAAAATGTAAGATTCATATCTCACTCCATATAAAATATAATTCTCGAGGTCTGAAAACTTAAATGTACAGCAAACATATAAAAATGTATATGTACATTAAATAAGAAAATAAATTTGTGCTTTCAAAATAAAGAACTATTTCTCAAGCAACATAGACAAGTGCTATTTTTGTTTCTTCATTATTTTTAAATTTCTATATAAAATTATATGTAATTATTGTGTTCAACACGATGTCTTGAAGTACCTAGTTAAATCTATCTCATTAACAAATGTGTCACCTCACAAAAATTATCATTTTGTGGTAAGAATACTTAAACATGTACTCACTGGAAAAATGTTACTGTTAAAAATAAGTAATATTTTCAATTATATAAAAATGACAGACTTCTCGTCATCCACACATGCCTTAAAGAGTGAAAGGATAAGAGGAATAAACTAACTTGGCTATTTAGTTTATAAAGAAAAACATTTAAATGCTCAAAACCCAGGAGATAACATATTTAACCTGATTTTTTCATGGATCTGAGGATTTAAGATACATTTGATTGAAGGGCAAATATATAAGTTTTATAATTATTAATGTTGATAAGCATGAAAATGAACCGAAATGCAATAATGGTGAGAATATAAATTCACATAAACACTCTGAAGAGCTAATTGTTATTATTTAGTAAAGCTAAAGAGATAACTATGCTACAGCGCAACAGTTGAATTTCTAGGCATATATCTTAGAGAAAAATATTTTCATATAACATCTTCATTAGTGAGGAAGAAAGCTTTTGGCAACACTGTCTTCAGTTGCTCAACTAAAACTGACCTAAACCAAATGACAAATCCTTAAATAATAGAATAAACTTGTACATGGCTGTATATTCATATAATATAAAATTATATTTCATTGAAATAAATGCATCATGATCACCTAAAGCACAATATATTAATCTCACAAACATTATGTTGAATGAGAAAAAGACTTAAAGTATACATACATGCAGTGTTGCTCCACATTTACAAACAGGCAAATTAAACTATATAATTTGGGAGTTCATTTACATTTGTTAAAATCATTCTGAGAAAAAAACAACAAGAAACCGATTTTTGCAAATTTAGAATGAAGCTCCATTTAGGAAAGAGAAATCTAGAGGGAATTTGAAGGATATCACTATAATTTCAGCCAGGCACAATAGCACATTCCTCTAATCCCAGCTACTCCAGAGGCTGAGGAAGGAAAGTCACAGGTTCAAGTATAGGCTGGGCAACTTAGTATCTTAAAATAAAATAAAAAAGGCTGGGAATGTAGCTCCATGTAAGAGTACTTGCCTAGTATATGTGAGGACTTAGGTTTAATTCTCCATTATCACCAAAAAATAGAGAAAGAAAACAAAAAAACAAAAACCCAAACATTGTAGTTTCAGAATTATGTTAAAACTGCAACATTTGATTTTCATTATATTTTTATACATGACAAATTAAGCAATTAAAAGTGAAAATTGAAAATGAAACAGACATATAAAGACAGAAGGTTTTTTTAATGCCTTTTTAATGATCTAAATGCAAATAAAGTGACCTAATTGCAAGTCAGAGTGTAAAAAATGGTTGACTTTTTTTCTTTGTTCTCATCAAGTTTCTTTTTTTTGCTTGGTATTTTGTGAATAGATGTTTACACTATTTTCAGAAGACATAACTGTCCCCAAACAACTGTCAGGTCAGCCTGTTTTTCTAGGGTAGCTTTCCTTAAACTTTATTGTAACATGAGTCACTTTGGGATCTTGTTAAAATGCACATTCTGACTCAGTAAGTCAATGGAGGCTGATATTCTAACAAGCCATAGTGGAGGGTCTCTTCGACTAGTCCCAGGAATAGGTTTTGAGGAGCAGGGCTTCAAGCCATGTAAGGCAGGTTTGGTATTTTTTCAATTAGAACCCATTTGGTAAATCATGAGTGAAGTGACCATGGATTTGTCACTTAATTGGGATACAGTTGGGAGTGAAATTGAACTTTTATTTATAATTGTTCTGGGACACAAGGCATAAATCAGAAAGTCCTCAACAAACTTGAGGACTTAGTCTCCCTATCTTTGAGTGATAATGATCTTTTATGCAGTGTAGAATTTAGGACCGGGCATTACAGGAAATTTAAATTCTCTTCAATATCATACCTAACATTGTCCTCAAGGAGAACCAACTTAAAATGCATAACAAGTGTTCCAAAGAAAGGCCTTTGAGTCAGTGAGTAGAGGTTTATATTTCATGAAATGCACAGTGGAGAAAAAGTTATGCCCCAGTTGAAGTGGGTGTAAATTTCCCATCTGCTGCTAGCTAGACAGTCTGGACCCCAGATTCTTCTTGCTCCTGAAATAATTGTAAGACATGGTTTTATTCCATTTTAATGATATCATCTCTACTTTTGGTATGAGATACTGCATTGTTCTATCTGCTCTGCATTTTTTATTTTTTGACCTTAAAATGAATTTATTTCTAACTTTTTTCTTCTTTCTATGATTTTAAAATTACTTACAAATCAATCTATTAAAGCAAACCAATAATTGTCTTTGCCTAAACAAACTCATAATCTTTAGGTTCCATACTGACTTGTGTTTTGCTAAGTAACTCATAACATATTTTGGAAATTCTTTCTCTTAGATGCTTTCATTCTCAATATGAGTATGAAAAATAGTTGTTGGAGTTTTAAATTACTTGATGAATTTATTTATAAGGTACTTTGTTGAAAATATAAATATTAAAGGCAGTAACCCAAACCTCTAGGGAGAAAAACATCAACAAAACAACAACAAAAACTGCCTTTTATAAAGTAAAATGTAAATAACGTTCAGGTAATCTGAAATAATGTCAATGGAAATTAATGCATGATTTTTATACTTAGAAAAGACATTTATATAATTTTTAAGTGATATAAGAAAATAAAAGGAGTTAAACTATGGCAACCCAATTAAAGTGGAAAATCTAAGGTTCTTTTTGGTTGAGTCACCAGGCTCTTCCTATCTTACATGCAAAATGTCGTGAAGGACAGTAAAGAAAGTTACTCTACCAGTTTTAAAAGAGATCTTGTAGAGTCTCACAACATTTCTATTCATTTTCAAATGAAATGTTTTTTAGGTAATGGAAGTGAATATATGGTATTAAATTGTTAAAAAGTTTTTAAAAATCACAATTAAAAATTCAATACTGAAAGAACCTTAAATTTGAGGTATGATTCCTTTGATAACATATGGTTTTCAGGAAAATAGCAGAAATTGACATTCTAGAAAAACAAAATGAGTGATTCACACCCCAGCAAAATCTAATATCACTTCCAGGATATTAAATACTTCATATGCCAAGTTAGTCATAGATTTTGGCCTTCCTACAAGAGGTACTACTGATGTTCTTAGCGCTTTTATTTTTTTGATTTTTAAAAAAATTCTAATGAATACTTAAAAAATTTATTAATATGTGAAGAATTGATAATAAAATAGCATTTTCACATCTGAATCATTTATTTATCATAGAATTGACATGAAGACTTGACTTCGGAGAGTTTGTAGAACTACCTACCAACTAACATGTGCATACAAATTCCTTTAAGGTATGTCCATCACGTGCCTTGATTCTTGTATAGTGATGATCAGGACCTGGGGAAATTCTACCCATGAATGCACTGAGTCATGTTTTGGGGTGCTTTTATTTATTAAACCATCTATTTCACTCAATTGAACACATAGTTTTCAAACTTGTTCTGGTCCTGAAGTCATTGTGAAGCATCAACACAACAAAACACAATCTCTTTCTTCAAAGAGCTTGGGATGACAGGAAAGCACATGTAACAACAGAGTTTGACAAATGCCATAATTGCAACAGAAATGGGATTCTAGTAGGGAAAGAAAAAGGAGCCCTGGTTCTGCCACCTTTGGGTAAAATCACCTTTCCCTAATGTGTTTACTCTCCATTGAGTCCTGTGTTTTAGTCCAGAAGAAATAAAACATTGCTCCCACACAACAAGTCCTTAAATATTGTTGCTGTTGTCGTGTGTCGCTTCCGTGTTTGGCTTTGTCTTTTGGCCTAAGGACACATCAATGCCACCATTTCCTACTAAAGCTCATCAACTGTTTCTCAAAAAGAAGTGAGAAACTTTTTTGTCTTCTTCTGATACACTTATTTTAAGATTCATTTTAAAATGTCATTATCAAAATAATAATACTATGGCATGATATAACTTTTACTTCTATGAATTTGTGTGATGATCTTGGTACTTTTTTGGTAGCTGAGGTCGTATGCTGTACTCAAGGATATTTTCTCTCTTCATTGATTCTCTAAATGAAACAAGGGCATATAAATGCAGCAGATTTTTTTTTCATTTTGTTTGCTTGCTTATAAAAATAATTATTTATTTCTATGAAATCATGGTACTTGTTTCAATCTGTACAGATATTTTGCATGTCAGTTCTGATAGCAAACATTTTAAAGGCCCTGTCAGATGTAGAGAGTTGATTTGCATTGCTTATATTTTCTTCCAGGCAATAATAAAAATGCTAGCCAATATAAAGCCAAGAACAGGATCTGTAAATCTGGTGTGGCATGAAATAAATGTCTTCAGGGAAATGCTTACTATTTCTGAAGGACCTGCTCCAATCTAGGACAAGGTCTCCCAAAGGCATCTCTAAGACTCTAATTGAGACTGAAATAGCCATTAAAGATGTAAGATACTTTGTATACATATCCACTTCCTACATATTTTATAGAATACCTGGCCACCACTTGGTGGGCTTTTTTAAAAAATAAAATTAAAAATTAAAAAAATTTAAATGACAGATAACATTGTGCTTTTTGTCATGTACACCACGATTTTTTGAAATATATATACACATATGCACAAACATACACACATTATGGAATGTTTAGTTCCAGCTAATTTTACAAATGCATTACTTCACACAAACCTGTTATTGTTTTTGTGGTGAGAGCATATGTCAGCTTCTTCTCACTATATCAAAATCACAGATAATCAGCTTATGAAGAGAAAAGATTTATTTTGATTCATGGTTTTAGAGGTTCCTGTCCATGATCAATTGGTCCCACTGCTTTTGAACCTGTGGAGAGAAACAGCATGGCATGGTCAAAGCATGTGGTGGGGTAAAAAATTCACTTCATGGCCAGGAAGGCAAAAAGGGAGAGAGAGGAAGCCACTCGGAGTTTCACTCTCCTCTTCTAGGGCATAACCTAAAGACATCCCTCTAGGCCTTAACTCTTGAGGACTCCACCATCCCCCAACAGCCTCACATTGGGGACCAGGCATGTAGCCCACAGATGCCTTTGGAAGACATTGTAGCACAGCATGTCACAAGCACTCTCTCCACATTTTTCATTTTAAATAGGTTTCTATCTTATTTCTTCCCTGTTTTGAGTGTGGGGTTCACTCGCCAGACCCAGCTATGGTCCACTTCTTTATCTTCTTTTTTGTATTATGACTTAAAACATGTTCATAAAATTCTGTTTCTTTGTCCCTCCAGAGTGATTTGGGATTTCATGATCTTAAAACTGATGCTACTGTGTTTGAATGGTCCTGAATTATCAGTCTCTTCATGGTCATGGTCCCAAAACTATGAATGAATGACAAATATAATAATTTCATTTAAGATGTGTTGAGCATTTGATATGTAACAAACACCTTCTTAACTCTTATATAGGTATTTTCATCTAATTTTTATAACAACCCTTTGAGGTGGATCTATCATCAGATCATGTCACACAAAGGAAACTAAGACCTGGTTAACTTGCCCAAGCTTGTGCGTTTAATAGACAGACTCAGAGAACTAAAGGTGATACAGTGATTATCATTCCTAGGGTATAATTATTCAACCAAATATATCTCACCACTACTTGTCAATGATATTTTAAGAGACTTTTAGCAATGCTTTTTAAAATGGATACCCATACTGTAGGCATTGGGCATGCATGCATGTGTACAAAAATATCTAAAATTAAAAAGAGACTATTAAAATCAAATATTGGCATGAATGTGGAGTCACTGGGACACTTACATGTTGTGGGTAGAAATATAGTATATTCCTTTTCTCTTCAAAACATAAATATACTATAGTGTATTCATACTAGAATACTACTCAGAAAAAAAGTAATGTATTATTTATAAATGCAAAAATAAGCAAGAATCTCATAAGCATAACAGTAAAAGAAGCCTTTCACAAAAGTTAATATATACCAAGATAATGACATACTCCTGTTTTACTGAGAAAAATAAAATACCACAACCATGGTCTGTTCATAATAAGTTCATTCTGACAGTTTGTTTCACTCTTTGCTAAGTACATTGCTCTGAAAGAATGTGACTATTTTTTTACTAAGTACACTGCTCTGAAACAATGTGACTATCATCAAGTTCTCCTATATGTCATTTATCTTTTTTTTTTTTTTTTTAACTGAGTGATTCGCATAGACCCTGGTTGCCTCTCTCAAACTCCACATTTGGCAGCAATTGCTAACCTGGATCCAGACATTCTGTGCTCAGGGAACTGTTCTGGCCTGGAGATGCTCTGGCCTTAAGGGGCTGATGTCTGTCCTCTCTCTCTCCCTCTAACTCCTTATCTGCTCTAACTCTACACTGGGGTTTCAAGAGCATCTCTTTTTTCACTAACAGTTTCCTTGAGACAAATTCCCTTTATGAATATGACAAGCAAAACAGCAGTGAAGTTGTTCTGTTGACATTCTACCATCTGTTCTGAGGAATGGAACTCACTCTTCCTTGTTCTTCTTCCTGTTTTGAACTCAGTAAAAGTGTTCTTTTTGTTGTTTCTTGCCTATTTTTTAAGGCTCAGAATTTTTTTTCTTTATTAGCCTTCCTGGAAAAGTTACAATTTCATGCAACTCTTAGGTTTGTATTTAGATCCAAGAGCTTTCTCCATTTTATTCTTCTTCTGAAATGTATAATCACTAATGAGCTCACCAAAGTCACAGAGGTGTTGTTGTTGTTGTTGTTGTTGTTGTTGTTTTTACTAATATAACATTTTCTTCTCTTGACATTTTTTTCTTTTTTACAATGTCTCCAACCATACAATTCCCAACCACTTCTCTATATTTGTTTCCTAAGACACAAATAAATAAACACAATACATGGATAGTCAGGGACTTGAATGAGTATGACCAATCTGAACTGAAGGGAAGGATGATAAATAGATAAATATACCACCCTCCATTCCTCTCTGTTCAAACTAATGATGTGGTATTTTCTTTCTAAAGCAATAAATTACTCTGTTAGCTTTATTGTTTCTTGGTAGAGTCTTTTTCTGACAATGACTAAATAATTTTTCACTTAACTAAAGAGTAATTAATTTTAAGCCTATATGAAAATGGGTCTATGAAGTGTTCTTACAAGACAAATGCATGATATGCTAATATAGTTTTAAACAACAGCAACACAAAATAGTATAGTGATGTTGACCAATTCCTGCTTTGTTGATCTTAAGATTGTAATTATTCAAAATGCCCTCATCCAGGGCCATGGCATTATTGCCAATGACATGATATATGTTGCACTAGTTTGAGGATTAAGTGTTAATGTTATAGGGTGTGTTCTGAATCATATCAGATTAAAAGTTTAACATGAACTAATAGGCAATGCAGGGCAAGAGGTTGAAAGTCTCTTTCCCACTCGTGCCAAACATCATAGACAACTGAAATCTGTGAGAAGGATTTAAACTTTCACCTGTCAATAAACCAGAGATCTAGTTTGGAAAAAAGGCAATTGCATCAAAACTCAGATCAAGATGTAGTCCCCCACCTCCCAGTTAGAGATTCAGGTGCATGTAAATCAATAACACCATAAGGTCCTTCTGCTGGCTGATTGAGATCATCATAATAGACTCTTAGTTGGTGTCTCAATCACCAGAATCTCTCTATTCCATCCCTCCACATGGCTGTAGAGAAGAAATATGGAGCTAATTTCCAAATAGCCATTAAGACCTTCTATGATTTGGCTTATTTTATCTTTCCACAACTTTTAAACCATTTCCATTCATCTTTAAACAATTTTATTCCATATAGCTTGCTTTTATTTGTTCTAATTAGTTATATATGACAGTAGAATGTACTTTGACACATCATACATAAATGGAGTATAACTTCTTATTCTTCTGGTTGTACATGATGTGGAATCACAACAGTCATGTAGTCATATATGCACATAGGGTAACAATGTCCAATTCATTCCAGTATTCTTCTTACCCCCACATGCCCTCCTCTCCCTCCACTCAATTCTGTCTAATCCAAAGAAACTCTATTCTTCCTCCCCTAACCTACCCTTATTGTGAATTAGCATTGCATAACAGAGAAAACATTCGGTCCTTGGATTTGTGGGATTGACTTGTTTCACTTAGTGTGATATTCTCCAGCTCCATCCATTTACCAGCAAATTGTTACCAGCAAATGACATGATTTCATTCTTCTTTAAGGATCATTAATATTCCATTGTGTATACATACCACATTTTCTTTACCCATTCATCTGTTGAAAGACACCTAGGTTGGTTCTATAGTTTAGATATTGAGAGTTGAGCTTCTATAAACATTGATGTGGCTACATTACTGTAGTAAGCTGATTTTACGTCCTTTGAGTATAAACTGAGGACTGAGATAATTGGGTCAAATGGTGGTTCCATTCCAAGTTTTCTGAGGATGTCCATACCACTTTCCATAATGATTGAACCAATTTGTAGTCCCACCAGCAATGTACGAGTGAACCTTTTCCACCACATCCTTCCCAACATTTATTGCCTGCTTTCTAACAACTCTAAACTTTTTTCTTCAACATAGACATACACATAATGAAAGATATAAATATCTAAACATTGTTATGTCTCCTGACATTATAGGAGCAGTCATACAGTATGGAAAAGACATCAATATTGTAGTTTGGAAGGAGGGAGAATTTATCACAAATAATTCTAAAATTTCCATTGTTTTAAGCAACACCATTAGTATCATCAGTATAAACACACTGGGTTTTCTGCGGTCTTTTTTTTTTTTTTTTAATTTTTTCTTAGTTGTAGATGGACACAATGTCTTTATTTTATTGCTCTGTATGTGATGCTGAGGATCGAACCCAGGGCCTCACGCATGCGAGGCAAGCGCTCTACCGCTGAGCCACAATCCCAGCCCTTTTCTGCAGTCTTTATCTTTCTCTTGCAGGAGGACTGATAATTTGGGAGAAGAACCTCCTTTCATGTGTAGCCAAGTTTCTTTGTCTCTGAGCACTTATGGGATCCTGGAGGTATGGAGAGGAACACATTTTTTGCTCTGTTCCTTTAAGACATATATTTGTCAAAAACAAAAAAAAAACAAAACAAAACCTATCTCTTGTATAGGAGTATAATTCTATCAATGCTTTGAAGAATAAGCCTACATACATTTTGTTTTCAGTATTAGGAAATCCATATGCCTCACAATAAAGGAAATAAATGTTCTCCTTTGGCATTTCCTTATTAATAAAAATGATATTGCTTCTCCATTCATCTTATATTTAGTCATAATATTGGTTCAAAAGTCAAGTGAAGAAATGGTTATTTAATAGGTTATTTTTCAATTCTTATAATAGTTCTCATCTTCAAAAAAATGTTCAGTTCATCTATAGTCCCTTATGCATTGTATCTTCTTTCATGGTATATGGATTATAGTTTTCTTTCCATTTTGGTCTTTTGAATTTTTTCCTTCCCTTTATGATCATCTAGGGATAGTTTGGATATATTGGTATGACAAGTTTTACCACTCTAAAATATAATATATTGAATTTTCCTGTAATATGCTCAATACATTAACATATAAACATATGAAAATCTGCAATAAATGAATGTTATCTCTTCTTTGTTTATATCTAATGTTTTATTGTTGTTGTTGTTTCTGAAAGAATGAAGGAGGGTTAATGCTATTTAACTCATTCCCACAAGTGATATCTATATTAACAATGATCACAGCTAGGTGTGTTGGTGCACTCCTGTAATCCCAGTGGCTCAGGAGGCTGAGATAGGCGAATCACCAGTTCAAAGCCAGCCTCAGCAAAGGCAAGGCACTAAGCAAGTCAGTGAGACCCTATCTCTAAATAAAATACAAAATAGGGCTAGGGATGTGGCTCAGTGGTTTAGTACTCTTAAGTTCAATCCTTGGTAGCCAAAAAAAAAAAAAAAAAAAAATCACAAAGTGAAGTCAAAATAAAAGGTTATGTGCCTATTAACAAACAAATAGTGCCTTAACACTGAAAATGTCTCAAAAAAAAATGTGAGAGTTTTACAACCCATACAATTTTATATGGTATCTCATCACCATTGCAAACATCAAAAACATGGACAAATACATTAAATTAGTGTTTTTAAATATTTTAAAATAGATCAGACAATGCTATGAACTCTTAAGGGAAGGAAAACAAAGAGAAACAGAGACTACTGGTGGTCTCACTGACTAGAAGCAACAAAGATGACAGTACAAGTAGGACCAAGAGGCTAGAATTTGCGTGGCAAGCTATTGGAGAGTTAGAAGCTAGTCAGAAAGGAGCACTTCAAAAATTCTTTGAGCAATGCTAATCTGTGCAAATATGTAAAAAAATTTCATGAGATTGTGGAGATGATCTCCAGAGAGCAAATCTCTCTTACCATTTCTTTTCAACCTTCTGGTGTTAAGTACTAGCTTGTGTATTAAGACCAAAAAAAAAAAAATAGAAAGGTTTATAGATTAGGATTGAAGAATTAAAACTATCTTTGTTTAAAAATGAAATAATCAATGTAAAAGAATTAATAAAACTCTTGGAACAAATAAACTATTTTAACAATATTGCAGAATACAAGGTTAATATACAAAAGTCAATTACTTTACAATTGTAAGCAATAAATTGGAAATTGATATAAAATATATGACACCATTTAAATTTTTACCAAAAAATATATTTGTACACGTCCAATAAATATATGTTTAAGATGTAAAGAAAACTAACAACTGATTAAAAAATTCAAAGATTTAAATAAAAGGAAAGCTATTCCACATTATTATACAGAAAAGACTCAATTTTATTAAAACATGAATTCTTTCTCAATTTATATATATACTGAACATAACCTAATTAAAATATCAGCAAGTTACTTTGTGGATATCAAGAAACTGATCCAATAGGTTATGTGGAAAGATAAAAGATACAGAATAGCCGGAACAATATTATGGAAGAGTAAGGTCAGATAATAGACACTACCAAACTTACTGAGCAAGACTTACAGTTCAGGCTTACTATCAAGCCATAGTGATCAAAACAATGTAGTATTAGTGCAAGAACAGACAGATCAAAGGAACAGAATAGAGATCTCAGAAGCAGATCCAAAGATATAGCTAAATAATCTTGAACAAAGTAACAAAGGAAATAAAATGGAGAGAGGCTTTTCATAAATGGTGCTAAGAAAACTGGATTCCAACAGTTTCTGTAAACTGTTTTTACATGTCATTTTTTAAAATTAAGTCAAATTAAAATTAAATACATAAATGCACATCTTCTGATGGGGAAGAAAAGCATATAAGAGAACACCAGAGAAGGACAAAACTATTTTAGGCTGTTAAAACTTGTTTTAGTCAGCTTTTGTGCCACTGTGACTAAAAGACCTAACCAGCAGAATCCTAAAGGAGGAAAAGTTTATTTGGTGGCTCACAGTTTCTGAAGTCTCAGACTCCATTTCTTGGGGCTCGAGGCTGAACATCATGGTGGAGGGTGTGGCAGAGAGAAGTGGCTCACATGATGATCAGAAGGCAGAGAGACTCCACTCTCCAGATATAAAATATGTACCCCATAGCCATGCCCCCAATGAGCCATTTCCTCCAGCCACACTCCACCTGCCTCCAGTTACCACTCAGTTAAGCTCATCAGGGATTAATTCACTGATTAGTTAAAGGCCATGACCCAATTATTTCTCCTCCAAACCTTGCATTTTGTCCCACAAGGTGAGCCTTTGGGGAATACCACATGTAAACCATAACATTTCACCTCTGGCCCCAAAAGCTCATACTCATCAGACAAAGCAAAATACATTTAGTTCATTCCCAAGAGTCCCCATGTTATCAAAAGTTCTGAGATTCCTCAAAGTTCAAGTCCAAAGTCTTGAGGCTCAAGGCAATCTCACATTGTGAGCTCCTGTAAAATTAAAAGCAACTTACAAGTATCCAACATTTAATGGCACAGAGTAAACATTTCCATTCACAAAAACTTTCCATTCACATAGAAAGATGCGATAGGACCAAAGCAAGACAGAAATGGAGCTGGGCAAACAAGTCCTGTAGCTTTTGTGTCTGGCATCTGGGTCACATGGCATGGTGATATTCTGTCCAAAGGGCTTGTGTGACTCCACCCTTGTGGCCTTATTGGTTGCAGCACAAGTGGCCTTTCTCTTGGTTTGTTTCTGCTTGATTCCTGAGGCTTTCCTAGGATGATGTCCCATGTTACTGGTAGAGTTCCTCCTCACAGGGAGGAAATTTGCCCTCTTGGAGAATGCCCACAGGGACTCCAGCTCTGCTGCATTTTTCCTGGCCTTCTAGATATTCCTTTGAAATCTTGATGGAAGCCTCCATGACCCCCAAACTTCAGCATCCTGCATTCCTGCAGAACCAGTATCATTTGATTGATACCAAGATCTGTTTCCATCTAGAGCAGTAATCAAACCTCCAAGGATCCTGGGTGAAGAAGCCTCTGCGTTCCTGGGTAGCTGACCATGCTGAAAAAACTTCCTAGACACCTTGTGCAAAAAGGGTGCCCCACTGGTCTCTTCTCAAGATAATTTTTACTTTTATTTCCTTGAGTCTGAGATGGATATGACCTTGCTGGTTCCTGAGATTCCCTTAAGCCATCTTTCCTATTGTTTCTGGGCAAAATCTTTAGCCTTTCTTTAGTGGTGATAATGTCTTTAATATCTGCAACTTCATTAGTCCCAGTTTTACTCTCACCTTTCAAGTCAAAGTTTTTCAAATTTTTCTGCTCTGCTTTCTGTTCCTGATCATCACCATAAACTTGGCTAAAAGCTGCCAGAGATATTCACACCACCACCTGAATGCTAGGCTGCTTAGATATTTCTTCACCAGAGTTAGAAGTCCATTGTTTCTAAAGTCAGCTTCACAGAAAATCTCAGGACCAAATGCAGGCAACTTCCCAGCCAGAACATAACACAATTCTAGTCCACTTATCAATAGTGTCCTCCTTTTCCTGTAAATCCTCTTGAGCCTTGTTGTCACTGTCCATGGTCCTACTGGCATTCTGGTCTTCTGAGCACCCATCAGAATTGGCCATTAAGCTCTGCTTACAATAATCTAAAGCATTTCCAGCTTGTACTACTAAGCATCTCAAAATTCCTCCCACCAATTCCAAAAAGCTCAAAAAGCTTCTGAACCACATGGTCAGGTTAGTCACAGCAACAATCCCACTTCTCAATTCAAATTTCTGTTTCAGTCAGCTATTTCACCACAGTGACTAAAAGACCTAATAGAACAATGGTAGAGGAGGAAAAGTTTATTAGAGGGCTAAAAGTTTCAGAGGTCTTAGTCCATAGAAGGCCTGCTTCATTCCTCAGGGCTCGAGTTGAGACATC
This sequence comes from Xerus rutilus, assembly GCA_028644305.1. Taxonomy (NCBI): domain Eukaryota; kingdom Metazoa; phylum Chordata; class Mammalia; order Rodentia; family Sciuridae; genus Xerus; species Xerus rutilus. Next base: position 113,120,806 of record CM053404.1, on the reverse strand, counting down.
AGGGAAAAGTATGGCAGAGGGAAGCTGTTCACATAATGATCTGAAAGCAGAGAGAGAGAGACTCTACAGATATAAAATATATACCCTATAGCCATACCCCAAATGAACCACTTCCACCAGCCACAACTCACCCACCTCTAGTTACCACTCAGTTAATCCCATCAGGGTTTAGCTCACTGATTAAGTTAAAGTTATAACTCAATCATTTCTCTTCCAAACTTTCTTTCATTGTCTCACAAGTGAGCTGTTGGGGATACCACATCTAAATCATAACAAAACTTGTATATGAATCTATAAAAGCTGCAGGATACAATAAAATTTTAATTATCGTGCACCTATATACTAGCAACTAATATTTGGAAGCTGAAATTTTTAAAGTTTTAAGATCATGAAACAAGAATAATTTTCACTAAATATGCTTGAGATTTGTATAGCAGAACAGAAAAATCACCAAGATATAAAAGATGAGCTAAATATGCACTATGTGAATGCATAGAAGACAATATCATCAAGATGTCAGTTTGTGTAAATTGTGAATTCACAAAATTAAAATTAAAACTTTGGAGGTAGTATTTCAAGAAATGAGCAATATTGTTTTAATATTTATAAATGTCAGGATGACCTATATTAGCCCCCAAATTAAAATGAAATAAGAAGATAAGGAAAACAATTGAAGGACTTACACTACTATACTTTAAAATTAATTATGAAGTCCTGCAATAACTAGTGTAGCATGGTACTGGCATACAGATTGACATTACACAAACAGAACAGAACAGAGTCTAGAAATGAATTATTCACTTATAATAATCAATTGATTTCTTTTATGCTGTCCATGTAATTAAATGAAGACATAATTGCCTTATTAACAAATGGTATGTGAAAATTTTTACATGTAAAAAGATATAAATGGCTAGGACAGTGATGCACACCTGTAATCCCAGCACTTTGGAAGGCTGAGACAGGAGGATGGCAAGTTCAAAGCCAGCCTCAGCAACAGCAAGGCACCAAGCAATTCAGTGAGACCTTGTCCCTAAATACAACACAAAATAGGGCTGGGGATGTGGCTCAGTGGTCAAGTACCCCTGAGTTCAATCCCTGGTACCAAAAAAAGAAGAGATAAATGCCATCATTTATCTCATACTATATATGACATTTAATGCTAAACGGATCATAGATCTAAAATTAAGATCTAATACTCTTAACCAATTTCTAGAATAATTTATAAGACAATGACCACAAGTAAGGTAAATAATTCCTAGATCTAACTCAGAAAAATGAACTACAAAAGATAGAAAATGAAAAATTGGACTTTATCAAGTTTAGAAAATTTAGATGAGTGACAAACTGGTAAAATACATTTATAAACTGTATACATGATAAAATTCTACTAGTCAATATTTATATAAAGAACACTAAAAACTCTATAATGAGAAAAAATACTTTATCTAAAAATATATAGAATGTTTTTACAAATGTTTTTCTAAAGATAATATTTGAATGGAAAATAAGCATTTAAAAATGCTCAACAAGATTTGTGATTAGGGAAATGCAAACTAAAACCAAATGAGTTTATCTTTCTACAAGATATATTACTGCAAAACTAGGTAAACCAACATTTTAAATTTCAAACATATCAAGTGTTGGTGAGGATGTGAAGTAACTGAAATTCCCATATATTATTGAGCAGAAATACAAAATGGTATAGTCACTTTGGAAATAGTTTGGTGACTTTCTACAAAATTAAAAAATTCAATTTTATTCCAGCTCGGCATTCCCATTCCAAGGTATTATTTAAGAGAAATTAATACATTTCCACACAAAACATGTTGATGAATTTTTAAAGCAGTTCTTTTCAGAAAGCCACATATGAGTAACCCAAAGGACCAAGAACTGATAAATGAATGAATAAAATCATTGCATGTCCATAAATTGAAATTTTACTCAGCAATAAAAGGAACAAAATTTGGGCACATAAAACAGGCTTATCTCCTAATTGGTTCATATTATAATTGTTAGACTATTTGAAGGAAACAAGAAGAAAGATTGCCTACTATAAATTACATTCCTAAGAAATCACAGTAAAAGCAAAACTTGTCCACAGTGACAAGTTGTCAGAGAATAGGTAGAACAGGTTGACTGTAATGGGCATAAGGGTCCTCTTGGGAGTGATGCAAATTTTCTGTAAGTTACTTATGGTTACAACTGCTATAGTACATTTTTCAAAACTCACCCAGTTGTACACTTACAATTAGTGAATTTTATTGTATGAAATGTATGCCTACAGATCTAATTAAAATAACTATAAATAAGTAAAGAAAAATTATAATTCTGAAATCTAATTCTGTCTCTCAACCAGCTGTGTTTTAAAATTATTGCCACTTGTCCTCATATACATCAGCTATAAAATGATGATAATAAAATTTACTGTTCTTTCTGCTCCATTTACCTTAAAAAATCCTGCCTCAATTTTAGATAATGTATCTTCCATGAACATGTCTTATAAACTGTAAAATATCTCTTTAAATGTGTTTTTATCATTGTGTAACATGTGTTTAATGAGTAGTTGAATAAGATGCTTCAGGCTCTGTTTGTGTTTATGGGAAAACATGGATACTTGGTAATCATTTGTTTTTTTTCCTCACTTTTATAAAACTGTATTATAGCCATAAGCATTATTTCAAAATACCTTTATCTCTAAATAACTGTCATAATTTATTTTCATTGATCTGAATAAGACCCTTGTTTTACAATGCCGTCGCATTCCTGATTTATCTCCCCTGGATGAGAGTGAATGCTGCTTTCCGCCTGAGTCACCAACATCTACTATGCTGCCCTTTAAAGTTCAAAGAGCAAATCAAGAACCTATAGACAGGTATTATGCTAGATTCAGAAGGTTCAAAGAGGGATAAAAAGTTTTTGTTCATTTGCCTTTTCAGAGAATTGCTTACAACTTTTCTCTTACTTTTCTATTCCACTGCTATAATCTTTGATCAAGCTTATGTTATCTTTGCCATTTCCTCTTAATGGGAGCCCCATATATAATAATCTTCTAGAGGGTCAACCCATACACTGAACTAAAGCATCTTCCTGATTATTTCATTTTTATATTAAGTTTTTTCAAGGAATCTCACCTACTGATGCAGAATGATCCAATAGAAAGGAAACCATCTTTGAATCATATAAATCAGCTTCAATTCTGATTCTGGCTGAATGACTGTAGACAAGTAATGTATCCTTTCTGAAGCTCAGTTTCTTATTTGTATAAAACCAATGATAAAAATAATACATCTTGTAGCATTACAGATTTGAAGAGCAATAAATAGTATTTGCTACTAAAAAATAAATGTTCTACAAATATGAATTATCATTAAGGTCTTGGCCAGGTTTATATTCCAAATACTTCTTATGTTCATAATTCTGCATTAGAAAGAGATATTATGTTTTCTATACCAGCAGCAAAACTACAACACACAGTAAGTGTCCTGCAGGATGGCACAAGAGCCACTTAAGATCTCAGGGCTCTATGAACAAAAATTGAAATGGCAGTAATAGGCAGCCATACAAAACACACTTCAAGAAATAAGGGTTGTTAAAGCATTATCTTCCTATCATAAAGTTTTATTTTCTGACACTTTTCATAGTGGATGATACAGTTCACATTTAAATTAAAATTGATTTTGTAAAGTAGTGTACCTCTTCAGTCTTACATTTATATTGGCACATTACCGCATTTGTCTTGTAGTCTGAATACAAATATTTTAGACCTAAAAGATATATACATATATATCTCTGTGTGTGTGTGTGTATATATATATATATATATATATATATATATATATATAGAGAGAGAGAGAGAGAGAGAGAGGGATAGAGAGAGGGAGAGAGAAAAAAACAAATTGATGTGTGTAGATAGACTCTCTTGGCACCTGTATGAACATAGTTACCTAATGAAACATCCATTTGGTTGGAACATAGTGCATCTTTCTTGAATGTGTATATGTGTGTGTTTGGGGATGACTAGGCAGGAAATGATGAGAATTGATGAATGAAGACTGAGAAAATAGGAGCTGTGGGAAAGCATACAAATATAAACTCATCTCTCACTAGAAGACTACTTTCAAGGAAACTAAATTTTCCTATATAGTTACTTGGTTTTAAGATGTTTCCTTATATAAGTATAATTTAATTAGAGTGTAAAATCTCACATTAATATCTTTGGACTATTTCTGTTTAAATAAATAGCTCATGAATCCAAAGGGTACTAAAATGATCACCTTCTTTGTGGTAATTATGTTGCTGGGACCATTAGGTAGAAAATAGAGTTTATTCTGAAGAGTGAACACCTTCTCCATCAATCCCTGTGAAGAAGTTGTTCCTAAGAGAGAAAATAATTATAGGAGAGGCAATAATTGGATGGAAAAACAAAAAGTATTCATTGCACTCTATGGATTTTAAGTGTGGGTTCTGGAATTTAAAGAAGAAAAAGAGTGGTGGGCTTTCCCATTAGAATTACACACTCCTGCTTCTAATAGGAAAGAAAAAACACAAATCAGCAAACTTGTAAGTAGTCCTGCAATCACTGTCTGTGTTCCTCTTTTTATGTATGAACCTTCAGTACAACTTTGTCAAATTACAATCTCATGGTAGCCATCACTAACTCATTTCTCCCAGCTTTTAGAGTTCTTTCCTTAACAAGTTCTCTCTCTTCCTTGATGCAATGTGAATTTCCTTTATTATTTATGAACATTCACTTCTTCTATAGAAAACTAGAAAAATAAAAATGATCACAAATAAATATAGGAACAAGTAGCTTGTGGGACAAAATTCATGGAACAGGTTAACTATAGGTAAATAAATCTGCAAAGTGTATGACAGATGCAGATAACAAACAATTATGGGCTAAACATAGAAATATAAAGATCAAGTGGCACTTAATGTTCATAATACTCTAAATATACCTGAGGCATGTAATCATCTTGATACATGACAAATTCATGAAGTTTATGAAAGTACTCCATATGTTTACTAAAGTATTTCATAAATTGGCCAACCATTGGTACACATCTCTGGATCTACCTGTCATCTCCCAAGAAACATAAATAAAATCTACAACTGCTCTTCACAATGACAAGCATCAGCTTGGTGCAGCATACTTCCAACTGTATCTGAGAGTATACATATGAGAACTTAAGTGGTACAGTACTTCTTTGTATCCTCCTCATACTCTATCCTATCCTAAGAGCATTATCTTCCCTATACTCTTTTTCTTCGGTTCTTATAATGTACTTTTTAAATTCATTTACTTTTGAGTGTTATTTGAAAGTCTCCATTTGGTCAGTGAGTCTCTCTCTACTTTGAACTCTGGGATGCTTTTCCTGGTGGTATCATGAGAGGCTGCCAATGCACCAAGGCAAATCACACAAGAACTTCCGTTCTTATGATGCTTCAGGCAGCACTGGACTCCTAAGAATAGCAATTGGAAGTTTACAATGGTATCTGTGAATTCCTGCATTTATATGATAAGAGAAAAAGACAAAGAGGAGCTTGCCAGAGCTTTCCATCTGTCTGTACTCAGAGCATGCAGCAGCCTTGCTCTGGTTGGATGGAGCTTATTGAGCATTCTTCAGCTGGCACATTGTCACCCGCCAAGCACCTGCAACTGCGTGGACTCAAAACACAAGCTCCAGCATACCACTTGCCTTGCTTTGGCTCAGTTTTACCACTCAGTTTCACTGTGTCCTTAATTCTGTTTTTTTTTTCCCCTCTACAATATATAACTGCCTAAATCTTCTTTAGCATATAATTATTTCATCAATATTTTTCTCTACTTCATCATCTGCCTTGGTTTTGTCTAATGAAGCTGAACTTCAGTAATTGCTGCTAAAGTGTTACCCTTGCTGGGATGAATACAAGACAAAATAAAAATGGCTGCTGAATCACGTGGGCCTCAAATCCTATACAGTTTTTTATTATATCAACTTACTTTTGTTTACGTATATATATTGTTTGCCCTTGTCACAATTTGAACATTTCTAAGCTACTAAATAACATTCAAGGTCATTGGTGGCAAAAAAATGCCAAAGCTAGCTACCGGATTCCTTTCTCCTTTTGCTGTTTACTTCCTACTTAATATAATTTTTCATGTCCTCCTCTGGCATTACTTCCCATAATTATTAAATATATCTTTATTCTCTCCAAACTCCTATTTTCCTTTCCTTTGTACATCCTGTCCATGATTTTTTCTTTTGTTTCTTTTTTTTTTAACCTTTCAAATTATTGGCTTATTTCTTTTCAAAATAAGTGGTGCTTCTCATACTAACTACTAAGCAAGTCTCTTTACATACTGTCTGGTTTGAACTCCTAAATAACTAACCACTATGAATACAAAAGAGGTGAATAGAATACGGCATTTTTAAATAGCGTTTATACAAATCCCAAGGAAAGTTTTAAAAAAAGATCAAGTGGAAAAGATCACTTTGTCCTTTGCTGGCGATGTGTACTCTGGACAAAGAGTGATATCTTTTTTTTTTTTTTGTACAGCCAGGAAAATCCTTTATTCAGGGGAGTGGGCGCCCGGGCGAAGGAAAGAGGAAAAGAGAGAGAGAGGGGATGCGCGGGAGGGATTTTATAGAGCCCACTACAAAACCGCGTGGTGAGCTAGGGATTGGTCACTTTAAGATTAGGGGCAGATAAGCAGTAGCGGTCTTCTTTTGATGTGCTAGCCTGGGCAGTTGGGTTTGTTTCCCAGGTGGAAGATTCCAGAGCGGAACCCCCTGGGGCAGAACTGCCTCAGGCCTTTGGAGTGATATCTTTTTACAGATTGTGCATTTGAGCAGGTAGAATTTGTTATCCCAGATCAAGTCCAAACAAGATTATAAGCATCATTTTCAATGTATTATACTTCATTGATAGGTTCCCATACTGAGAACAATAATTTGTTAAAATTTATTATTTTAAGAAATGTCCCTTTTGTGGGGAGAACAAGGGGATGTAAAACACAAAACTTAGCACTCCACATGTTAAAAATTGTTGGTCCTAATGATGGTAATTTACTCCTAAACACAAAGTCACTAATTGCTGTGCGTTAGTGGGTGTTTTTCTGAGAAGTTTCTTTGAAAGTGATAATAACAGCTGCTAGTTGTATTTTAAGTCTAGGCTTTGGTCAACTTGTTAATCGGGAGGGACAGATGGAAACATTGGAAATGAGGCTGTTTCCTGGGGATGTCTTTGGTTCTTCATCTCTTGTCGTCCTGGGTGGTGCTTCAATACCACAACCATCCCCTTAAGCATTTCTCTGTCACCACTACCTCTAGGAAGGGTGAGGTATGCTTTGTCATTTAGTTGGTGATTTAAACCTGTATGCTGTTTTGGATTACATTTGGGTCACAATCAATAAATAATTTGGTGTTTCAGCACCCACCTATCAATAAGGAGATGTTGTCTTTTGTAACAGTCTTTGAATTACAGCAAACAGAACTTATCTTCGAAAGGTCCAAAATCAATCAAAAGGCATGGCATCAGCAGGGGAAGTACAACTGTGGCACCAAGAATGTATAAAATAATAGGTGATGAGCTTTCCAGTGAATGTCCAATGTCCCATTTGTCAAAAAAGATGTTTTCTCTGATAAAGCTATATCCTTTGTCAATTACCAGCCAAGTAGTAGGTAGATACATTGTTTGCTCCCTCTGCAAATCATTCTGTATGGGTAGTTGGCTGCTGTAATAGAGAATTTTTCATAAAGTTCAATATACTAGAAAATACAAGACTTTGGGGACAGTGCATCAAAATCTGATCTCAGTTTGCTATTTATTAGTTGGGTAATTTGGAAAATTAATCTCTCTGAATATTATATTTTTAGTCTAGTAAATGAGGATAATAATTTTATTTCATAAGACTTCTTAGAGGATAAGACATTTAATAATTAAAATAAAATGAGTTTGATACATAAGAAGTTTCCAACAAATGACAATTCTCATTATTAATGATTATTTCTGTAATTACAAAGAATCTTCTTATTGGGGAAAACTTGGTATGATATATACATATATATATATATATATATATACATATATATATATAGTACCAAGTTTATACACATTTATTGTATTGCTAGTGTGTTATATTTTGTTGGTTAAAAATGATCATAGAAAAGCATGCATCTAATTAAATTTATATCACTTCCAACACCTGTTCTCTGGATTCCATTCACAAATATCCTTTCAGAAATCTTGCTTTGTTGATACCTCCTCTTCTTTCTTCATTTCTCCCTTTTCTCAACATTTTTAACAATATGTTTAAAATGTCTATTTTGTTTAAATGGCTCATAACAAATAAAATAAAAATTATGTTATGTCTCCCTAATGTTTAGTCTGGGTTTTCTCTCTCTTTCTTCCTAGACAAACTTCTTGAAAGTTATCCACACACATTGCTTAGGTTTCTCACTTCCTTGCTTTTCTCTGCCAGCCTCCTTGAATGAACCTGAGGCCTGCATGCTCAGTGGACCTCTGGGCTTCTACCACCAAGCCTGAGGTCTCCCAACAACTCACACAAAACCTGTCCTCTCCTCTGCTCTCTTTGATCTTCAATAACAATCTTTCTCCTTACTTCAATTAATGGATACACCTGATAACCCCTTCCAGATACAAAAAAGAGACTCATTCTCGATTTCTTCCTCATTTTCACCCTGTATTGAAATAAGTATAGTTGAGCCAAACTTCGAAATATCTCCTGATTCTCTCCAATTCTCTATATCAATCTCCATCATTTAGTTTCCAGTCCAGACTTACCTCTCCCTGAGGCTTTATAAAGAGCATATTTGTTTCCTGCTTTATCATAATTGGATTTAAGTTTTGCCATTGCTTTTCTGTAACAGTGAATCCATACCTCCACCCTGCACGCAAATGCTACTTTAACTAGATGATGTTCTATTTCAACTGAATGCCAGAAAGTCCTTCTTGATTCCATATATCTATTAGCCACTCCTTTCAGTTCCTCATGTGAAGTATTTCCAAGACCAGGTAGTGATCATTCTGCCTACTACCACCATCCCAATCCATTTCTTCTCAGGACGCCTGTAAAACGTCCTCAGAGGGCAGCCTGCTTCCATTTTCATCTCTCTAGCATCTCAAAGGTCAATAATATTGTAAAAATCATACATCAGATTGTTTTATATCTCTTAAAAAATTTCCCTGGCCTTCCTTGTTATTTAGCTTGTACTGCAAGACTTAAATGTGTGCCCTCTCCATACATCATTCACTTCCTTTCTAACGAGGCTACCACCACTGTTTTCTCTATTGCAACCACTCTAGCTACCTTCTGTTTCTTATACAAACTGAGATTATTTCTGCTTCAGGCTATTTATTCCCTGGACCTAGAATATCCTTCCTAAAATCATCTCTTCTCTCTTTCATTAATGTCATATTTACAATCACGTTTTAGGGGTATTATTAAAATTCACCACCCTACTACCTTCAAGTCTTTGTCTTCTTACCATGCTGAATTCTCCCTCACAGCACTTATCAGCACCTGAAATTTCGTCATGTGCATACACATGCTTATCTTTCCCTCTAGAAAGGACCTGCATGGAGCTGTGCTGCGTCTATCTTAACATTCTATCAACTCTCAGTACAGACAATGGCTTGACATATGGTGTTCAATCTACAAATTGTTTGAATGAATGAATGTCATTTGATTTGTTCTGTTAGAATTTGAGAAAGTTATCTTTTGTCATAGGTCCATCCCCTGTAAAATAAGAACATTGGAACAGAGGATCTCAGGGCTTCCTTCTAGTTCTGACTCTTAGGACTCAGTAGCAAATTCCTTTTTAATAGGTACCAATGTCAAGGTCAAAGGCAGATAGCCTTTAGGGGTTTTTGCTTTTCTATAATGTATGAAATAATAGACAAACATAACAAAATTAAATTCAATATGCAGTTTTTATTATTCAAAAATAAAATATTGGCAGTTATAGTTAAATTGGAGTGGATCTAGAGACTATGATACAAATGAAAATTTAAGTAAAAGAAATGGCAAATATGGTCAAAATATTAAAAAAGAAACTTGTTATAGCAAAACTGTTCCTGTGACAGAATATATATATCACCTTTATGATGTTTTTGGAGAAAATATTCATACTGCAAGAACTAAATATTAGAGCCACAGATATTGAATTCCATAAATCTGAGTTGATATAGTTCTAATAATTTTGAAATATGAGTGGGCCCATTTTTTCTATATTGGAAGACTCTAAACATTTCTTTTTATTAATTTTATTTGTGAATCATATTTTAAGATATTAAAAGGTTAATGCTTTCCCCAATATGAAAATGTGGAATGTATTTTTAGTGATACTAAATGCATAAACATGAAGAATTCTGCCAATAATATAGATTACACCATAGCAGATTGCACCATTATTTATAGGACAACTGTCTGAGGAGAAAAATAAACTAAAAAAGTTGCCACCAAAATAATTTGAGACATGCTAAAGTGCACAATTCTGTAGAGATAGGTGAATATATAAACAATTATAATTGAGGCAAATTATAATTGAGGTAAGGGAAAATGACCACAGAGATCACCGAATTGGCAGGCACAATTCAGCCGTTGCTGAGAGTATAAAGATCAATGAGTAATATTGGCTTGTCATTATTGTGCACATGCCCCTTACTATATATTATTAATGAGGAGGTAAAGAATATTTTCATAATATTCATCACTGATTAAAAATCTCCCAAGCAATTCTCGAGCTTCAGATGTTTTCTTGATGCATACATGTGTGTACACATATATGTATATTTACAATTGACCAGCCTTTTATGTTTGGGGTTTTTACTTTGTATTTTCTCTTGAAGTGTTTTACTAAGTATATATATGTGATAGTCATACATGTATTAAATTCAATACAAATTCCTTGGTGATAAATACGTTTATTTTCTATGAACTAGGGCTTATTTTTTTTGTATTAGCAATGGGTGAAATAAAAAGCTAAAAGAAAAAAAAAAAAACAAAATAAAAATCCAAGGATTGGAGTAAGGAGGTGATATAGAGAAGTGTGAATACTCTTTCCTCCCAGCATGGATTCTCAAAGGCTATTGCTGAAGGCACTATCTCTCTTGCTGAGAAATCAATGAGTCTGCCAAAACTTCGAAATGTTCACTCCCACTGTTTCAGGATACGCTCATCTTGATGGTATACAATTACAGAACAAGAGCCCCAGGACCAACTCTGAGAAGGAACATGTTGCAATATGGATCCCTTACAAAAACCAGTGGTGACATTTAATTTATCATAAAACCCAGATGCATAGCTATGGACTTATTTGGTGAGTTATTCCAAAAGGATAACTGCTACAAGTAACTTAGCATTGCAAGTTGCCACTTGCAAGACTTCCACTTTTTTTGGCAAAGAAGAGCAGTCAGTTTCTGTTCAGTTTACTTCACAGCCTGGATACTGTTTTGAAAACTCAGGAAATGGCTTTCACTATCAAACCTAGGATTTGTTAAATAATCACAAGCAATATAATTGGCAGCTTTTATTGTTATGCATGTGAACACTGATATAAATTCACAGTTGCAATCTATTTCTTTTCAGTAAATTTTGTTTACTTTCATTTCTCTGATAGAGAAAATGTAAAAAAAATATAAACACGTGAAAAATATGAAATATTGGAAAAGACAATGTTGTACATCATTCTACCATCCAGATATATAGATACTATTCAAATATGAGTATGTATTTTCCTATTTTGTCTTATGGATTATGAAAGAGATTAACTTGCAAGAATAAATAGCAATTAATACCAAAACATATTTTTATTTCATGATTTTAATTAATGCTCTCTATATGGTTTTACACTTCCCATTTTTCATACAATGATAATGCTAATTTATGTAAGTTAAAATAATCCCTTTTAGTGCTATATGATAATCCAAGTTATATCAGTACAAAACTTGCATTAAAATCTCTATTGCTAAATGTTTAGATTGCTTTATTTTTAGTTTAGTTATTTGTTTATTTGTGAATTTTTGCTATTATACATACAGGTATAAGTAAATTTTATATACTTCCTGTACAAGTGTTTATTTTCCTTAGTGAATCTACTAATGTGAGAATTCTACGATTACAGACTGAGAGTTCTTAATAATATATGTTGTATGTTCACTTTTCTTCCTTTCCCTACAGGTTGGACTGATTCTTTTATTCACTAGCAGTGGTTGAGAGTGCCTATCTCACTTAGCTAACAAATCTCAGCCAATTTGATGTGTGGGAAATGCTACCTGTTATGGTTTGGATCTATGTCCCCCAGTGGTCTTTGTATTAAGGCTTGGTCTCCAGCCAATGGAAGCATGTAAGAGATCTTTACATCATTGGGGCATGGGTGCCTTCAAAGGGAGTCGGTAATACTGTGAACCCTTCCTCTTCCTCTCTTCTCCCTTGACTTGAGTTTGGCATCCCCTACCTCCACACAATCCACACTATAATATGCTGTCTCTAGACAGACCCAAAAGCAATAGCCCTAACTGATCATAGACTGAAACCTCAAAACTTTGAGCCAAAATAAACCTTTTTTCTTTATAAGTTAATTATTTCAAGTATTGTTATAATGAAGAAAAGCTGAGTAACACCGTAACTCGGTATTTTTTTTTTAAGTCCTTTGTTTCCTAATTTGGTATGACATTTTCCATAAATTGAATAATTATCTATATTGATCTTTAAAATTATTAATATGTCCAATTTTCTATTTTCCTTTTCATATCTATGCATTGTTTAGCAATATGTTATGTATTAGAGATTTCATTCATTTACATTTATTCAGGAGGATTGAGTATCCTATTTCATCAATATAGCTTAGAGATCTTATTTGAAAATGGACAACAACAAAGCATCAAGAGAATGTTTCTTCAAATCCTGACTAATGTTAAGAGTGTGTGCACTGACACCTGCTAATCAATCCAGTAGGGAAATATAAATGCACCTCTTTCATTTGTTCAATTAGTTATTCATTTATCAGCCACATTTTTCCCTAAATGAGAGAGCCCAAACTTTCTCTCTGAACTATCTCCCTGTTTTTCCTTGAATTGTCCAGACATGGTAGGTACTTACTTGCTCTTATTTGAGGTCTTCCAGTTATGTTTCCAGTATCAAAGTGAAGCAGGAGAACTGGAAGGTCTCTTTAGCCCACTGGCATTTTTTAATCATGTTCTCACAATAATAATTTTAAACATCAATCCTGTATAAATTAACAATATTTGCTCAGTTCAGGTGATGCACAGATTATTTTGGATCCTGCTGAGTTTCAGGATTTGGGTTTATTTATTTCACAGTTATGTGTTGAATCATATCCCAAAGTACTACTCCATTCCAGGCAGATGGAGCTGCAGAAGGCTGCAAATTGGGTTTCATGCCTGGGTCAAGACAAGCCCTCCTGATATGGGTTGTGTTAGACCAATATCACAAGGCCAGGTGTTCTTTACTACGATGGTGAATTCATTTCTCTTTGGAGTCTTTTTATGCTAGAAACTTTGCTAATGACCTTATCAGTTCAATCCTACTAAGTTTGCAAACATGAGGTGAAAGGCACTGGACATTGTAACCTTTTTCTCCCAGAATGCACACGAATCCTTATACTACCACAAATTTGTCTCTGTAGGAGACAGAAAAGCCTTTTATAAGCCAAACTAACATTTCTACCAAAGCAAGGTGAATTTTCCAAAGCAAGGCGTTTCTGCTTCTTGTTTGCATAACCAAGAGGCATGACTGAAGTGACTGTAGAAAAAGAAAGCTTCCATGTTGACTTTTCACTGTTTTTTTTACTAAAGAATAATAGTAGCAAAATTATGTTTTATTGATCACTCTGATCAGAATGATATGTCTTACGCCAATTGTAAAGACTTTTTTTTTAATGTCAGGGCTAATTAGTATAAATTCTGGTGACGTCAATATTATAGAATTTATTTGATAGCAAATATTATAAAAAACATAATTAAATATTGAGAACACACCACATCTACTTCCTCCTTTCATTCTATTCAGTGAAGTGATTCTTCTGACCATTGGAGATGGTTATTCCTGTTTGGTACTTAATGGAGACAATTCACTGTGGATGGGAACTCCTCCCTCACTGGTAATGACTTAAACTATAGAGTTTCTAGTGGTTCAAGTATGGTCTGATTCAAGCTGCCAAGCTGCCTCCTGTTTTTGAGCCACAGTGTTACTAAGCCACTGAAAAGGTAAAAAAATAGACAAATTATGATTTTTGCTATTCAAGAAAAGTCCATAGAGCATCTAATCTCCATCAGCCCCCAGGCAAAGTTCTAAACTGATGGTGATGATCAAGAATGTTAAGATTTTACATCCTCCAAAAACTGGGAAGTAATGACAGTGCTTAAGGAATGACAGGCAGCTAAACAGTAATAGAAATTTAATTGGAAAAGAAACTCTAATTTTGATTCATTTTCTAATTTGAATGGATTTGAGCATATCTCTTACCTCTCTGATTTTTTTTAATATAAAAAGTAGGGGATACATTTTCAAATTTTAAGATTCTATGAAATTGTTTTGTTTTTTTTTTACTTTATTTTTAAAACAGAAGAATGCATTTCAAGTCATAGTACATATATGGAGCACAATTTTCCATCTTTCTGGTTGCAAACAAGATAGAGTCACACCATTCATGTCTTTAGACATGTACCTAGGGTAGTGATATCCATCTCATTCCACCATTTTTTGCTACTCTTATTCCCCCTCCCCTCCCCACCTCCCCCTGCCCCATCCAAAGTTCCTCGATTTTTCCCATGCTCCCCACTCCTACTCCCATTATGTGTCAGCATCTACTATTCAGAGAGAACATTTGGCCTTTTTCTTTTGGGATTGCTTTACTTCACTTAGCATGATGTCCTCTAATTCCATCCATTTACCTGCAAATGCCAGGTAAGTAATTCTCTTTTATTGCTAAATAATATTCCATTGTGTATATATACCACAGTTTCTTTATCCATTCATTGATTGAAGGGCATCTAGATTGGTTCCACAGTTTAGCAATTGTGAATTGTGCTGCTTTAAACATTGAAGTGTTTGCGTTACTGTAGTATGCTGTTTTTAAGTCTTTTGGGTATAGGCTGAGGAGTGGGATAGCTGGGTCAAATGGTGGTTCCATTCCAAGTTTTCTAAGGAATCTCCATACTGCTTTCCAAGTTGGTTGCACCAATTTGAGGTCCTCCCAGCAATGTTTGAGTGTGCGTTTTTTACCACATCCTTGCCAGCATTTATTGTTGCTTATATTTTAGATAACTGCCATTCTGACTGAGTGAGACGAAATCTGAGAGTAGTTTTCATTTGCATTTCTCTAATTGCTAGAGATGTTGAACATTTCTTCATATATATGTTGATCGATTGTATATATTCTTCTGAGAAGTTTCTATCCACCTCCTTAGCCCATTTATTGATTGTTTGTTTTTTGGTGTTTTTTTTTTTTGAGTTCTTTATATATCCTGGAGAGTAGTGCTCTATCTGATGTGTGTGTGGCAAAAATTTGTTCCCACAATGTAGGCTCTCTATTCACCTCATTGATTGTTTCTCTTGCTGAGAAGAAGCCTTTTAGTTTGAATCCAACCCATTTATTGATTCTTGATTTTACTTCTTGTGCTACAGGAGTCCTGTTAAGGAAGTTGGGGCTTAACCTGACATGATGAAGATTTGGGCCTACTTTCTCCTCAATTAGAGGCAGGGTTTATGGTCTAATTCCTAGGTCTTTGATCCACTTTGAGTTGAGTTTTGTGCATGGTGAGAGATAAGGGTTTAGTTTCATTTTGCTGCATATGGATTTCCAGTTTTCCCAGCATCATTTGTTTAAGAGGCTATCTTTTCTCCAGTGTATGTTTTTGACACCTTTGTCTAGTATGAGATAACTGTATTTATGTGGGTTAGTCTCTGTGTCTTCTATTCTGTACCATTGGTCTACATATCTATTTTGGTGCCAATGCCATGCCATTTTTGATACTGTAGCTTTGTAGTATAGTTTAAGGTCTGGTATTGTGATGCCTCCTGCTTTGCTCTTCTTGCTAAGGATTGTTTTGAATATTCTGGTTTTCTTATTTTTCCAAAATAAGAATTTCATGATTTTTTTTATATTTCTATAAAGAATGATGTTGGGATTTTAATTGGAATCACATTGAATCTGTATGGTGCTTTGGTTAGTCTGGCCATTTTGACAATATTAATTCTGCCTATCCAAGAGCATCTTTCCATCTTCTAAGGTCTTCTTAAATTTCTTTCTTTAGTGTTCTGTAGTTTTCATTGTAGAGGTCTTTCACCTCTTTTGTTAAATTGATTCCCAAGTATTTCATTTTGGGGTGTGGGGCTACTGTGAATGTGGTAGTTTTTCTAATTTCTCTTTCGGAGAATTCTTCACTGATGTATAGAAATAAATTTGATTTATATGTATTGATTTTATATCCTGCTACTTTTACTGAATTCATTTATTAATTCTAGAAATTTTCTGATGGAATTTTTTGGATCCTCTAAGTAAAGAATCATGTTTTCAACAAATAATGATAGTTCTTCTTTTCCTATTTGTATCCCTTTAATTTCTTCTGTCTAACTGCTCTGGCTAGAGTTTTAAGGACTATGTTGAATAGAAGTGGTGAAAAAGGAAATCCCTGTCTTATTCCCATTTTTAGGGGGAATTCTTACAATTTTTCCCCACTGTGGATAATGTTGGCTTTCAGTTTTGCATAGATAGCTTTTACAATGTTTAGGTATGCTTTAATATCCCTAGTTTTTCTAGCATTTTGAACATGAAGAGTTGTTGTATTTGTCAAATGCTTTCTCAGCATCTATAGAGATAACCATATGATTCTTATTTTAAAGTCTATTGATCAATTACATTTATTGATTTCCATATGTTGAACCAACCTTGCACACCTGGGATGAAACTTACTTAATCATGGTGCACTATCTTTTTAGTATATTTTTGTATATGATTTGCCAGAATTTTATTGAGAATTTTTGTGTCAATGTTCATCAGGGATATTGGTCTTAAGTTTTCTTTCTTTGATGTATCTTTGTCTGGTTTTGGAATCAGCATGATATTAGCCTCATAAAATGAGTTTCTATTTCATAGAATAATTTGAGGAGTATTGGTATTAATTCTTCTTTGAAGCTCTTGTAGAACTTGGCTGAGAATTCATCTGGTCCTGGGCTCTTCTTGGTTTGTAATCTTTTGATGGCATCTTATATTTCCTTGCTTGAAATTGATCTGTTTAAGTTGTATATGTCCTCCTGAGTCAGTTTGAGCAGATCGTATGCCCCTAGAAATTTGTCAGTGTCTTTGGGATTTTCTATTTAACTGGAGTATAGATTTTCAAATAGTTTCTAATTATCTTCTATATTTCAATAGTGTCTGTCTTGATATTCCCCTTTTCAGCTCAAATTTTAGTAATTTGAGTATTCTTTCTCCTTCTTTTTGTTAGGATAGCCAAGAGTTTATCAATTTTATTGATTTTTTCAAAGAATCATCTTTTTTGTCAATTTTTTGAATTGTTTCCTTTGTTCCACTTTCATTGATTTCAGGCCTGATTTTAATTACTTCCTGTCTTCTACTTCTTAGGGGGGTTGGTTTGTTATTTTTTTTCCTAGAGCTTTGAGATGCAATGTGAGGTTATTTATTTGTTGACTTTTTCTTCTTTTAATGAATGAGCTCAATGCAATGAGCTTTCCTCTTAACATAGCCTTCATAGTGTCCCAGAGATTTTGGTATGTTGTATCAGAGTTCTCATTTACCTCTAAGAACTTTTTTTTATTTCCTCCTTGATATCTTCTGTTATCCATGCATCATTCAATAGCATATTATTTAGTCTCCAGGTGATGAAGTAGCTTCTATTTTTTATTTTCTTATTAATTTCTAATTTCATTCCATTATGGTCTGATAGAATGCACGGTAGTATCTATTTTTTTTTGTATTTGCTAAGACTTGCTTTGTGGCATAAAATATGGTCTATTTTAGAGAAGGATCCATGTGCTGCTGAGAAAAATGTGTAATCACTTGTAGATGGATGAAATATTCTGTATATGTCTGTTAATTCTAAATTATTGATTGTATTGTTGAGTTCTATGGTTGATGTGTTTAGTTTTTGTTTGGAAGACCTGTCCAGTGGTGAGAGAGGTCTGTTAAAGTCACCCACAATTATTGTGTTGTGGTATATTTGATTCTCAAAATTGAGAAAGATTTGTTTGATATACATGGATGCTCCATTGTTTGGGGCATATTTATGATTGTTATATCTTCTTGATGTATAGTTCCCTTAAGCAGTATGAACTGTATCCCTTCTAACTTTTTTTACAATCTGATATGAGGATGGAGACCCCTGCTTGTTTACATGGTCCATTTGAATGGTATGTTTTTTCCAATCCTTTCACCTTCAGTCTGTGGATGTCTTTTTCTATGAGATGAGTCTCTTGAAGTCAGCATATTGTTGGGATTTGTTTTTTAATCCAATCCACCAGTCTATATCTTTTGATTGATGAGTTTAGACCATTAACATTCGGGGTTATTATTGCAATATGGTTTTTATTCTCATTCATTTTCGTTTTTTACTTGATTTGGTTTCTCCTTTGATGCCAATTGTTATAGTTGTTTTTCATTTCCTCCTCATGAAATATTTTGCCAAGAATATTCTCTAGTGCAGGCTTTCTCATTGTAAATTCTTTTAATTCTTTGTTATCGTGGAAAGTTTTTATTTTGTCATCAAATCTGAAGCTTAATTTTGCTGGATATAAGGTTTTTGGTTGACATCCATTTCTTTCAGAGCTTGATATACGTTGTTCCAGGATCTCTTGGCTTTGAGAGTCTGGGTTGAGAAATCTGCTGAAATCCAAATTGGTTTCTCCCTGTATGTAATCTGTACCTTCTCTCCTGCAGCTTTTAAAATTCTATCTTATTTTGTATGGTAGGGATTTTTATTATAATGTGCCTTGGTGTGGATCTGTTGTAGTTTGTACATTTGATGTCCTGAAAGCCTCTTGTATTTGATTTTCCATTCTTTATGTTTGGTAAACTTTCTGATATTTTTTCATTGATGAGATTGTGCATTCCTTTGGTTTGTATCTCTGTGCCTTCCTCTATCCCAATAATTCTTAGGTTTGGTCTTTGGATGTTATCCCATAATTCTTGGATATTTTGTTCATGGTTTCTTACCATCTTCACTGTGTGGTCAACCTTCAAGATTATATATTTTGTCTTCATTGTCTCAGGTTCTCTCTTCCAAGTTATCTAGTCTGTTGGTGATGCTTTCTATTGAATTTTTTATTTGGTTTATTGTTTCCTTCATTTCAAGGATTTCTGCTTGTTTTTTTTTAATGTCTCTATCTCTTTCTTAAAGTAATCCTTTGTTTCCTGTATTTGCTCTCTTAAATCTTTCTTGGAGTGATCAATGGTTGCTTGTATTTGCTCTCTTATCTCTTTGTTGGAGTGATCAATTGTTTCCTGTATTTGCTCTATTATATTATTCTGTTTTTCACAGATAATTTTAGTTATGTATGTTTTGAACTCCTTCTCTGACATTTCATCTATTGTACTGTGAGTGGATTCTATTATTGTAGCATCTTGGTTTGTTTGGGGAATTTTCTTCCCTTGTTTTTCCATGTTATTCATGTGTCTTGCTCTGTAGCAGTGCCAATCTGAGGTATTACAGTTTCTAGCCCATAATCTTGTAGTGTTCTTGTCAGTTACCAATACCTCATCTCTAGTATAGCCAGGCATGCAAGGATATTGGGGATTATCTTCCTGGTCCTGGCTCTTGACTCTAGATGGAAGTAGACAGGGACAGCTGTCAGTTGGTATATGAGGAGCTGCAGCACAGCACCCTGTTGGTGTCCTCCTCTGTGAGTGCACAGTCAGTCCACAGGCTTTATTTTATAGGCTTATAGATCCCCTTCAGGGTTCCAAAACCTCTCCTTTAAAGGGGAAGCCAATATTAACAGATCTCAATACAAACAATATGTAACTTTAGACCAAGTAGCTCTTAATAGGACAGTTATGGCTTTGTCATAATATACAGAAATTATGAATTCAATTAGTATCTACTATATAAACAATAGGTTTGCAAAAGGGTCTACAGTTTCTACTGGTGGATTAAAGAGAACCAGGAGTGGGGTGTAGAATGAGATGTTAAGAAGGTAGGAAGTGAAGATACAGAGTTATTAGATCCTAGAAAGTGTGAAAAAGGAATCCAAAAAAAGATGTCTAGTAGTAGAAAAGAGAGAAAGTGATTTGAGGAAGACAGGTAAGTAGGATGAAAATAGAGTAAAACAAACAAGGAAACATAAAAATTAAGAAAAATAAAACACATAAAGATAGAAGATACAAGACTATATAATACAACTATAGCATACTAATCAGATATCCTAGTCCTTAGAAGCTTAATGCATAAATAACACTTGGTCTCACAAATGTTGAGGATGTGAAAAAGAGTGAGAGAGGGAAAAGAAGAAAAAGAAAGAAAGGAAAAAAAATTTAAAAAGGGAATAATAGAGAAAAAAAGTCTCAAGGTAAATAAAATGCTTGCTTCCCTTCTCATCCAGTAGGCAGCATTGTCTGTTGTTTACTGGTATCTCTCCCCTCAGGTCTAAAATTGTGACAAAGGAGTTCCAAAATGGAGGCATCTGCTTTCAGAGATAGGGTGTTGGACCAGGCTGGGCACTGGCGTTGTGCAACATGTTCAGAGATGCCGCTCTGTGATGTGCTGTGCAGAGGTAGAAGGTTGACTCCAGATCCTGTCCAGTGTCCCAGGTGTAGGCAAATGGGGGAGTTCCACGTTGGTAGATGGAGGTCCACACAGGAGGAACAGCCAAGGGTCCTGCATGTGAGCCAGGGGTCCTGCGTGGGTGGGCAATCCAAGGTCCTGTGCAGTGTGTGGGCATGAGGGCAGGTCCTGCTCAGGCAAGCAACTGGTGAGCAGTGGAGTCCTGTGTAAATGCTGGGGCCTGGCGACTCACACGAGCACTCAACTGGAATTCCTGTGTGGAGGCAGATGTCAGGGGTCCTCTAATAACTCACAGAGAAACTGCATTCCCACTACTTTTTAAAAAAAATTTATTCTATTTAGTTATACATGATAGCAGAATGCATTTTGATTCATTGTACACAGATGGAGCACAACTTTTTATTTCTCTGGTTGTATGTGATGTAGAATCACATCATATATACAGTCATACAGGAAGCTAGGGCTATGATGTCCATCTCATTCCATCATCTTTACTGCTCCCATGCACTGTCCCCCTTCCCTCCCCTTGAACAAAATACCTCCATTCTTCCCATGTCCTCTCCTCCATTATGGATCAGCTTCACTTATCAGAGAGAACATTTGGCATTTGGGTTTGGGGAGATTGGCTTACTTCACTTAGCATGATATTCTCCAACTCCATCCATTTACTTGCAAATGCCATAATTTCATTCTCTTTTATTGATGATTAATATTCCATGGTGTATATATACCACTTCAGCTATCCACTACTTTAATCTCTGGTCCTGGAGAGACTAGGAATGCAGCTTCAGTCTAGGCCATCATCTTGGATCCCTCCTCTTATGAAGTTTTTATAGAATAGCTGAAATAAGTGAATAGAAATGTCAACTGACAAAGGAAAACTAAAGATTTTTGAAAACTGTACTATTTTACATTATCACAAGCAATTTATATGGATTCCATATTCTCATGTTTGTTATTTTTCATTTTTATGATAGTTAATAGCTATTAATCTTATTGTGGTTGTGGTTTGCATTTCCCTAATGATTAGTGATATTGAATATCTTTTTATGCACTTAGTAGCAATTTGAACATCTACTTTGAGGAAATGTCTACTCAAGTCTTTAGTTTGTTTTAAAATACTGAGTTGTTTTTCTTTTGGCTGTGAAGTTATAGGAACTCTTTCTATAGTTTGTATGTTGATTTTTTTGTTGGATGTATGATTTGCAAATAATTTTTGCCTCAATCTCTGATTTTTTTTCACTTTCTTAGCCATAGATTTTCATGCCCAAAAACCATTTGGATGAGGTCTATTTAGTTTATCTATTTTTGTTTAATTTTCTTGTTTATGCTTTCTGTGCCACCTCAAAAATCCATCGCCGATTTAAGGTTATGGATGTTTATCCTCATGTTTTCTTCTAGAGTTTTATGATTTTGGATACTAGGCTTAGGCTGTGGATCCATTTTGAGTTAATTTTAATATATGGTATAAAGTAGGGGACCAAACTCTACTTTTGCATATGAAAATCCAATTGTCTTCAAATCACCTCTCCCAGTCTTTACAGATTGAACTAGTGTACTTATTCAATACTGACTTGGTTTTTACTGAGCCAAGAAATAAACCAAAGGTGGAATTTAAGGTCCTTTCAAGTCTGTTCTTGGCATTAGTATGGCTTCATATTCCTCAGTATACATGGATATTTTTCAATAACTTAATTTTCCAAAAATATATTTCTCCTCTGGCTTAGTCCTCTCATATATTACATGGGTCTATCCTAACTTTTCCTCTAGTGGCTGTGTAGTTTGTTTATACAACTCTACAATATTTCAGTGCCCACCTCTTTTCACTCCTAGTTCTGAGTTAAGTGAAGCAAGATGAGCTTAGTCTTGTATCACTTCTCTGACAGTCCTGAACAGATGATAAAGACACACAATACTGTATGAATAAGGTCTGCTCTACTCCCTGCACACCTGGAACCAGGATTATATACTGGGAATCCAGGCTGCTATCCATAAGCCTGCCACCAAATCAATGAAGGAGTGGGATGGGGCAAGTAAAAATGTCACAAAGATTATACCCAATTTTTAAGTTGCCTTTCCCTTGATTTAGCATTCTCTTGGTTGTTACAAACCTTTGGCTATATTCATGAATTCTAACAAAGTCACTTCTGACAGTCAAAACTAACATGATGAATAATTTTAAATCATTATCAGCTTCCTAAGCCTATCATTTTGTAATAACAGCAAGATAAATAATGATGGCCCTAATAACTATACTTAGTTCTTGCTATCTGTCAATCACTATGATAGTTCATCCTAACATCAAACCCAAAGGGCAGGTTTTGTTCCATTTTTACTTTGTAAGTAATGGAATAGAAGTTTATCAAGTTCCTTTCTCAGAGTCAAGGAAATAGATCTTGCTGGATTGTTAGCTCTGCTTCCTATGAACAATGAGTCTTATATATAAATCTACTACACATTATAAGTTTCCTCAGTATCAAATATTAGCTAAATACTTCACATACATATATAATATTTATTTTTCAATAACCCATTAAGGATTTCCTTATTAAGTATGAATAAAATGGAGGCACATGGTATCACAATTACTAGTGGTTGAGTTTGGGTTCTAGAAGGAAAGTTTGACTGCTGGTTTGTAGGCTTTCTTTTTGCCTGTAGGAGGAAGATTTGAGTGAATTCTCTTTGAACATTTTTTTATAGGAGTGAAGAATCCAGGATAATACCATGTGCTGACCAACTATCTCAATGTTGACCACACTGTCAAAATAACTTTAAATAGCCTATAACTGATGAACTAATGTATAATAAAGAAAGGGGAATATCTTAGAAATATTGGAGAAAATAATACAACATTCAATGGACATTATCACTTGCAATGGATACACCCAAAGGGAAATCAGAGGTGATTACACTCTTAATATTCAGATGATGTGTGGTTATTCAGCCTTGTGGCTTTGTATATACTGTGCATGCTGTAGGAGATCAGAGGCAGTTCTTGAAGTCATGGCACTACAGTGGCAGGCTGTGAGATGCATGCCATACTATATCATGTTTCCTTCCCTCTATATAAGTGAACCTAGTCCTGAGCAAAACCTTCTTGAGTTAGAATTTTAACAGAGCCCAAACCTCAGTTACTTTAGAAATAACAGGGATTGATGACTTAATTGCAAGCTTGACTCTAAATTTGTTTCTACTACATAAACTTACGTGCCTTAGTTTTTACTTGCACTCATCGAAGGACTTTAAAAATAATCATATATTTATATATAATCTATTGTCCATCTATTTCTCTCTCTTTATAGCTGAATATCTCCATCACCCTGAATCCCTGAAATACAAAATTTTTTTCAGATGCAGGGACATTCTGACTGGTTTTGGAGTCTGTAGTTTTTTAAATAAGAGGTTGTTATTCTTTTTTTCTCCATTTTATTAATATCCTTGTCAGACTAAAGTAGAGAGTACAAAACAATAACAACTGAGCCAACAAATGAATAACAATGACATTTGGTGCTCAATACCTGCTAAAATGTGATCAACTCTAAGCAGTTGGCAGAAGCCCTGGCAGTTGCTGTAGTTTATGAAAAAATGCCAGTTTAGTTGTGTTCTTTATATTTGTTCACGTAGGCATCCAGAACCTTGATCTTTCTCTATAATGGATAAATTATATAAATAATACAATTGAATTTAACATGTTCATTTGTGCCAGGTCACATGTTATTTACATCTCTATCTATAATTTATCATATTCTTAAATCAAAAAGTCCAATTTATTTTGTTGTTATTGTTAAATGAAGTGTGTCTTGTTTCCTTCATAGAGTTCAGGTTTGCATAGATTCCCAAGATAGTGTGACTTTTTACCTAAAAATGCCTATAAGTGTTGCTGTCATTTCTGATATTCTTTTAAAGGTTTTAATTGCTAAAACAAACCTTTTCCTTAATGTTTGCTGCTTGGCATTTTATCCCAATATTTTTGTGCTAATCATTAGAACTTTATTCTATTCCAGAAACACTTTTACACTTTAGAGTGTATGTTGCCGCACATGATTGAGCTCCATAATGCTTTAGAATGCTATAAACTGTTGGACTTTGAAGAGTTTGGTTCCCTGGAATATGGTGTAATTTTTGAAACCATACTCTTAATTCAAAGAATTAAGTTATATCTTTCAGATAGGTGGTCCACACCTCACCGCTAAGGGCAAGTTAGGAGGGGAAGAATTACTGAGAATGCTTATTCAGCCACAGGAGATGGTAGACTGAAAGGTGATTTATGATGTCAGTAGAAATGGAAATTAAGTTACCACTTAACAAATAAATAGCCCTTCAAGGTCAAGAAACTGTAGATATTTCAATGTTCTAATCAGAGCTCTCATCCCAAAGTTGTATTATATTTAGGAGAAGCCTCCTGTGCTGGACAAGACCTGGAAGTTCAACAGTTCAGCCTAGTAAGAACCAAGAAGAGGAAGAGAACAGTGTGGTACTCTTCCCTGATTTCCTTCTTCTCTTCTAGGTCCTCTTCCTTTCCCCCGTCATTTCCCTTGCTCTGATTAGCACTCTTTCCCTTGCACTGACTCACTCCATTTTCAAAATCTGCTGCAGTTGCTTTCATGGCTACTTCTGGGGCCAGGGCTCCCAGAAAGCTGTACCAGCCCTCTTTGGCATCCCTTCATTTCCCATCCCCAGGATGCCTTCATGCCAAAGCTGTAAATAAAGATCCTTTGCAATTACTAATGTTAGATTTTCTTTTCACTTATAAACTCAATGTTTATATTTTATAGTTTAGCCTTCTAAAATTTCCATTTTGTGTAATTAAATTGATAGGTACAAATGTTTGTCTCTTAGTTGGGAATTTTTTTACTTAAAAATGATACTACAATCAATAAATGGGATGGTATCAAACTAAAAAGCTTCTTCACAGGAAAGGAAACATTCAAGAACATGAACAGAGAGCCTAAAGAATGGGAGAAATGTTTGCAAACTGCACCTCAGATAGAGCATTAATCTCCAGGATATACAAAGAATTCAAAAAACTTAACATCAAGAAAACAAATCACCCAATCAATAAATAGACAAAGAAACTGAACAGGCACTTCACAGAAAAAATACGATTGGTCAAGAAATACATGAAGAAAATATTGAACATCTCTAGCAATTGGAAAAATGCAAATCAAAACTATACTGAGATTCCATCTCACTCCAGTCAGAATGGCAATGATCAAGAATATAAGCAAAAATAAATGCTGGAAAGAATGAGGAAAAAAGGTTCACTTATGCATTGCTGGTGGGACTGCAAATTGGTGCAACCATTATGAAAAGCAGTATGGAGATTCTTTAGTATGGAACTACCATTTGATCCAGTTATCCCACTACTCAATATAAACTCAAAGGACTTAAAGTCAGCATACTACAGTGACACAACCACATTAATGTTTATAGCAGCTCAACTCTCAATAATAGCCAAGCTATTGAACCAATCTAGGTGCCCTTCAGTAGATGAATGTATAAAGAAAATGTTATATATATATATATATAACAGGTTGCATCACTTCACCATTAAAAATTCTTTTTGCAAACAAGCTTCAAAGGTTTCTGATCCACACGAACAGTTTATTCAGAAAAATAACCCCACTTTGCACTTTACCAATTTCTCTTTCAGTTAGATTTTATGTCACTCTAACCCAACCCTCTGACTAAAACAACTTGGAGGATAGGCACACTTTCCCAGAGATGTCAGTCCATGGATGGCCAACGCCATTTCACTGGGTCAAAGTTAAGTCAGCAAACCATGATGAAAGGGCGCAGTGGAGGAAAGTTGTTCCCCTTACGGCAGCACAGAAGCAGAGAGAGAAAGGGGAAGGGATCACAGGCAAGAAACAAACTTCCAGGGCATGTCACCAGTGACACACCTCCTCTAGCCACACAGCACAAGTCTACAGTACACCACCTAATTATTTCACTGAAACTTAGATGGTCCAATTAGCTTACAGCTCCCACAGTCAAATAATCTTAGCATTGAATATATCTGCATGAACATAGGAGTTTGGGGGGCACCCACATAAACAAGCAATAACAGGCAGTAAGCCTATCTCCTGTATTTACTGAGGCAGGACAATCACACATTCAAGCTCAGGCTGAGCAACATAGCCAAAACTTGTTTCAAAATAAATAAATACATAAATAAATATAAATACATAAATAAATAAGTGGCTGGGGAATGTATCTCACTGTGAGAAAATTTGCCTGATAGTTGTGAAGTACTAGGATCAATCACCAGTATGTCCCCCCCAAAAAACAATTGCTTGAAGGATTGTGTTTAACCCTTCTTCCACATGTCTCATGTGAACATGTGGCAAAAAAGTGCCTTGAACTTGACTGGGACAAGTTAAGACCTGCTACCAAATTAGCCAGCCCAAAGTATTTTGTTACAGCAGCATAAAGGGACTCATTCATCTGGGAATGCTTCCATTTTTTCCCCTTTGGGAGGGACTGCTTTGCCAGTACTAGGATTCTTGGATTCCACATTTGGTCCCTAATTAGTTTGAATATATCAACCCACTCTTTTTTGAATTCCAGAGCTTCTAATAAGAAACACTGGCTAGGACTGTATGCAGCAATTAAGATAAAGCCTTCCTCCCACTTTACGCCATCGATGTTAAGACTGTGCTATACAGTGACTTAGGAAACATAGCATTATGTTATAGTATCAATGTGGGAGTGAGTGCTACCCTACTTTAACACCGATTGATTGTAAGAAAAAGGAACTGAATACCTTGAGTGTAGATATGGTAATGTCTTCCAAAATGCAGAATTCTTAGAAATGTTTAGACTTGAAATGGCAAGGCCTTTGAAGTAGTGTACAAATTTTAATTTGTAAACAAGTGAATGTCATTGTCCATAACCCACTGAATCAAATAAAACTCTGGAGTCTGTTTTTATTTTTCTTGTGAATGTGGCAATTGTTCTGGAGACCCCAGAGGGAGAAGACCACTGGGGGTTATGGTCAGGTATGATTGGGCCATTTGTGTTCTGATCTCACAAGGAGCCATTGTGAGAGAGTTTCAAAGAGCAGGTATATAAGAGGGTGGCTGTGGCTGAGTTTTTGTCCACAAGTACAGGAAGCTCTTGGTGGTGACCTATCAGACTCCCAGATAGCACGTTTGGTGGTTGGTATTTGGCGGTTGGCGGTTGGCGGTTGGGGGTTGGCAGTGGGTGGCTGTGGTCTTGGATTTTGTTTTTTGATTTGGGTTTGTTGTTTTGTGTTGTTTTGTTTTTTTGATTTTGATTTGTTGTTTTGGTTTTTTTGTTTTTTTATTTTTAATCTAACATCCTTAGTTGGTGTTCCTGCTCAGGATGTATAGCCAGAGTACTGAGAGTAGTGTACAGTCATCACAGGGGCCAGGTTCCTGCAGCGTGTCAGCCTTCACGGACCACTTTGAGTTCGTGAGGGACATTGGACGTGGTGCATATGGCCAGGTCCACCTGGCCCTCCATCGCCTCACTGGAGCAGAGGTGGCGGTCAAAGTCCTGGAATTGGTAGTGCGGAACATCTTGGTCCTCTCCGAACCACATGTGCTGATGACCCTGGAGCACCCAAACGTAGTCCAACTATTTCAGGTTATTGGCACCAAGAACAAAATCTACATGGTGATGGAGCACGCAGGTGGGGGACTGCTGCTTGAGTACATCACACGTGGCATGCAGGAGGAGGAGGCCCGGAGAGCTTTCAGGCAGATGGTGTGTGCTGTGGGCTACTGCCACGACAAGGGCATCGTGCACCGAGACCTGAAGCCAGACAACATCTTGCTGGATGGCAGGGGCGACATCAAGCTGATCGACTTTGGTGCCGCCACCAGGTTCAGGCCTGGGCAGAAGCTGAGGAGGTTCTGGGGTACACTCCCATACCTTGCACCCGAAAGTGTCTTGCAGCAAGCGTATGAGGGGCCCCCAGTGGACGTCTGGAGCCTGGGTGTCATTCTGTATTTCATGTTAACACAGCACCTCCCATTTGTGGCCACCACCTCGGAGGAGCTGCTGAAGCAGATCATTCTCGTAAAGTACCATGTCCCTCCCTATGTGCCCGTCCAAGCCCAAAAGCTCATCCACAAACTATTGACTGTGAAGCCCAAGAGGAGGCCCACAGTCCAGCAAATCTCTCAGGACTCATGGCTGATGCAGGGGGAGGAGCATTTACCCCATCTGTGGAGCAAGGCACTGCCCAAACACCCAGACCCCGAAATAATGACACTCCTGATGGACATGGGTTTCGATCCATACCAAACCTGGGTATCTCTGGCCAAGAGAAAGTTCGATGCCGCCATGGCCACTTACATGATTCTCCAGCACCAGAAAAGCCAGGGGGTAGGGTGCATGTTCCAGGGGAAGCCTGAGCCTCGCAGGGTGATGCCTCGCCCACGAGCCTTGGACCTTTCCAGTGTCCCTGTGCTCCCAAGGAGGAGCAGGAGTGAGCCTGCCCTTCGCGCCTCCCCCTTGGCCTGTGAGGAGGCCCAACAGCCAGGGCAGAAGGGCCTCAGCTGGGCCAGCCTGCCTGCTCTTCCTCTGGGCTTCCTGCCTTCAGAGGCCCCCACTCCCGGCATAGCTTCCCAGTCTGACTTGATGCCCTACTTGCCCAAACGCTGGAGGATCGTGCTCAGGTTGGCTGGAACAGCCCTCAGGAACTCCTCCCCAGATACATGCCCACGGCAACGTGGAGACAACAGGAAGGGATGGACTAGGAGGTTCGCTACCTGTGTCAGAAGTCTGTGCTGTTGCATGCCCCGTGTCAGCAATAAAGTTGCTTCAATGACAGAGAGAAGACAGGTGCGGACCCAGAGACGGCGTGGCTCCAGTGCAGTGGAAAGCTCATCCTGACCCAACCAGCAGACAGCCTGAGTCTCCTCTGCCCCCACCTGCGGAAGACACCAGACACTGTTCTGCCTGGGACACTTTGCCCTGCCCTGCTCCTCCCTCTCCCTTTTCCCATTCTTCTGAGATGTTTCTGAATACATTGGTTTGGACAAACTGTATAATAAAATGATTTTTACAAAGATTAAAAATGTGGTCTGATTCACAGAAAGGAAGGGCCTCATGGTGAGGGCAGTTGCTCACCAGCCATCCCCTCCCAGGCATGGACCACTGTGCCTCCCTTTCCATGGTAGGTAGGTAGACTCCCTCACCCTTAGAATAGATGGGGACTCTCGCACCTTGAGCCAGTATAGAACATTCACTTGCTTTGACCTAGTATAGAAGGACTTGCTTGCTTTCACCCAGAGTGAATGGAGTCTGTCCCACTGAGCCAGTGTGGACATGACCTATAGCTGGGGACCATGGCCAAGAGGATTCCTTTCTTGAAGCTTGGAGGCAGGGTGCTTGGCAATTGTTGGAGAAATCACATCTGAGAAGGAATGGGAGACCTCAGAGTGTTCTATGGCATCATCATGAAACTGTGTGTAGGGAAGGAAGAGGTGGGCCACTGGGCAGCGGCAGGCCTGCCCACAGCAGTGGCTGGATGCCTCACCACCTGCCATGCAGCCTCTCCACCCAAAATCATCATCTCATGACTATTGGCTAAAGGTATTTGGATGGGGACTAAGCAGGATTTCAGCAGTGGAGTGTCAATTGATCTAATGAGTACAGTTAAAACTTTACATTAGAACTGCCTTCATAGTGTACAATACATTTTGAATGGTTGTTTCTCTATCCTGATTTGTTTCTAAGGCTTTTCTTTTTTAATTTCTCTACTGATTGTTCT
Organism: Xerus rutilus; assembly: GCA_028644305.1. Taxonomy (NCBI): domain Eukaryota; kingdom Metazoa; phylum Chordata; class Mammalia; order Rodentia; family Sciuridae; genus Xerus; species Xerus rutilus. Next base: position 113,090,295 of record CM053404.1, on the reverse strand, counting down.
GCAATTCATTTCTCATGTAAATGTGTAGCATTTAATCTGTTGTAGGTGCTAGATTCTTTTCTCTTGTCATTGATTTCTAATTTCATCCATTTTTTTCTACGTTATAAAATGCAAGTAGTTCTCTATCCTTATTTATGTTTACCAACATTTGCTCCATTCCCTAAAATATGATCTATTCTATGAATGTTCAAAGTGCTGTGAGTAAAATGTGACTTGCTTTGTCAACCAATGAAGTATATTACTGATGTCTTTAAGGTCCATTTCATTAGTTGTAGGTGGACAGAATATCTTTATTTTATTTCCATGTGGTACTGAGGATTGAACACTGTGCCTCACGAGTGCTAGGGAAGCACGCTACCACTGCGCCATAACTCCAGCCTATGATTAATAGTTTGTAAAAACCCTTTAAGGGGGAATATTCTTCACTTAATTTGGATGACAGATCTCAGAGTGAGACAGGTGTGTGAAAATCACCCTGTATTTTGGTATTTTCGTCTATTTCATTCTTTACATTGAGTAGAGTTTGTTTTCTTTATGCAGAAGCACCACTGTTTGAAGCATAAATATTTACAATCCATATATCTTATTGCTGGATTCTTCCCTTACTCAGTAGGAAGATATGTACTTTGTGTCCTCTGATGAATTTTGGCTTCAGATCTACTTTGTCTGATATGAGACGACTACCTCTGCTTCCTTGCTTTTCCCATTTGCATGACGTATCTTTCCTTATGCTTTGATCTTTACTCTGTGCACATCTCTGTCTGTAAAGTGAGTCTCTTGTGAGCAACATGTGGTGGTGTCTTGAAATTTTAATCCAACCTGCCACTATGCTTTTTGCATTCAATGTTATTAGAGAAAGATGATTTATACTTGCTGCCATTTTAATGTTTTTCTCATAATAAACCGAAACTTTGTTATATTTTATAGATTATTCTTCTATTCCATTCATACTTATGCTGTTTTCATTTTTATGTATCTCCTCTGCATGGTATATCACATCAAGGACATTTTGTAGTGCATACTACATGGCTATGGAGTATTTTAGCTTCTGCTTATTGTGGAAAGGGTTTATTTCAGATCTGAAGGATAATTTTGCTGAATACAGTAGTTCTGTTTGGCAGCTGTTTTCTTCAAGATCTGGCTTGTATTATTCCATGCTCTCCCAAAGTTTAGGGTCTATGTTCAGAAACCAGTTCAAATCCAAATTGGTTTACCTCTAAATGTGACCTGCTGTTGTTCCCTCTCCCCCAACCCCCACCTTGGGGCATTTAACATCGTATGCTTATTCTGTGTATTAGACATTTACCTTAGAATGTGTCTTGTAGAGAATGACTTTTGCTCTTGTCTAATGAGAATGCTACATGAATCTTATGTTTGGATTTCCATCTTGTTCATAAGATTTAGAAAGTTTTCTATTCTTATTCCATTTAGAAGATTGTGTATTTCTATAGTTTACATTTCAAGAGCTTTCTGCCTCCGTGATTCTTAAATTTGGTCCCTTTAAGTTGTCCCCCAATTCTGGAACATTCTAGTAATGTTCTCTTTGAATCTTTATTTATTTTTGACTCTTTTTTTGAGAAAGTCCTTTGTCGTTGAGGCCTAAAAAACTATTTTCAAAGTAACTTAATCTATTGGTCACATTTTCCGTGGAATTCTTAATCCAATTTTTTTATTTAGTTTTCATTTTCCAGATTTTTGTTTGGTTCTTTTCAGCATCTTATCTCTTCAATGGAAGTTATCAAATTTAAAAGAAATGAAACTATACTCAGTGTGTTCTTTCAGCACAAAGAACTCAAACTAGAAAATAGTAAGATGAAAGAAAATCCTCAAAACTTTGGAAAGTAATCACACTTCTATGTAAGCCTCTCTATTCAGTCACTAGCTACATGATTATCAAGGTAATCATTCAGCTATAAAGAATAGATTAAACACGTTTGTATTATTGCATAACACAGTAGCATAAACTCAGAAAATTAAAACTATAGACATTTCTGATCTCACAGTTGTGTAGGTCAGAGTTCAGATAGGCTTAACTGGAGTCTCTATTTACGATCTTACAGACCTGGGTTCAGTACCTGTTTTTAATCACTTCCTGCCTTGAGGACACAGAAGTCTAGGGTGAGCCCAGTTTGAACAAATCCCAGATTGACAAACTTCTCAGCAAAATAGTCAAGGAGTAAATATTTTAAGCCTTGCTTGTCACACAGTCTCTGTTAACAACTACTCAACTCAACCATTTTACCATGAAAACAGCCATAGACAATCATGAACTGCTGAGGGTGACTGTTCAAATAAAACTATTTAGAAAAGTAAGCACTGGGTCATATTCAACCCATGGGCAATAGTTGACTCACCTCTGCTTTATAACCCAGAGAATTAAACTACCACTGTGTGCAACAGCCTGGAAGAATCTTTTCAATACCATACTGAGAAGAAGGCCAAATGCAAAGGACAGCATACTGTTTAAATTCGTTTATACAAATTTCAATTACAGGCCACTTCACCTATGATTACAGAAGTTAGAAGAGTGGCAGTCTTTGAAAGTAGTGAGTAAGAAGAACTAAATGAGATGCTGTTAATATTTGGCTTCTTTATGGGTGATATTCACATGGCTCTCTTCACTGTGAAAATTAGATGATCACTCAGAATGTGCACACCCTTCAAATATAGATTTAAATATAAAGTTAAAATATGATTTTAAAAAGATGAAGAATTAGAAAGACTTAATTAAAGCACTCCATTACTCAGTGTATAAAAATGGGTAACATAAACTAAAATGAGAATGTGGAAAACAGTGATGTTGGGGAGCATCTAAGAAGTATATGGTTCTCATAATAAAAATAGTAACTAACACATTTTGAGCATTTATTAGTTTCTAGGATTTGTGCTGATTATAATTATCATCCGAATGACTCCTGAAAACAGCCCAAATGGTAGGCAATATTACTAGCAATGTTTTTACAGTTGAGGAAACTGAAACACAAAAGAATTTTGAATACTTTAAAAATAATTTTTTTTTAGCTACAAAGCTTGTTTGTGGAAGAAAAGATCAGAGTCATATCTGAGTCAAGAACAGTAAAAGAGAGCAAAGGAAGAAGACTCTGAACATGAATGGACATCTATGGAGACAAAGACTGGATTCCAGTCAGGGAAATGCCAGTCTTTTTAGACAACTGGGATGATAGAGAAACTCTCTAGACATTGTGGGCAAGGATGCATGTGTTCTTGATAGTCAATTACTTTTTGTAAAGCATAAAAAAAGAAAACAAAGCTGCACCCCCACTACACTGGATCGTAAAGAAATGATCCTGAAACCCCATATCACTAAGCAGATTATTGAAGAATATCAGACTGGTCGTATTCTGAGAGTTTGTCATTGGAACAAGTCCTTGATTATTTCATATCTTTATCAATCCGAAACATGAGCTTCTTAGGCTGTCCATAATATCTAAATAGTGTTAATAAGAAATGCACATTTTTAAATCTGATTCAATCATGATACCTTTATATCATGAAAACTCATATCTGGAACCTGAAGGCTTGTTTTCACATCTTCCCTACCTGGTTCTTTTCTCCAAGTGTTTGTTTTCACTTTTTTTCAGACCACCAAGGACTCCCTGGCCCATGCTACTTAGCGAGATGCTCCTCACAAGGCACTTTCTACCAAACCACATTGTAAATTTCAGTTCTTCGAATTGTAATTTTTTTAGAGTTTATAATCTCTTTGGCAATTGATGAAGGCAAGCATTCACAGGTGGTGTTTTAGTCATTATTCCCACTGGCAACTGGAACTCTGGAAGAAAAAGAAATATATGGGAATAAAAACATTGGTCATGAAAATGAAATTTTTAAATATGTGCATTTCCAAATTATGACTCAAGTAACCAGACTGATACATTTTTTCTCTTGCCAATAAGCTACATCATTTGTATGGAAAAATATTATTTTAGAGATAGATGACTTAATAATGAGAGATTTAAACTGAATCTACAGACAGATGGAAAAATGCTTTTATATAAATATATGAGTCTAATCTCTATATGAATAATTTTAAGGCAGCAAGAGAAGCGGAGAAGGTGGTCAGAAATACACATGAGAAAAAAATATTAATTGAGCACAGATATGTACCTTAAACTCTAGATACTCACATGTGTTTAAGAACAAAATGGACAATAAACAACCTGAAGAGTCTATCACAGAACTGCTCACTAGAAAGCAAAACCTTTAGATGAGGTTAGACTAGAATGCAGAAGGAGAAAACTTCAACAAAGAAACAGACTTGTTAAGGAAGGACAAGGGGGAGAAGTGAGTCCTTAAGCAAAACAAATATAGGGACAGAAAAAAATAAATAAGCCTAACAGTGAATCATCCTACAGAGACTGTGGATGAGACTTACATGAAAAGGAAAAAAAAAATAACTTACAGTCATATCCTGTCTAGCCCAAGAAGGGAAGTGCTATCAGGAAAAGAACTGTTAAAAAAATTAGTTAGAAAATAAGATTGCATCCGTGTTAATTTCCTGATTTGGAACTTCAGTTATGTAAAAGAATGTACATATTTTGGTAAAATGCACAAAAAACCTATATTTTTTTTATAGAGACAGGCATATGTATGAATATATGAAACTTTTTGTATAATTGCTGCAATGTCTATTCTGCTATTTCAAATCATGTCAAAAGAGCACACAAGTGAGAGATGATATAATTGTGTTCCTATTCTAGATCACAGACAAATTCACTTGAAACTCAACTACAAAATGAATTTAATACCTGTTTCTATATTCATTGTGACAATCAAATGAAATTACTTTGTATTTTGTAAATTATAAAGAGTAATGCTCACAACATTGCTATTATTGCAATGTGTGTATGAAGAAAATTGTAGTAGGCCCAGAGATATCGTTATGTGCACTTGAATAAATTCTGTTATCATTTTTGTTAGAAGTTATTTTTTATTTTGCAAAAGGAAGCAAATTTTAAATAAAGAAGCTTTTTTCATTTGGGATTATCCCAAGCAAAATGTCAATAGGATGCAGAGAAAAGTTCTCAAAAAAGTCCCAAATCACAAGGTATTAATGACATAGAATTAAAGTATATATGACACCAGAAATAGAGTTTATATACAATATTAATCTGATTTAGATTTAAAATTAGGTAGTTTTTGTCAGATTTGTACTAATTTCTGCATTTTGGTCTTTTAAAATTATTATTCTTCCTGAGGGTAATTACTTCATTAAATTCTGTAAATGGTGTATAAAAGCCCTCTGTTTCTAAAACAATGAAAAAATATTATACAACATAATTTCTTTGAAATTACTATGAGCACACACACACACACAAGCAAACATTTTCCTAATGTTTTCCTAATTTTTCTGCCTTAACTAATCCCCTCCATCAGTAGCTCACTCCTCCTCAAGGGTGAAGAAGGAGCTAATTATGAATTCAATCTGGTCAAATGCAGCAGGAATCTTTGCTGACCTTCTTCACCACTTGCTAACTCTTCTCCAGAGCCTTTTCTTTGTTATTTTCCCAAGAATACCTTGTTCCACCCTGCATGAGAAACTTTGCTGTAATTGGGATCTTAAACCAGGTAGGATTGCACAACTTGTTCTTTACTTCTTTCCTTTTTTCAGATACAGATGAAAGAAAACAAGATCAGATTCCTTCCTTCTCAAAGCAAATTGAAGATTCAAGGACTTTATATAATTATAGTCATTTGCCAAAGATGTTTATGAGACTTATTCTAATTCTATAAATTTGTAAAATGTACACAAATATTTACTAAGCATTTTGTCAAAAATTGCACTGGAGGGAGTTCAACAGGCAAGGAAGAATTTTTCAAGATTTGCAATAGGGGAGAGAGATTTATCTCAGTTGAAACAAAAAGTGGTGAGTTTTTAGATGCCAGAATGAAATAGTGAAAAAGCATTGAAGACATTAGGAGTGAAATGGGTCAATCTGTTTAGACTATCTGTATTTGCCAATTAGGGCTTTTTGAAAATAGACTGCTACTCTCACACTGAACTTGGTACATAGGAGTGCTATTTCTTTCTTTTATTTTATTGAGGTAAAATCGACAAATAAAATTTATACATATTCAAGACATACAACTTGATGTTTTGATACAAGTCTATACATACATTTGAAATGATCATTACAATCAACTACATAAGCATATCCATCACCTTACATACTTACCATTTATTTATTTATTTTTTGTGGTGAAAACACTTGAGTTTTAGCCTATTAACAAATTTCAAGTATATATTATTATTACCTTGTCACTTTGCTGCACATTAGGTCTCCAGAATTTGCTTATCTTATAACTGAAAGAATGTAAAAGTTGGCAAAAATCTACTTTTTTCCCCCACCAGTAGCCCTAGCTCCTGGTGACCATCATTCTATTCTCTTTACTAGGATTTGGACTTCTTTAAAAATTCTCCATATGAGATCATGTTGCTTTTGCCTTTTTGTGTCTAAATTATTTCATTTAACATAATGTCCTCCAGGTTTACCTACGGTGCAAGTGATGGTAATTTTCTCTCTTTTTAAGCTAAACAATCCTGCATTATGTGTATGTTATATACTTGTAAACACACAGTGGGATATTATATATACATGTAAACATATAGTCCTGTGCCACTTAACCAGGACATGAGAAATGCATCATTAAGTGATTTTATCATTGTACAAATATCATATACTTAGAAAAACTGTCGCAGGAGAATGGGGGGCTCCAAACCTAAGTTCTCGTGTTCCAATGAAAGAAAATTTAAAGTCAGAAAGGAAAAGCCATGCAAGAGAAATTTATGATAAGTAAAAGTAAAGTAAGGGTGGAAGCAGAGAGCATTCTCAAGAGATAAAGTGGGTCATATCTGAACAAAGAATGACAATGGAAACAATGCTGCTCTCAAGTTTATTGCTGTTTGATGTTTGTCAGGAGAACCCGGTCCTTGAATCCACAATCCTTACCAATAAGATGTTCATCTCCTCCTTCATGTGGGGCAGGGGAGTTTTTGATCCTACCTGGTCCTCCCAGAACTGTTCTGGTGGCCATCCTATTCAGGGGGACTTCATCTACAAGTCAATCCTACGTCAATGTGGGTGTTGAGGTCAGTGATGGACAGACTTCAATTCAGTGTGCTTGCTCTATTAATGAAACTGCCCTTCTGAAATATATTAAGCAAAATCTATGCTTTAAAATCCTAATTTTATAATAATCTCAGTAGACCCTGCCAGGAGTTAGCCTTATTGATCTTTCTTTCTTGACATATTTCTTAATTGGTTCCCTTTGTTTTCAGGTGTTTATTCCCAGGATTTGTGTACCTGTCGTTGTTCTACAAGTTGCTTGATTATTTATTAAAGAAACCCCATGACCCTGCTATGTTATTGGCTGACATTCCACTGCTCATTACTATTACCTAACACAGGGACCCCTGCCTCCTCACACTGGGCTGCCACATGAGTTAATTCTTTGTCTTTTGCACAACATACTGCATCTGAGATTGGCTTTTTCTGGGAAACAGACATAGACAAGCTTGTTTTGGTGACAGCAGTAGGAATTTTTTCAGCTCTATTATAATCTTATGGAACTGCTGCTGTATATGTGTTTCACTGACCTAAATATTATGGTGTGGATGGTGCATGATTGCATGTGTTTATGTTTTTGTCTTCATCCATCAACAGACTTTGTTTCTTGGCTATTGTGAATAATGCTGCAATGCGATGAACATAGGAATGAAACTTCTCTTTGGAATAGTTATTTTATTTCCTTTGGATACATACCCAGAAGCGAGATTTCTGTGTCATGTGGTAGCTCTTTTTTTTTTTAAAAAAAAGAAATTTTAAAAAAAATTTTTGAGGAACGTCTGTACTGTTTTCCATAATGGTGTGCTATTTTTCTGGATGACCACATTTCAAACAGATGGCTTCCAGGTCTTTGAGGAAGACATGCCACTGGGTTTGTAAAACTGGCAAGAGGCTAGGATAAATTTTACATCTCAAAGGTACACAGGAAAAAAATGCAGTTGCAAGTTTTATGAAATAAATGCTTTAGGGAAAGAAAAGTTAGGGACCTATTAGGCTGAAGGAAACATCAGAATGTCACTTGTCACTTTCTATTCAATTCTATCCTATCCTACATTTTATTATGAAGGAGGGGGGGGAGAATCCTCAGAAAAAGTATATTTCTTGAAAATATAAAGAAACAGTTAGTTTTCATTTTCCTAAAGGTAGGTTATTTGATTATAATGTCACTTGAGACAGTATTTAAGCTGCAGAGAATACCTTGGACTAGTTTGTTTTTTTCTTTTCTTTTTTTTATGTCACAAATTGCAAGTTACAGTTGAGACCTAATCTGCAATTCAGAGAGAAGTGACTGGTACTTCATGGTTTGAAACGCTGCTCTGATCTTGATACAACACTCTGAGGAGAGCCTGAGCCAGTACATTATCAGTTCTGAGCATCTCTCATTCTAAGAAAAGTGAACAGTTTAAAAATGTGTTTATTGTTTTTCAAATGTGAGTGCAAAATACAGCAAGAAAATTTATGAGATAAAACTGAGGTTTTAGCTTCAAACAGCCGGAATGTCTTGCCTTTCTTTGCATGAATAGATATGCATTTATAAATACATTGTGATTGCCTTATTTTTCAGCAGTTACAATTAAAGAACTACTGTCACAGATGACCACATTTGTGAATCTTCAAGATGTAAATGTAAGTGAATTAAATTAGGCACAAAGGAGTACATATGTTATAATTCCATTACTAAAATTTCATTAAATTTTAATGGGAAAAAATATTTAAAGTTAATTCATGTTAGCTACTTTGGTGGATTAATAACCAAAAGAGGGCAGGGTGAAGAATTTTGATGTTCTTTGTTAATCATCTATGTCGTTATTTTAGTAGGATTATGGAAATCTGTGAAAAGTCTCTGAGTTACTCTGAATTTAATATTTGTGCACTTTAAGTTACCAATGAATTAGCCCAATGTATACACACTCACAGATCAGTCTTGCAAGGGCTTCTCCAGGAGCTCCTTTGAGACAGAACTTAGTATTCAACTGTGATGAGTGCCATTAGCTAAGTGCCTCCAGCTCTGGCACCTTTGGGATCTGTCACAAAATTTGAATGGAGGCTGCACTTTTCCTGAACCAGCGCTGAACGAGGAGTAAGTAGGCAAGAAGGGGAAAAAGGAGGCATAATGTTTTTCTTTTGTAAAGAAAAAAGCCAAAACAAACTTCCATGTTTTTGTAAAATAAGTTTCTCAAATACTGCATAACTGATAATTTTCTGCTTTGACCATTTAAATGAAATTCTGACAGAATTTAATTTAAGAAGGAGGCAAGAATATTGTTTGTATAATCCTAAATGCAATAACATAATAGGCTCTAGGAAAGAAATCATATTAGAGGATTAATGAGTACTCATTCATTAAATTTTAATGGGAAACAATAATTAAAATGGCAATGGTTAGAAAAAGTATAGATGAATTAAGAATCAAATAATAATAGTTGTTGAAAGTCTTATATTTTTAAATTACTGAACTTCATGTACTTTACTTCACTTGATATGCCCAAGGAATTAAATATAAGCAGAATTAGCTCCACTAATGCATGCAACAACTAGAATATGTAGTGCATATCATTCTGGATCCAAAATCTATTGAAAGATTAACTATAAAAGATAAAAGCATAATATCGTCTTTCATATATTTGCAGAAAGGCTAGCTCTTTTAAATTATAGAAAATTAAATTTACAAAACAATCTAAGAGGAGTTTCATGTTTAGGTGGAAAATAGTAGAGTCTAACATTATGACAGAGATTATACTATATGTGTATATGTGCTATATATATATATATGTATATATATATATATATACCATGTAATTCGTATCCTATGTATTATACTTTATATATTCTATTTATCATCTACTTTTATTTTCAAAAAAGTGTGTCTAGTTTGTTTTCTATTTATTACTTAGCAATTTCCACTTAACATCTGTTTCTAGTTGGTTCCCACAGTGCTGAAATCATAGCCAAAAGGAAAGATTTCTTTTGTGTGTGTGATGCACCTTCTGTTTTCCTCCAGAAATGAATATATAAAAAGAAATTCAGAGAAATATGTGATATTAGCTCTTACAGTTATGTACTTAGGCAAAATTAATCCATTATATCTCCCTCTATCATTAGCTCTATCCATATATAATTTTCACAGCATGCCTACTACATGCCAGACCTGATGTAGTTGTTTCAAACTATGTAGAAAGTTCTTTCTATTTACATAGACAGACATATATTTATTTAAACCTCATTGCATATTTCAAAATTGCTAAGCATGCAGAGTAAACTCAGTAAGTCACTAGATGGCAAGTGATAGGAAATCATAGCATGAAGCACTCTACAAGAATCACAAAAATTTGGGACACCAAGAGAAGAAGGAAAACCTGGAAAGTATGTCATCTTCCTTGCCTCCTTTATTATTTGTATGGGCTGAACTCTCCAGGAGTTTAGTCTTCTTGAGCCAAGGGTAGAGCTCAGGACCCATTATCCCTCACCAAAATTTCCTTCCATTGTATTATTTGGCCTTCCTCAGTGCAATGAAGGCTAGCTATGATAAAATGTATCTGGAAGTTTGAAGCAAGACTAGCTTATTCTGGTAGTAATGAATGAGTCAAAGAAATCTTGTATACCTGCTCTTTACCCTGAGCCCATTTCTCATTCTGTGCTTGTTTTACCTTTTCTTTGGGGACGAGGAGGGTACCACTGATTGAACTCAGGGGCATTCAACCACTGAGCCACAGCTCCAGCCCTATTTTGTACTTTATTTAGAGACAGGGTCTCACTGAGTTACTTAATGCCTTGCTGTTGCTGAGGCTGGCTTTGCATTTGTGATCCTCCTGCCTCAGCCTCCTGAGCCGCTAAGATTACAGGCATGTGCCACCACACCCAGTTTGTTTACTTGTTTTTATGAGTGAATACTTCTATTGGAATTTGAAAAAACAAATAAAGATAAAGAAAGAAAAAAGAAAGTAAGAGAAGAATCCCGATGGATACTTGTATTCTTACATTGGAACTTCATGGAACACTCCTTTTTCTGTTTTACAAGGTGTTCCCCAAATCCACTAGGACACATGGGAAAATCTGTCAGCTTTCCATTTTCAGTATAGTTCTTGTGCAAACCAATATGTCCGTACTACCCCAGTCAAAATCAAACAAAAATATATGAACAAATCTTTAAAACAGATTCTTTTATTTGGGAATAAATAAAAAATGATATTGCAATCCAGTACAGATATGCACAGGCGAGAATGGCCTCTGATATGTTTGGAGAACAAAGAGGTTTAGGAATTTTATTAACTAACACACACACACACACACACACACACACACACACAATGTCATTTTGAAAGAAAATGCACTGGTAGTTTTGGGGCTTTCAAGGCTCTGAGCCGTGGGAGTTACTATGTAAAGTTAGTCTCAAGGTCACAGCAGTTTCAGAATCTGTTGCGAAGTAAAAATAATCTTCAAGATAATGTATGCTATTTCCTTAGATAGGGCCTGCCGTAGTTTCTGGGGCAGGCATCTGAGACCTGGCTGTTCCCCTTCTTTTCCACTGCCTTGGGCTCCATCTTATTTGAGTGTGACAGGAATAACCCCATTTTGTACAACGCATTTTCACACTCTCGAATTTTAGGCACAAAAGACAATGCAAAATTGGTCATTAAATACAGCTCACAAATACAAACATAAACATGTTGCCTATGAATGCCCTGCACGTTGCTACCCGGGGACAGACTATACTCGAGGAGGAAACATGACATGTGCCTAGTTGATAAAAAGCAGATTGTGTTTTGTTTGCACTTTATCCTCATGTACTGGCCAGTCTCACAGAGGGAGGTTTGCACTTGGCAGATTAAAAAGGAACTGTGTTGATTTTCCATTGCTGCTGTAACAAAATTACCGCCAACTCAGTGGCTTAAAATAATGCGAAGTTATTTTCTTACAGTTTTGGAGGTCAGAAATAAAGCAGTAGTTTTAACAGGCTAAAACTCATGGAGGTGGTGGGGTTGTGCTCCTTCTGGAGACACTAGGGGAGAATCCATTCATTTCTTGCCTTTCCCAGTCTGTACACATTTCTTGGCTCCTGGATATATCCTCCATCCTCCATATCTATCCTCACAATTTCTCTAAACTTTCTGCTTTCTGATTATATTGGGCGGTAAACCAGGATAATCACCCTAACTCCAGAGCCTTAATTTAATCACATCTGCGATCTCCTTTGCCAAGCAGGGTAATGTTCATGGGTTTGGGGAAGATAGAGCAGGTACATCTTTGAGTGAGAGGGCATTATTTTGCCTACCCCAGGAACTGTTTCTCAACTCTACTAACAATATATTTCTGAAAAATTTTCCTCATTAAGAATACATAATAACTTCAGGGAAAGAAGCTTTATGTTAAAATAAACTTGTTCAGAACATAGGAGACTAGTTTTTGTTTTATCTTTAAGGATGATGAGAGGTCTTGTATAACTGGTTACACTCCCATTAAAATGAGTTTGCGAATGTTGATGAAGCATTTAACTTGAGGTTAGATGTCATGGACCCAGCTTCTAGCTCTGTGAGAGTTCCTTAGCATTGCTCCTGGGAAACCTTAAGTGCTCAATGAATAGCCATTGCATGAAATTAAAAGGCAGTTTAAAAAATCAGCCTGTTAGAGCTCTTAAAAAGATGAGCACAGTGGGTGGAAGAGAAAGAGAAGAAAAGGGCATAATTTACCTTGTGACTTTATTAAGACATAGTGTGTTCCCTAAATTGAGCTTTTATCCAATTGATAAATTCTTTCCAAATATCATTAACTACAATGAGACATTAAGACATGAAATATGAAAATGAACCTGATTTTATCATTCAGTATCTAATGAACCATGCAAATAACAGAAATTGTTTCATAAAATAATTATCTATATGTATTGGATAATAAAATATTTGGACCTTGAAGATTTAAGATTTGGATCTTAAAACAAATTGATCTGACTTGGAAGGAAAATGAAGAGGAATTAGCCAATTAATATAATAGGCATCTTCCAAACAGTAACATATACATAGCTGGTTGGTATATTCTTGGATTGATGATTGGAGAAATGGATAACTAACTATGCAGTCAGGGTCAACTAAACGTGCTCAACACAATTATATGGAATCAAGCCAGAATCAGTATCTGTTCAACTATGATCATCAAAGCCACCCTCCTTTCCCAACTTCATCCTGATCTGTTCTTGGAGAAGTGCCATTTGTAGAGAATTCTATGGCTGCCTCTAATAGCTCTATTTATCAGTGGGCCTCTTAACAGCAATTCCAATTTTATAAAAATATTTATAGGTGTCAACATAGGTGGACAGATTAGCACTGCATTTTCTGTATCATCACTTAAAGATAGCTAAGGTAGGTTTCCTGGACTGGAGATGTAGCTTAGTGGTAGAGTGCTTGCCTAGCACACACAAGGCCTTGGGTCTGATTCCCAGCACCTGAATTATTTATTTAAGCGTAAGTTAAGTTTCCCAATAAAGCTACAGTAACAAGTCAAATTTATTATCAATAATCTCTTAAGAATATTGTGTAAAGACTCAAGCTTTCTTCTTTAATGTTGTACAATAAGAATGGCCACATTATTGGCCTTTATTTTCTCATATTTTACTGTATCTGAAGCAAGATACATGCCCTTGACTCTGTTTTGGACCAAAGTAAACATTCTCATTTTCCCCCCAGGTGTGTGTGTGTGTGTGTGTGTGTGTGTGTGTGTGTGTACGCACGCATAATTGGGAGCACAGGGGCACTCTAGTGAGTAGAAGTGGGGGGTGATGAAGGATTGCAGGGTCTTATAAATGAAGTCCCTCAGTATCTCCCAGTAGTGTCTGATTTTAGGAATCTTCACTGAAGTCCTCAAACATGCTCATGTCTATCTGCACCACCAAAGCATAGTTAGAACCCAGATGGAGCCAGACAGCAGGAAGGGTACTCTGACTCCTTCTCCTGGCACCTCCCACTGGAAAAATTCAGCTGTAAGTCACAGTCTGGGTGCTGTAAGTTGCAGAGGTTAGGCTCCCAGAGGATTAAGAAGGGAAGACAAGGAATGAAAATGGATATGGGTCAAACAGAGACTAAAGAGAATCCTGTGTCTTTCTTTATCCTCACATCTAGCCCCCAAAACAACCACTTGAAACTTGCTAAATTATTCTTTGGATCTTCAGCTCCATATCTCTGTTAAATTCACTTATAACGTTCAGTCATGTTTTCTCAATGGTAGACATTTTCTCTTGGCCTCCCAACTTCAATCACTCAATCCAATCTCCTATAAACATGCACACAAACATTTTAATGTTTTTACCTTATCAATATAGTCACACGGTAACTTAGGTTAAATCAGTATTCCATCTGCGTTATGAAGATTACATACATAAGTATTCACAGCTGAGTTGTATTTTGCATCATGACAAGTGTTTCTTGCCTGGACAGACCTTCTTTTGTGCTTGTCCTCTAGGTTTGATAATAGTCATTTATTTTCATTTGTTCAGTTTACTAAAAATGTATTGTTAATTCAAATCCTAATATTTTCACCAATTGTTTAGATTTGCTTTTAGGCCATTCAGATGCATCAAGTATTACCTTAATTTCTTACTCGAATTATCTCTCCCAATGTTCTGATATATTTCAGTTGAGACTGCTTGCTCTTGACATTAGATGCACCACTCTAAGCCTGGAATAATCCCTTTACCGTATCTATACTCTATTGTTTTGTTTCCCCTTGTCATGAGCAGCATGCATGATTAATAATTACTCGGAGGCGGATTGTCTTTAAATGCAAGTGTATGTTCAATCACAACAATCATCAAATATAATTAATTAGTGAAAAAGAAGTATTGGGTGTGCTGGAGCACCCCAACTAGCATTTGATGCACACTAATCAAACACTATAGGTAACTTACACTATCCTAGGGCAGTTAAGCACTACCTGCAATTCACACAATCCTAGGGCAACTAAACATTACAATTAATTCATATAATCCTAGGGCAACTAAACATTACAATTAATTCATATAATCCTAGGGCAACTAAACATTACAATCAATTCATATAATCCTAGGGCAACTAAACATTACAATTAATTCACACAATCTTAGGGCAACCATGGGCCCCAAAGTACCTCTGATGATTTCTCTTAGCCCAAGAGAAGACGTTGTCCTTGTCTGGTGGTTCCCCTCAGCCCATGGCTGGATGTCAGAGAATGGTGGAGCTGATCCAGGAACAGATAGCAAGGTAGCTGGTCTCACTGATGTCCTTGGAGCAAGCCCCAAAATGTGGCACGGCAAGCAGTTTAGAAGCAGTTCCAAGTTGGTGGTGTGGGCTGGTGATTGGTTACACCCAGTAAAAGCCAATGTCCATTGGTTATGTCCAGTGAGATAGTATAATTGGAACTGGGCCTTTCTTTGCACACACACATGGGCTGAGCCCCCTATCAATTGTAACCAGTAGGCCTGCTGTTAGGTGCCCCTTATTGCCCTTTTATTGATTACATGGGCTGAGCTCCCTATCAATTGCAGGCCTATGGTTAGGTGCCCCTTGCAGCCCTTGATTCCATGGGCTGGGCTCTCTATCAGTTGTAGGCCTATGGTTAGGTGCCTTTACAGCCCCCATCAATTGCAAGCAGGCATGGCTAAGCAAGTCAATGGCTGCTATTCCTTGTGGCCAACAAACCAGTGAGTCCCCAGCATGTCCAGACATATCCATGGCATATGCTCCTTACACTCCTATTTTGTGTATTTTATATCTTCTCTTCAATTTACTTCTTTATTATGAAAGCATACAATCTCCAATAAAAGAAATAAACAGAAAGTAAAATTCCTAAGACCTTATGTATACACAATTGTCATCATTCCACTCTCATACTTGACTAATATTAATTTAGTATAATATTCCAGGTTTCACATGTTTCTACCTCATGCTTTTGAAGGCATGTCTCCATGGCTTTCAAGTCTGGCTATTTTAAGTACTCAGTCACTTGATTACCTCATAGTTTTTGGGTGGCCTGTTTTCTTTTGACTGATATTTTTTTTCCCTTCTGTATGCTAAATATTCTTTTCTTTTTTAAAATTTATTTATTCTAATTAGGTATACATGACAGCAAAATGCATTTTGATTCATTGTACACAAATGAGCACAACTTTTTGTTTCTTTGGTTGTATACAATGCAGAATTGCACCATATGTGCAGTCATACGTGTATCTAGGGCAATGATGCCCATCCCATTCCACCATCTTTCCTGCCCCATTTCCCTTTCCCTCCTTCCCTTTCAACCAAAATTCTTCCATTCTTCTCATGCCCCCTACTCCATTATGGATTAGCATCCACTTATCAGAGAGAACATTTAGCCTTTGGATTTTGGGGATTGGCTTACTTTGCTTCACAAGATATTCTCCAACTCCAGCCATTCACCTGCAAATGCCATCATTTTATTCTCTGTTAATGCTGAGTAATATTCCATTATGTATATGTACCACAGTTTCTTTATCCATTCACCTATTGAAGGGCATCTAGGTTGGTTCCACAATTTAGCTATTGTGAATTGTGCTGCTATAAACATTGATGTGGCTGTGTCACTGTAGTATGCTGTTTTAAAGTCCTTTGGGTATAAACTGAGTGAGATAGCTGAGTCAAATAGTGGTTCCATTACAAGTTTACTAAGGAATCTCCATACTGCTTTACAGATTGGTTGCACCAATTTGCAGTCCCACCAGCAATATTTGAGTGTGCATTTTTTACCACAGCCTCGCCAACACTTGTTGTTGTTTGTATTCTTGATAACTGCCATTCTGACTGGTGTGAGATGAAATCTTAGAGTAGTTTTAATTTATACTTCTCTAATTGCTAGAGATGTTGAACACTTTTTCATGTATTTGTTGATCGATTGTATTTCTTCTTCTGAGAAGTGTCTGTTCAGCTCCTAAGCCCATTTATTGATTGGGTTGTTTGTTTTTTGGTGCTAAGTTTTTTGAGTTCTTTATATATCCTGGAGATCAGTGCTCTATTTGATGTGCATGTGACAAAAATCTGCTCCCAAAATGTAGGCTCTGTCTTCACCTCACTGATTGTTTCTTTTGCTGGAAAGAAGCTTTTTAGTTTGAATCCATCCCATTTATTGGTTCTTGATTTTATTTCTTGCACTTTAGGAGTCTTGTTAAGGAAGTCGGGGCCTAACCTGATGTGATGAAGATTTGGGCCTACTTTTTCCTCTATTGGGCACAGGGTATCTGGTCTAAATCCTAGGTCTTTGATCCACTTTGAGTTGAGTTTTATGCATGGTGAGAGATAGGGGTTTAGTTTCATTTTGCTGCATATGGATTTCTAGTTTTCCCAGCACCATTTGTTGAAGAGGCTATCTTTTCTCCAATGTATGTTTTTGGTGCCTTTGTCTAGTATGAGATAGCTGTATTTATATAGGTTAGTCTCTGTGTCTTCTATTCTGTACCATTGGCCTACATGTCTATTTTGGTGCCAACGCCATGCCATTTTTGATACTATAGCTTTGTAGTATAGTTTAAGGTCTGGTATTATGAGGCCTCTCTTCTTACTAAGGATTTCTTTGGCTATTCTTGGTCTTTTATTTTTCCAAATGTATTTTATGATTGCTTTTTCTATTTCTATAGGGAATGATGTTGGGAATTTAATTAGAATTGTATTGGATCTGTATACCACTTTGGTTAGTCTGGCCATTTTGACAGTATTGATTCTGCCTATCCAAGAGCATGAGAGATCTTTCCATCTTCTAAGGTCTTCTTCAATCTCTTTATCTAGTGTCCTGGAGTTTTCATTGTAGAGGTCTTTCACTTCTTTTGTTAAATTGATTCTCAAGTATTTTATTTTCTTTTTTGAGGCTATTTTGAATAGGGTAGTTTTCCTAATTTTTCTTACAGAGAATTCATCACTGATGTATAGAAATGCATTTGATTTATATGTATTGATTTTATATCCTGCTACTTTGCTGAATTCATCTATTAATTTTAGAAGTTTTCCAGTGGAATTTTTTGGATTCTCTTTGTATAAAATCATGTTGTTGGCAAATAATGATAGTTTGGGTTCTTGTTTTCCTATTTGTATCCTTTTAATTTCTTTCATTTATCTACTTGATTTGTCTAGAGTTTCAAGGACTATGTTGAATAGCAGTGGTTTAAGAGGGCATCCCTCTCTTGTTCCTGTTTTTAGAGGAATGCTTCCAATTTTTCTCCATTTAGGATCATGTTGACCTTTGGTTTAGTATAGATAACTTTTACAATGTTGAGTTATGTTCCTACTATCCCTAGTTTTTCTAGTGTTTTGAACATAAAAGGGTGCTGTATTTTGTCAAATGCTTTCTCTGCATCAATTGGTATAATCATCTGATTCTTATCTTTAAGTCTATTGATGTGATGGATTGCATTTATTGATTTCCATATGTGGAACGAACCTGACATCACTTGAATAAACCCCACTTGATCATGGTGCACTATTATTTAATATGTTTTTGTTTGTGATTTGCCAAAATTTAATTGATAATATTTGCATCTATATTCATCAGTGATATTGGTCTGAAATTTTCTTTTTTGATGTGTGTCTGTCTGGTTTTGGTATCAGGGTGATCCTAGCCTCATAGAATGAGTTTGGAAGGGTTCTCTCCTTTTCTATTTCATGGAATAATTTGAGGAGTAATGGTATTAATTCTTCTTTGTAGGTTTTGTAGAACTAGGCTGAGAATCCATCTGGTCCCTGGCTTTTCTTTATTGGTAGGCTTTTGATGGCACCTTCTATATCCTTGCTTGAAATTTATCTGTTCAAATTGTGCATATTCTCCTGGTTCAGTATGTTTAGGTCATATGCCTGTAGAAATTTGTCAGTGTCTTTGGGGTGTTCTATTTTACTGGAGTATAAATTTTCAAAATAGTTTCTAATTATCCTTTCTATTTCAATACTGTCTGTTGTGGTAGTTCCTTTTTCATCACAAATTTTAGTAAGTTTGATTTTTTCTCTCCTTTTTTTCATTAAGGTGGCTAAGGGTTTGTCAATTTTATTTGTATTTTCAAAGAACCAGCTTTTTGCTTTGTCGATTTTTTGAATTGTTTCCTTTCTTTCAATTTCATTGATTTCAGCCCTGATTGTAATTATTTTATGTCTTCTACTTCTTTGGGGTATTGGTTTGTTCCTCTTTTTCTAGGGCTTTGAGATGTAGTGTCAGGTCACTTCTTTGTTGAAATTTCATTCTTTTAATGAGGGAGCCTAATACAATGAACTTTCCTCTTAGCATTGCCTTCCTAGTGTTCCAGAAGTTTTGATATGTTTTATCAGAGTTTTCATTTACCTCTAAGAATATTTATCTTCTCCCTGATATCTTCTCTTATCCATGCATCATTCAATAGCATGTTATTTAGTCTCCAGATGTTGGAGTAGTTTCTATTTTTTAATGTCATTGATTTCTAATTTTATTCCATTATGGTCAGATAGAATACAGGGTAGTATCTCTATTTTTTTGTATTTGCTAAGATTTCCTTTGTGGCATAACATATGAACTGTTTTGGAGAAGGATCCATGTACTGCTGAGAAAAAATTGTATTTGCTCATTGATTGATAGAATATTCTATATATGTCTGTTAAGTCTAAATTATTGATTGTTTTATTAAGTTCTATAGTTTCTTTATTTAATTTTGTTTGGAAGATCTATCCAGTGGTGAGAGACGTGTGGTCTATTTGATTCTTGTATTTGAGAAGGGTGTGTTTGATATACATTGATGCTCCATTGTTTGGGGCATAGACATTTATGATTGTTATGTCTTGTTGATGTATGATTCCCTTAAGCAGTATAAAATGTCCTTCTTTATCCCTTTTCACTAAGTTTGGTTTGAAGTTTACTTCATTTGATCTGAGGATCAAAACCCCTGCTTGTTTATGCAATCCATGTGAGTGATACTTTTTTCCCACCCTTTTACCTTCAGTCTGTGGATGTATTTTCTTGTGAGATGAGACTCTTGAAGGCAGAATATTGTTGGGTCTTTTTTAAAAATCCAATCTGCCAGTCTATGTCTTTTGATTGATGAGTTTAGGCCATTCATTCATGGTTATTATTGAAATATAATTTGTAATCCTGGTTATTTTAGTATATTTTTGGTTTTTAACTTGACTTGGTTTCTCCTTTGATTGGCCTTATCTTTAGTGTAGTTCCTCTCTTTGCTGATTTTCATTGTTGGTTATCATTTCCTCCTTATGAAATGTTTTGCTAAGAATGCTCTGTAGTGGAGGCTTTCTAGCTGTAAATTATTTTAACTTTTGTTTATCATGGAAGGTTTTTATTTAGTCATCAAATCTGAAACTTAATTTTGCTGGATATAAGATTCTTGGTTGGCATCCACTCAGAGCTTACTTAGTATATGTCATTTCAGGATCTCTTGGCTTTGAAGGTCTGGGTTGAAAAATCTGCTGAGATCCAAAATGATCTCCCCCTATATGTAATCTGATTTCTTTCTCTTGAGACATTAAAAATTCCATCCTTATTCTGTATGATGGGCATTTTCATTATAATGTGCCTCAGTGTAGATCTGTTGTAATTTTTACATTTGGTGTCCTGTAAGCCTCTTGTATTTGATTTTCCAATTCATTTTTCCTCTATCCCGAAATAGCTTAGATTTGGTCTCTTGATGCTATCCCATAATTCTCAGATGTTCTGTTCATGGTCTCTTACCATTTTCATTGTGTGGTCAACTTTATTTTCAAGATTGTTTATTTTGTCTTCATTATCTGAGGTTCTGTCTTCCAAGTGATCTAGTCTATTGGTGATGCTTTCTATTGAGTTTTTTATTTGGTTTATTGTTTTCTTCATTTCAAGAATTTCTCATTGTTTTTTTTTTCAGAATCTCTCTTTCTTGAAGTAATCTTTTGCTATCTGTATTTGCTCCCTTATATCTTTGTTGGTGTCATCAATGGTTGCCTTTATTTGCTCTCTTACTTCTTTGTTGAAGTGATAGATTTTTGCCTGTATTTGCTCACTGAAGTCATTCTTTAATTTGCAGATCATTTTAATTATACATATTCTAAACCCTTTCTCTGACATTTTATCAACTGAGCTGTCAATGGATTCTATTTTGTTTGGGGCACTTTCTTCCCTTGTTTTTTTCATGTTGATTATGTGTTTTCCTTTTTAGCGTGCAGATCTGAGGTATTTCTGTTCCTACCCTATAATCTTATAGTGACCCTGCAGATTACTTGTACCTCACCTTGTTATTTGCTTCCAGTCCATGGCAGGTGTCCCCATATGGATGCTACTGCAACTAAAAAATGTGGTTGCAATAGCAGAAGTAACGCAAGATAGCAGTTGGGTAGCCCAAGATGGATGACTTGCAATGGCTTTGGGCTTCCTGTTCAGATATGCAGCACTGTGGCATGCTGTGCTGTGGTGACCAGCTGCTTCCAAACCCTGTTCGTTGTCCCAAGGTAGAGGCTACTATGTGGGGTGGGCTATGGGGATAGCTTCAGTGTCCCAAGAAGGATTCAGTAAGGGAGCAACAATGTGGAACTCCACTCTGCACAGGGATGGTCTTGGGCCTGGGCTCTCATACAGGTCCATGGGGCAGTACTGGGACTGACTTAGGCCTGGGCTCTGGCCGGGACCAGTGAGGTCAGTTCTAGGCCTGACCTAGACCTGGGCTAATGTGTGGTCCCCCAGAGGCTGTCCTGGGTCTGGACCTGGACTCCTATGAATTGACAGGGGCTCTGGCTTGGAATAGTGGGGGCAGTCCTGGGCCTCTGTACGCTAAAATTAGATGAATATATTCCTTGGCTGTTGTAGCAATTTACCCATCTTGTTTCCAATAGCATCTCACCCAGAGCTAGGTGGTGGCTCAATTATACTAGAGGTGCTGGAAGGAGGGCTTCACCTTGGGAAAATAGTTGAATGACTCTCACACCTTATCTTTCCATAGCTATACTTGAGATAAAAAGTTCATTGTTGCCATATTTCCACTAATTAGTATCAGTTACTAAGGAATGCTATATAGATAAGACTGGCTAAAATTATATGCAATTACTATCTACTATTAATGCAATGCCTATATTTTTTTTTAAAGTTTCATTGTGAAAATCTTCAAAGTTAGTAAGTAGAGAGGCTGACAGTTATTGAGATTTATTTATCATGAACCATGCATATGGCATATGATAGTGATGAAATTCCAAACAGTGTATGTAAATTAAAACATAGTGGTCCTTAACCTTTTGGAGAAAAGAATGCACATTGCTCACTTATAATTTCTCAGTACCAGTGAATTGTTTGAATCTTTGGTTCAATAAATTTCTCATGTGTTTTACACTGTATATTCTCAGCTTTTAAGACCTTCTATTGTGCCTTCACATAGAATTGAAACATAATGATACATTTGGGTAAACAAAAACTCCTAACTCTTTGACAAATATCCTTCTGGTAAAGATTGGCAGTCCCTAACATAATTAAAATATGATTGTTTGATCCTGAAAATCCAACCTGTGTAGTGGTGGTGTTGAGTGGGGGAATGTAGACAAGGTGTGCTGGCATCTAAGAAGAAACCAAGAGGTCCAGGCACTATATCCAGGTCCAGATTCTCAAGTCTCTTCAGATGTCCACAGATTTCTTTCTTATTTTTTGTTTTTTGGTTGGGTTATATGGGCAGTGGTGCCCAAGAAGAATCTGATCAATTTTGCTTATTTTATTCCACTTTGATTTCTAACACCAATAAAGCCAAGCAGATGGTAGAACAGAATAACCAGCATTGGAAGTGGCTAATGCTGCTTGAGTTCTACCTGCAAATATATTGATATAATGCTGTTTATCAGATTAGCTTCTGATTGGTACAAGTGGATTACTGTATAAAGCTATGCAGGGTGAGCTCTGTATAAATTTGTCTGATGTGGAGAATAAGCCAAACTTAAAATGCAGCCTCTGATATTCTTTCAATATATGTGCTGTGGCCCAACAGTTGCCAAAAAGCAGCAGCTTTTTTGTTTTTGTTTTTTTCCTATTCATAGAAAATTTATTTATGTGGTACTAGAGAGGACTGGAAACACAAGTTCAAGTCTGCTTAAAAGGAATGGCAAGAAACCAAATCTTAACCCTGAGACCAAATAGATATGTTCATTTGATCAAGTCCTCATCCCTGTTGGATTATATTCATTGAGAGTAACGCAAGCTCTTGAATTTTAGCTTAAACTTAAATTTAAATCAGTTTCTTAAAATATCTTCAAAAGCATTACAAACAGATATAACTAACACAAAAAATGATTAGATGTACAAAAGGTTGCCTGTGATAGAAAATTTAATTAAAGGTAGTAGACAACAGGAAGTCTCTTAGAATAGTTATAGAAAATGTCACAGCCAGGAAAGGTGGGTGTGATTGATTCATCCATGGAGAATGATCACTTAAATATACACTGATCTATCTAAAGTTTCCAGGTGATTTTTTAACAGAAACTCTTTATAATTCATCTGAAAGTAATTAATTCAGGAAGAAATAAATGTTACTTAAAAGCAAATGACAGTGCTACTCATTCACATGCCTCAGTATTCTATAGGACACATCTTTGGGGCTAAACGGTTCAAAAGGATGAGCTCAAAATAAAAGAAACAGTTATTCTGCTGCTATGCAAACAGTAGAAGAATCTGTGGGTCTGGAACTAGGATAAAGCTTAAGTTAATTATTTTTATTGATTGAACACTTTTCCCTCAGTTTGAATTTTTGTTATAATGAATATTTCTTATTCACATTTGAACATTTTAGGCCAATTATAAATAAAATAAGTACTAGCTTTCTTCATGTTTTACCATCATAGACACTACATGGTTGTTATGTGCTCCTTGAAAACACTTTAAAATGCCCATCAACACAAAATGGGTTTGAATTCTTAAGAATTGCTTTAAGCATATACGAAGGAAGGGGTAAATTATTTCCTGTTTTCTACATGGGAAATATATGTACATATCATGGTTCCAAATATAATACAATTCTTTAAGTACATTGGTAAGAAATTGGTAAGAAAAACAATTAGCAAATGTGTAAGACATTACAAAGACAGAATGTAAAGAAGAAAAACTTCAATACAGGGAGAGACAGGATGAGAAGATAAAATCACTACCCATCTCTTCTACTGATTAAGATTTAAAATTGATAATACTTAGATGTGTTAGATATCCCTCCTTTTGAAATATTTTTGTGAATTATAACTACACTTTGAGCCCATTGTGTGCAAATTCTTTATAAACCTCTTAAATATATCTCTTAGGTATGAGTATATTGAGATTTTCTGCTAATTTTGACAATTTGGCTGTTTATATATTTTCAGAAAATCATTCCACTGAGACTTTAAAATACACACACACACATACACACACACACACACACATACACACAACTCAGTCAAGAATTCTAAAATATATGCAATAGAAGTCCCACAATGAGGGGAGGAACAAGAAAAGTAGGCAGAATCAAGCATTGGAGAGAAAATGGCTAGTAATTCTTTAAAAAGGTTTAAATATATCACCCCATAATTTCAAAAAGCTCTATAAAATAACAGCAGAAAAAATATAAAGACAGTACATCAAAGTTAGATCTGGTTAAAGTGCTGAAAAACAATGAAACAGAGAAAAAATACTTAAAATTGCAGAGAAGAAAAAAACAGCTGAAATGATTTTCAAACATCAAAGATCCAAGACAGAAAAGGAAGAGTACTATAAAAATGCTGAAAGAGAAGGACTGCAAGCCTCTAACACATTGCCCAGCAAAAGTATCCTTCACAAATGGAAAAGATATAGTATTTTCAAACCTAAACTCGTTGCTTACATATTTTTACCAAGAGAAATCCTATAAGAATTTTTTTTTGAATCTGGAGAAAAATTATATCAGCCAGAAATAGCAACATGGAAAAGAATGAAGAGTACCAGAAAGGATAGATATGTTGGCAGATATAAATAAATATGATTTGTATAAAGTGGTAATGTTTTATAAAATCATAAATACTATGGAATTAAAATGCATGGCAAAATTGTCTGGAAAGGGTACATGTAGTTAAAATGTGAGATCCTAACATTAGTGGGAAAATTGTCCAAGTAATGGTTTTAATCCTACTGTTTAAGTGAAGAATGCATGTTATGATTTATTTGATAACTTCTGAAAATAGAGCAAAAGGATCTTGTTCTACTATTTACATATATTTACATTATGATAGATATATATGTGTAAATATAGACATTATGATACACACATATATTCATAATATACATCTATACATTATTATACATAACATATTATATATTTTATAAAATGTCATGTATATATGCACAGACATATGTGGACTCATATGAACACATATGTAACAAAAGTTAAATGGAAAAATATTTTATTAATAGAAATATCTCAAAGAAAAATGAGAGTGAAATAAAAGATGTAAGTTCATTATATACAAATTCTAAAATGATAGTTTTTAACCAAACAACATATTCAATTGCAACCACTACAAATGAACTCTCTTAAATGAGTAAGATTTTCTGATTGCATATACGAAAAACAATGCTGCTCACAGATCAGTACGTAACTGTAAGAATCCAAAGGTGTTTTTTTTCTTAGTTTTTCTTCTTCTTCTTTTAATCAGCTCTCACTTCCATGACCCTGTCCTTATTTATGCATCTCTTCTGATGACAGGAATCTCAGTTCTCTGCTACTTCAATCCAGCAAGTTTCTTATTTTCTGCTACTGGAAAAAGGAGATGCAGAACACTAATGTTATTTTTAAGCCACAAACTCATAATTCTTACATATTATAGTTACTGTCTTTTCTTAAATTAATTGTTCCTATTTTAATTGTGCACATTTATGGGGTATAGTATGATAATTTGATATATGTATGCACAGAAATTATTAAATCAAAGTAGATAAAACTTTTATCTCCTTAAGCTTTAAAAAGTTTAATAATTATACATATTTATGAGGTACAGTGTGATATTTCATTACACATATATCGTCTTTCAAGAGGGAATTTTCTTGCAGTTAAATCCAGTGTTTAGTCACTTACCAGCAGTGTCTTCAAGTTGTTTTTTGATGAATATTTTCTTTAATTTTTATAATTGTCTATGGAAAAATGTTCTTGACCAGACTATGACACTATCATTACTGGATATAGTTTACAAATAATAATTTGAAAAACAACATTTTTGAGAAAAAAAATTATATTAAAGCTTAATTTTGTCATTCTAATTACTAATGGTCATTTCTTTATATTCAACTCCATTATTATTTCTTCTATGAATTGTCAATTAGTCTTCTTTGCCTTATTTTAGATAAGCTTTCATTGATCTACTTCTAAGATATTTAAAATTTATTATATGTTGGATTATTCCATGAATTTTATTTTAATGGGAATAAATTGTTAATTTTTAATTTGCTTTAAATAATATATTTTTGCCATGTTTCCTCCACTTAACCTCTGATGTTTATACATATGTTTGATTTATTTAGCCCTGGAATAATTCCATATTATGTATTTTATTTTATATAGAATTGGATTATATTTTAGCATTAAGCAATCTTATTAGTAATGGATATTTAGATTCAATGTTCTACTTTCCTGATCTGTTTTATCACTCCTACTTTTCAAATGACATTTCCTCTCCATATTGAATTATTTTGAGTATTTTTGGTTGGATAGAGTATTTTGTTAAATAGTATATTTTTGACAAACTGCACATGAGGAAGGGCTCTGGAGTATCTGACATTTTTCTCATTTTACTTCAGCATGAATGAAAAGAGCTTAACTACCTATTAAGTCCTATAGTCACTGTGTTTTTCTCTTGGAAACTCTAGGAACTTATTAGCTGCTTTTACTTTTAAATTTACAAAGAGAAATTTGAATTTTGCTTATGTTTGTCTACATTTTGGGTTTTTCATTTTTGCTGAATACTTTCAAGAATTAAACAATTTTGAAAGGCAAATAATTAGCTAAATTATGTTCAGGTATCTGTGCAATTTTTTCATAAAACTTGGTGATTCCTTTTAATTTTTGGATACTGCCCTCTGGCAAAAATTAAAACCAGTAAAAACACCTCCCAAATAATCTCTAACATACAGACAAAAGGAACCAGAATTGATGAGTAACATGATTGAGAAAAACATGGTAAGCATTATTGATTTTAAACATTAATCAGAAGGACCAAGCCAGACTTCACATCAATCCACGTAGAGCTGACAAATGTGTCAAAAAGAAGTCAATTAATAGTAATATATATCAAATAAAGTTCAGTTAAGCACAGGCACCTCTCCAACACTTATTATAATGTTCTCAAACATGTAATAAAACTTTTGCTCCATTTTCCAATTTTGGTCACCCTCATTACAATTTTATATTAAAAAATGCATGGAATATATTGCTTAGTAAAAACCTTACTAAAATTCTTATAGACAGTGAAAAATACACAGTAAAAGAGCAAAATTGATTTACAAAATAAGATTTGCATATTTAAAGATCTTTTCATTTTAACTTGTTTTCCAATTTTAGGAAAGATTTTCCAGATATAGCCCAAGTCAAATAATTTCAAATAACACCAGTTCTTTGTGAATCTATAAAATTAGAGATTTATATCACATATATTTGGAAATATATACTTAGATTTGCCAAAAAGTGTAAATAAATACATTCAAGCTTCCTTTTGGTATAGTTAACAACTCTAAAGACATCAAACTGAGCAAATGCTAAGACAAGAGTGTTAACTATAATCTGGAGATAAAGATAAAAATGGCCTATGGCCTATGAATTATCAGAATTTAATTTTACCACTCCTTATTAATATATCAAAATCTCAAGATAGAAAACCAGGGCAGCAAAAAACACCAAAAACCAAACAGCCCAATCCATTAATGGGTTAAGGAGCTGAACAGACACTTCCCAGAAGAAGATATACAACCAATCAACAGACATATGAAAAAATGTTCAATGCAAATCAAAACTACTCTAAGATTTTTTCTCATGCCAGTCAGAATGGAAATTACCAAGAATACAAACAATAAGTGTTGGACAGGATGTGGGGGAAAAGGCACGCTCATGCATTGCTGGTGGGACTGCAAATTGTTACAACCAATCTGGAAAGCAGTATGGAGATTCCTTAATAAACTTGGAATGGAACCACTATTTGACTCAGCTATCCCATTCCTTGGGCTATACCCAGAGGACTTAAAAACAGCATACTACAGTGATGCAGCCACTTCAATGTTTATAGCAGCTCAATTCACAATAGCTAAATTGTGGAATCAACCTATATACCCTTCAATAGATGAATGGATAAAGAAACTGTGGTATACATACACAATAGAATATTACTCATCAATAAAAGAGAATAAAATTATGGTATTTGCAGGTAAATGAATGGAGTTGGAGAACATCATGCTAAGTGAAGTAAGCCAATCCCAAAAAATCAAATGCCTAATGTTCTCTATGATAAGTGGATACTGATCCATAATGGAGGAGAGGACACAGGAAGAATGGAGGAACTTTGGTCAAAGGGGAGGGAGAGGGAAGAGGCATGAAGACAGTAAAGATGGTGGAATGAGATGGACATCACTGCCCTAGCAGCTTCATGTATGACTGCATATATGATGTGATTCTACATCAAGTACAACCAGAGAAATGAAAAGTTGTGCTCCATCTGTGTACAATGAATCAAAATGCATTCTGCTATCATGTACACCTAAGTAGAATAAATAAATTTAAAAAAAAACAGGGCAGGAAGTTGTCCTCAGGAGTCTTCATCCACAGTACCAATAATGTGCAAATATTCTTTATTTTTCCAGGACCACAAAATTCACCTTCCACCAAATTTTTTGCTATTCTTAAGGCTGTGGATTCATAAGCATTGTGACACTAACAGACCATTATGTCACACTCATTATTCTCACATTCTAAGTATACCTGTTTCTTAGCAGCAGACCAATTATACTCAATTAAATAAGATGCATCTTTAATGTAACATATCTAATATGATCTTGTTTGCATATTGATTTTACCCATTCATATTCTAAAATAAAACAATATTGATTCCTGTTGAACTTATGTAGAATAAAGCAAAATTGTAAAAATACTAAATATAATGTCTGGCCATCATCGCAGGTAGTTCTGTTTTTTTAAAATATCAATTGTTTTTATTCAAGTTTGTTGAACAATTGTCCTAGACTATACCAGTGAGAGATCTAAAAATTCAATATAACTATTAGCAAAATTTAAATATAGATTCTTTGTTAATGAATTGTGATTTCTCTGTTTAACTTGCTGCATAAATCTCAGATGTTAGAATCATAATCTGTAAATCCCCTGAGGATTTATTAAGCTTATATGAAGTTGTAGTAATTGATTTATAAATTGATCTACTAAAATTACCTATGAAATGATTTAACATGACTAAAATCAGAGTGTCCATTGGTCTGGAATTTTATCATAAACTTTGTTGGGAAAAGATCTTTGCATCTCCCCCAAGTTGGTGGAATTCATTTCTTTGTGGCTATAGATTTTACTTGAGTTTGCTTCTTCAAAACCTGCAATGGAAAGAAAGAAAGACTAGCAAAGGAAGAACTATATGTATTTTAGTACACATAATCACATACATTCTATCTCCTTTGCCACAATGTATTGATTATAGACAAGCTACCGGTCCGTCGCCCTACACACAAGGGAAGGAATTGCATAAAAGTTTGGATACTGGGAATTGAACCCAGATAACTCATGCAGGTCACCTTAATGTCTGTATACTGTGATGCTCAAGTGGAAAGTTACTCTGAACATTTTATTTGTTTTATAAAATAGAATATTTCTGTTTTTGCCATTGTATGCTTTCAATGAAATTATATCAATTAGACACTGTGTGATTCAAAGGATTTATTCTGGTTGGCCTAATTCTTACCTACTAATTTAAGGATAATAGATAGAGTAAAAAGTTCTCTGGAAAAAATTCACAGAAAATAATACATAACGAAATCGAAATATTCATTATAGATTATCAGAAATTTTGATAATTGCAAGGAACTCATTAAAAATTAGTTATATTAATAATTAAATATATTAACAAGTTATAAAATCAATTCAATGTAATTATTAATTATGTTTGTAGGTAAACACCTGTCTTTCATTTGTTATCCGTATTATTAGGATATTTTGTATATTGATTTAGAAAAATTACATTGCTCTTTGTAAGCATACAAAGAATTTCTAAGATTCCTAGTTGATTTTGAAGCATTAAAGATAATTTAAAATGACATTAGATTTAGCGGAAATAATAGTAATGTATCTGACCACTAAACTAATATAAGGAAAATTAAAAATAGAATTAATTAGAATTTCTATGAGAAAAGTAATCAAGTCTCACATAAACTTATTGCTATGTTTGCATTACATTTCAGAGAAAAAATCAAGGAGAGTTAACAGTTGCTTTCTAAACAAAAATGAATAAAATATTTTAAATTGCACAAGGATTTATTTCAATGTGAAATGTTCACTTGGATCTATATATAACTTTTGCATATGATTAGTATTGAAAGTTTTCAAATAGTTGTATATGTCTTTATTGAAACTTTCTATCTTTTCATGATTAGTAACTGCTATCAATGAGACTGAAAGAAATCTGCATTTTTTTTCTTCATTTCAAAAAGTAACAGTGAGTCAAGAGTTTGTCTATCCAGAAGAGAGTTTTTCTTGAAAAATGTGTTGCCCTTCTGTTTAAATTTTTTTTTTTACAATTCAACTTTATTTCTTTTGTAGGCTTATTAGCTGTACTTCATTGTTGTGGTTTAATGCAGATTGCTTAAGAGGTATAGTAACCATCTTTAGAGTTATGTTTGATCTTCCATCAAGTAATGGTATTACCAGTCTCACCTACAATGGAACCATAAAACATAAACATCCACTTCCCTTTCCCCATATGTTGGGCCATCTTTGTCATGCACTTAACTTCCGTGTGTATTGTTAATCTCATAATGTACTTCATTAATATTTTTTTCTTACAAAGGTCAACTGTCTTTCAACTAGATTTCTTAACAGGAAAGGAAGTGTTTCTATCTTCTCACTCACAGGCTCCATCTCTCCTATTCTTTTTTCTGTGTAAGATGTGATTTCCTTCCATATCATTTTGCTTCAGCCCTAAAGATGTCCTTAACATGTCTTGACTGCTAATCAGCTAAGAGCGTATCTTTTAGTTTATTTTGTGTTAAAAACACCTTTACTTCCCTTTAAGTTTTCAAAGATAGTTCTCAAAATATTATGTGTACAATTATAATTTTTTTTTTCATTTTAGTACTGTACAGGTGTTGAGCTTTCCATTTTTCCATGGAGATATCTCCCACCATTCTTTGTTTCTATAGTTGATTTGAAGATTTTTCTTTTTATTGGTAGTTTTAAGTGATTTAAATATGACTTGGCAATATAAAACCTTTATTTTGCTTGGAGTGAGATTCTTGGAAGTGTGGATTTAGAAATTTCATCAACCTTCAAAAAAGTTTGGCTGTTATTTCTTCAAGTATGTCTTGCACTTTCCGCTTTCTGTTTTCACTGATAATTTCTGTTCATGTTTTTCAGTCCTTTTCCTCCTTGTATTTTACTTTGAGTAATTCATCTAATTATGTCTTCAAGTCAAATCATATTCTCACTAAATTAATGTGAAGCTCATTTATATATTTTAAATCATAGTTTTTTTTAATCCATAAAGTTTTCCTTTAATTCTTCCATGTGCCTTCTTAACATGCCTGTGCTTTGCTTTACCTTTTTGTATATGAGAGATATTGTTATGATTTCTCTTCTTAATGTTCTTTTTTGACCAATTCTATCATTTGTGTCATTTCTATGACTTCTTATTGATTATTCTTCTGGTTATTTGTATATCAATTAACTTTTTTGTTGAGTGCCATTGTTAATTTTTGATTTTTGCATAGCTTTCAAAGCTTACTTAGACCTGTCAGGCAGGACCTGAGCAGCAGTCTTGAGCTAATTATGCCCATTAATCTAATAACTGAGTTCTCCATGTATTTTGTGAGTTTCTTCATCCTTGTTATTGGGAACATAAACTTTCCCCAGCCCTGTGTAAACTCCAGAGATTGCTTCAGCTTTTTCTTTTGTCTCATGTAATTCATTCACAGATGGGTGCAAATTGTACTCCAAGTAACACAGACCTTGTTCCTCTGCACATAGATCCCTCTTCTACAGTTCTCTTCCCTCAAAATTCTAGCTGCCTTGCTCATCTCAAAGTCTCAATCCTGTTCTTTAATTCAGGAAGACCACCAAGCTCCCCCTTGCCTCACATATTGCCTTGCATGTTAACTAACAAACTCTTCCCAGATAATTGGAGCATTCACAGGGTGGCCATCTCATTTATTTCCTCTCTCATGGAACAGTAACTGGTGCTATTGTCCATTATCTGGAAATCTATTTCCTGTTAACTCTATGATGAGCAGAATGGGAAATCCCCAGCTGGTGTTTCTGAACTCAGTCCTTCTTTGCTGAGACTCAGACCTTTGAGATTGGACACTGCCAGCTGGTGCTGATATCTCTCTCTCTGAGGTGGTATAGTGAAGATGTTTCTAGGAGAATGAAAAAAAATGGACTTCAATTCCAACTGCTGCTGGATCCAACTCTCACTGCTAGGGTAAAGTTAGGCTGGGTGATGCCAATAGCAATAGCTAGCAACCCAGAATGAGTTCTGTCTTCCAATCTTCCTGTACTGCCTCCTTCATCAGAACCTAACAGGGAGCCATCTGACAAAGGAAAATATGTAGTTTTCCAGACCCAGGGTGATACAATGTGTCCAGACCAGCCACTGAGAACTGTCATAGCTTAACTTGGCTCCTCAGAGATGCTTCATTCCAGAGCATACCCATTCCTGGGCAGCTTATACTTAATGACTGTTCTTTACTAGGTTGTACAGGTCTGGCCATTTGGGAGACTGTCCTGATGAGTCCTATGTAAATCCAAGCTCCATGTGGGACTGGGAAAAGTTCAATCAGGTCTATGCTAGAGTTATTATCTTCTTCCTCTTCCCAATCCTGCTTCTACCCTCCCTCTTATGAGTGTCTCTATTATACCCCAATTGCCAAACACAGTCTGGGTCTGCTTCTGGAGCACCCAACCTGGGAAGGTGTGTATAGAGCTGAGACAGTAGCTTGATCAGCAGTGGAGTCCACCCCTTTGTTTACTCAGTATGCCATCTCTATATAGTCTAAGTTCTGTGTAACAGTAACACTTTCAAGATTTCAACCAATATTTCTCTTAAAAATCATTATTTGAATGTGTGAAGAATTCTCACTCTCTCCTCCAAAGGGGAAGACACAAAGTCCCACTAGTTATGGCACTCTTTACTGGATGATAGTCAGAGGATCAATCTCTGGGAAGTGTGAACTATTCCTAAATTTGGTAGCAGTCAACCTGAATATTCTGAATTTAAACCCAAAATCTCAAAGTTAACCATTACAGTAGTCCTTAAGATAATAAATGGCATAAGGGAGAAAAAAAATATTAGTTCATATAAACCTGTAATAACAGAAAAAATATTCATAGCTGTTACTGTCTTCATTACAGGTCATGAATCTATAACTGAGATCAATAACTTCAGTTTTTATTTCCTAATTCTATCTGTACTATGCAATCCATGTTTTCTTTATCTCAGTGAGGATCTTAGTTTTTGTTCATCTTTATCTTATGGATAAAGTAGTTTCAAGTAGTCTGACTCCACAATGATATTGCCTTTCAGGATTGCCACAGGATATAAAAATGATAAAAAACAACTATTCTAGAGACAACTGAGGCCCTTTATTCTACTCCATATTGCTTATCAGCAGCCCAATTTCTCCTTGAAAATTAGAATCAACCACCTAGCCAGTGGAGTAGCCATCTTCTTTACATATTGCCCTGATGTCACGTGGAGAACAAAAAGGCTGTGTTCAGAGGAAACCCTGCTGGATCCTTTGGTGCAAATTTTTCTTTCTTGACACCTAGATTTCAAGTCAGCAGAGTTCAAAGTTGTGGAAATAGAAACCACAGATTCTGTGGCTGTTACTAGAGAGTTTAATAAGAGTGAACACTGCCATTTCCCTTTCTGGATTTACAGATCCATGTATTCCAGTTTTGGGAGAAATGCTGGTCTTTTTTAAGATAAGAGCAAATTTTCTCTGTGGACTAAAGCTGCATCTCACGAGTACACTCTTCCCCATTGCTGTAGCTGCCGAGGTGCTTATGTAGGCATAAAGCCATCGACAGAAAGCAGTTTGAAACTACTTCTCCAGAAAACTGAACAGCTGCCTTCTATATGACAGAAAACCATTGTTTCAAAGTGCTGTTTTCCAACTTGTGTCAGAACAATGTTTTAGATGACAATTACACTGGGCCCCAGTCCAGTCAGCAAAAGGGCAATAAAATTTCAGAGAAGCATTTCCAGCATTATAAAGCCAATAAAGAAGAGTGAGTTTGGAGCCAGGAGACAATAGTTTATTAACAGAATGACATGCCTGCAAGAGAGACAATGTGTATGCACTGGATGCCCACAGACCTCTGGTTTAGTTCACACTCATCTAGGGGTTATGGTATTAAAGAATTTTGAGCCCGCTAATGACACAGTTTTGTTTCCCTTTTGAAATATCACTCTAGTTATTCTGTAGAGGAAAGGTGCTGTCTTTGAATATTAATTGTGAAGTACTTATTAATCATCCAAGAGAAGATTTTAGATAAGCAGTTGAATGATCTGGTACTCAGTTAAGTGGGCTGCTCTACTCATACAATTTGAAAGTTATAAGCATATTGTGTTTTAGTCAGTTTTTTTTTTTTTGACTGCTGTGACCAAAAGACCTGACTAGAACATGTTAGAAGAGGAAGAGCATATTTTGCACTCATGATTTCAGCATAGTTAACTCCATTGCTCTGGGTTCTAGTTGCAGCAGAATATCATGGCAGAAGAGTGTGTTGGAGGAAAACGGCTCAGAATGTGACACCAGGAAACACAAAGAGAGAACTCTACTCTCTAAGGACAAAAAATATACCCCAAAGGTGAAGCAGCAACTCCTTCCTAAGATGGTTCTTTTTATTTCTGTTACTAACTGCAACCTGCTAGTTTCTTTTTCTGCAATCATGCTTGCTTAGCAGCTATGGCAAGAACCAGATCTGCCTGAAGAAAGAGGGAAAAATCAAGATTACTTGCATGAGAAAGTCTTGAAACTCAAGTCTGTACTGTTTTAAAGTTACTAAGAACAAAGGGCTGTGCTCAGCTTTCAGAGAGGACTCCACTGAGCCCTCACCAGTACTGAATAAACCCTGCTCCTCTACATCTCCAAATGCTGCTTGTCTCTTTCCAGTGCCATACTTTCCCATACTTTTCTATATTTTCCATAATAAAGGCATCTCCCCAATGACCCACCTCTTCGGGTCATATTCTACCAGCCTAGAGTAAACCCATTCAATCCTTATCAGGGATTAGTGCACTAATTAGGTTAAAGCTCTCACAACCTAATCGTTTCACCTCTGAACTTTGTCTCACACATGAGATTTTGGGGGACACCTAATATTTAAATCATAACATTGAGATATATAGAGACTGTGATTTGGGCCAAAGAATAATTAGGATCACAAAGGGAAAATGTGTAGATAGAAAAACTGAATGAACTGAAGATTAAGTTCTGGAGTTCTTCCATTCTTAAAAGTCAGGTAAGAATGTAGTTTCTTGGGAGTCTGACTTGGTGAACACCTTAGAGCCTAATTTCCTTAGGACCTTATTTCCAAATACCTATTCAAAACAATTTTCCAACCATAAAATCTGGTAAAAATATATTTGTCTCTAGCTTAATTGTGAGCAGGAGCTCAGTGCCCTATTTATGTGACACTTTTCATAATAATAGCTGTGGCTCTGAGGCACTCATACAGACTTGCATCCTCTATGGAAAACAGTTTGTGAAGTCTTCTAAACAGGCAAGTATAAGTTGGTCTCAACAATGTTGATGTTGAGGCTCAATAATTCTTACAGAATTAACACTTCTCAAGTGGGAGGCTCAAAAATATTCATTTTAATGATCTTTCCCTGTTCTTCTCCTCTTTTTCTCCTGAATTATTCCAAAAGAGCATGATTACGGGTTTCAATAATAAGCAAAATCTTAGGTAGTAACATTGTATAACAAGTATAAATGACATGGTATAATCAAAATTATAAGGACACAGACTTTTCCACTGGTAATGTATCCTGACAATACTATTGATCAGAGCCAAAACACCTTTTTCCTGAAAGCCTCTCAGTAGATTGCTTTGGTATGTCAGCAATGGTTTCCCTATATTTGCTATTTATGAAATCCTTGCAGATGGTTCTGAGATCAACTTTGTTTGGGACCATTCAGATGTTGCTGAGAGGAACTTTGCTGATAGCAGTGCTGATGGAGTGCCTTACAGCTAAAGTATCTAGTCAGTGAAATGATAATGCCATGTGGCCACAGCAAAGACCATGTCACAAAGTTCAACTAGAGAACCATACCCAGGGAGGGCTGCTGCCTTTAGATACTTCATTCTTAATATAGAGCAGCTTGATCTGTGAGACCTGCCCTCATATGACAAGCCATTCCACATGGATATTGGAATATTTGATGGGTACCCCTTGCTAGAAGTATCCAGGACCCAGAAGACCTATCTCACATTTAGAGATAAGAGTAGGGAACATTTTTTCTTTTTTTGGTACCAGGTTTGAACTCAGGGATACTTGAAAACTGAGCCACATCCCCAGCCCTGTTCTGTGTTTTATTTAGAAACAGGGTCTCACTGAGTTGTTTAGAGACTCAATGTTACTGAGGCTGGCTTTGAACTCGTGATTCTTCTGTCTCAGCCCCCCAAAGTGCTGGGATTACAGGCCTGCACCACTGTGCCTGGCTGGGAATTTTTAAGCACTCTGTTTAGTCATTTTGATATGTTCCTTTTCTTGGCCTATGCCATTTACCTTTTATTGTCCCAAAATTTCAGTTGTAAGATTTTTATTGCAAACTTTAAGTAAAGTCTACCTTATGGAAATTTAGACAATAAGACATTTGTTAAGTGATGTTTAGATGTGATTTTCTCCCCAGTTAGTAATTCAGCTAAATAAATTATTTATTCAGGTAAATAAATCTCTTGTACAATACAAATCCATGAATGTACATGTATCTGTTATTGCCTAAATCAAACAGGTTTTGTTAAACCATTAGTCACATTTTCCCACAAGTAAGTTTATGCTTTCTCAGCAAATATACAGTTAGGAAATCTTACTCCTTACTTTGGTTGCTTATGAATATAAAAATTATCATGAGAGCCTTTATCCATCAGTTTCTCAAGGCATTAGACTAGTTAGTGCCTCTTTTAAATCTTCAAGGAAGAAAAGATTTTGCAATATATCCTAGAGTCACACATAGAGTCTTTATAGTGAGAATTACAATACAAAAAAACTATTGCTACAGAGCATCAACCTGAAGCAGCCCTTTACATCACACAAAATATTAATCTTCTAAACTCAAATATACTGTGGGAAGGTGAAAGATACTCAAAGAATATGAGGAACTGTGGGTCTTACTCATGTCAACATAGAATCAAAATAAGTGGGCTGGATCTTTGTGCTTCCTTTATACTGGAACAGATGCCTTCAGGAATAGTAATCAGGACTATAAATACAATAACAAGAAAAAAGACCATCATAACAGAAAATAACCACCAACAGTGGCATTTATCATCAGAATTGCCACTATATTGTAGCTTCAATTTAATATGAATCTCTAAAATGTTAAGTGGAGTATTAATACTTTATAGTCTCTTTAAATTTTAATTACATTTAATCATCTCATTGGCTCCATAAAGAAGTTATTATTATCCCTGTTGTACTAATAGAACATTGGGAAAATAAAGAGTTGCGTAAGGTGACACAGAGAGTGATGGAATTACTACATTAACCCAAGATTTTTAAAAACTGTATTAGACCTGAAGATGGCTTTAGTTTGGCTGGCACAATATTGGAATGGTTTTGCTGTTTGAATGTATTTAGTGCTACACTCATTTCCCTGCATTGTTTTTCGTTTGTTCCTCCTTGACTACCTGCTTTTTCTTAAATACTTTGTTTATTTATTTATTTACTGTGCTGCTAGGGATCAAATCCAAGGCCTTGTGCATGCTAGGCAAGCTCTCTCACTGAGCTACATCCCCAGCCCATTACATACTTTACAGTGCTCATTGTAATTCCTTTGCTAATTTTTTGTTTGTTTAACTATATATTTGAAGTTATTTTCTCAGTTTTTGCTCTGTGATTACAATGTGCATCTTGATCTATCACAATCTATTTCATGATAGTAAATGAATTTCACCAAAATATACAAATTGTGCTCCCATACAGCTTCATTCTGTTCGCCATCTCATATGCGATTATTTTCATGTATATTAAAACTGCTTTTAAGCCAAATAATACAGTGCCATATATTTTTCATGCAAACTCCTGTGTTTTTATAGTACTTTAAAGAAGACATAGAACTAGAAGATATACTAATATGGTCTTTTATGTTGCTACCCAAGATTATCATCTCAGGTGTTCTTTATTTCCCCCTGTATGTTTTAGTCATTAATCAGAATTCTTCCCTTTTAGTCTCCTGATCTTTTCTACTTATCTTCGAAGGCATGTCCTCAATAAACTTCAAGCTCTGTTTTTTTCGGAAAATAACCTTATTTGCCTTCAATAAAATACTTTAACTTAACACATAATTCAACCATTTTAATAGTACAGGTGTAAGTATTTAAAATACATTTACAGAATTATGCAACTATTACCATAAAACAAGTTTAGATCATTTTCATCAACTCATTATGGTGTCTTATGTTCATTAAGTACAGCACTCCCCAACCTTAGGCAAACACTAATCCACTTTCTGTCTTCAATGCATTTTCTCATTTGGACACTATAAAAATATAATAATACAATAATTGTCTTCCTGTGTCTGGCTTTCATCACCCAGCACAATGCTTGTGGGGTTAACTTATGTCATATGAACATCAGAAGTCTTGTTTTTCACCCTGCTAACATCACTACTATAAGGATAAACTATACTCTTTCCATCAGCCCACCAATCATTGACACTTAGACTTTCTCCAATTCCTGGTCACCATTGGACAATGCTACGGAGAACATTTATACACAAATATCTGTGTGGGTATATGTTTTAATTTCTCTTGGGTAACAACCAGGGTTAACAATCACAGGATGGAGGGTAGGCTAGGGAACCACTATGTGACTTGAGGATTGAAAGATTCAGTCCCAACCCTCTACTTCCAGGGAGGAGAGAGGAGATGAAGTTTGATTTATCCCCATGTACAAAGATTTAAGTAAACATGCATATAAAATGAAATCTACAGAAAATCCCCAAAGGACAGAGCTTGGGGAGCTTCTGTGTTGCTAAATATAATGGAAGGTGGTGCATCCAGAAAACATGGAAATTCCATGCCCCTACCCCCATATCTGCTTTAAGCATCTTTCCTTTTGGGTACTCCTGAGTTGTACCCTTTTACAACAAATGGGCAATAGCAAATAAAGCACTTTCCTGAGTCCTGTGAGCCACTGTAGCAAATTATGGAACATGAACAGGGAGTTACTGGGAACCACTGGTTTATAGCCTTGGGTATGAAAGTACCAGTTACAACCTCAACTTCTGTTTGACACCTGATGTAGCAGAAAGGGCATTCTTATGAGACTGAGCCCATGCCCATTGGGTCCAGCTATCTCCAGGTAGATAGTGTCAAAACCCAGTTGAGTTGTAGGATATCCAGCTGGTGCTAGAAAAATGGCCAGTCATGGAAATAAAATCCATGTATTAAAAAACAGCAAAAGTGTTCTGTGTTGAATATAAGTATAGAGAAAAAACAGTTTGTGTTTGTCCTTATACATTCATACTTAATATGTTTTTTAGTGTTTAAACTATAAAATTATTATATTGAATACATAAGATTATCAGAGATCTAAATCCACATACTCTTGTAAATCAATGCCAAGTATTGGATAATAACCATCACTCATTTATGATTTAGAAGAAATGAATAATAATACATTTATATACATATATATATACATATACACATACACATACACACATATATATATACAAATATCCTTGAAAGATATTTATGGAAATCCTACCAAAAAACAAACCTTAATGTCTATTAATAGCCTCTGCTTAAACTTGTCCTGAAAAATCAGTCTGATATATTGTGAAATAAAAAGTAATAAAAAGTTTTTAAAATTAAAAGGAAAAGAAAGAAACTGAACTTATTGCAAAACAGTTGGACTTGCTTCAAAGAAAATCCTAAAGATTTGAAAGAAAAATTCTTAGAATTTATAGTGGAATTTAGAGTATAGGTTTGCTAGATATGAATCTGCTAGGCAAGAGATACTTATCTAGGAACTTACAGTGTTCCTTTACACAAACAACAACTAATGCAGAAATAGAATTTTTAAAAGATCACATTTGCAATTAATAAAGAAGTTATTAGAAATATAGTTGTTAATAAATCTTAAGACTAGAGTACTAATGTAATAATGACAAAATATAAACAAAGAAAGAATTTAGAAATTTAGAAATATATATCAAAATATATCAGAATATGGTATGTAATAGGTGTACAAATCAATGAGGAAATATCTGCTTATTAATAAATTATGGAGAGTTATAGCAATAAAAACAGACATCTTAGTTCATGTCATTACCAAAAATGCATTCTTTTTTTTCTTTTTTTTTTTTTGGTACTGGGGATGGAATCCAAGGACACTTAAGCACTAAACCGCATCCCCAGCCCTTTTTTGTATTTTATTTAGAGACAGGATCTGGCCGAGTGCCACACTAAGTTTCTGAAGCTGGCTTTGAACTCGCGATCCTCCTAAGTCTCTGAGATCACAGGCTTGCGCCACTGAGCCTGGCCAAAAATACATTCTAAATACATAGTCATTAAGATTAAAACAAAATTCTCCACATCTTTAGAAAAAAAGAAATACATGAGAGAGTTTTTATGGTATATCAGGAAAGATTTTCTTCATCTGAATTTAAAAAAAAAAAACACAAGTAACAAAGAAAAACTGTCTACATGAAGATGAGAAGAAAAAACACTACCAAAATTGTTCACGGTGCCATAGGCAGTCTCAGAACTGGTGTGAATCAACTTTACATTTCCTTCTTTATTTAATTGTATTTTAAAAGGTAAACTTCTTTCTGGCCTCTATAATAAAACATTAATCAAAGTGAAAGTCTTAGTGTTGGTCATCCATAAAACTGATCTGCATTGTTTACTTTCAATTCTAAAAGGAAATAGAGAAATAAAACAATCAGGGCAAGAAACAATTTCAATTTCTTTGAAAATGCAGAAAGTTTTATGAACTTCAAAAACACTGTTAGTGTACTCCTTATGCTTCAAAGATCCTGATCACAAAATGTTAAGTATGTTGGAATTTTTACTAGTAATTCTGTTGTGGATTTTCCTTTAAAAATTCACACACGAAGGGGCTTGGGTTGTGGCTCAGTAGTAGAGCACTTGCCTAGCATGTGCAAGGCAGTGGGTTCAATTCTCAGCACCACATGTAAATAAATAAATAAACAAACAAATAAATAAATAGTACATCAACAACTAATAAAAATATATTTAAAAAATTCACACAGCATCAGTAAGTTGATTACTTCTATTACTTCAATGTATCTCAAGAAATATTTATTAGAAGTGTAATTTTGGGTTTTATTACAGAGTAGATTATACATGTAAAGCTTCTAGTGTAAGAAACCTTAAAATAGTGTAAAACCTATTTTTATTCTTAATAGATAATATAACCTTGTCCAAGATAACTTCAATCCTATACTACAATACTACATTTTTGACAAACTGATCTGTTCTTTAAAAAACAAGAGAAACATAAGGCAGTTTTCTACTACTAAGTAAATGAGGTGTTCTGTCAGAACTGATCAAATATGACACCGAAAATCTAAAATTGTACCCTTAACATTTGCCTAGTAACTGAAAAGAGTAATTGAGAGAAGACACTGTGTACACACTAATTACATACTTTTCTAAGATACCATTTTTTAAAAGTGTAAGACCCATCTGGCTTTGACATCTACAAAATTCCTATAATTAAAAGGGAAGGAAATAAACATAGTGAAAGTTATTCAGGGTTTTTATACACTTCATTAACTTCTCTAGACTTTACCTTGGACTATTCTTATGGCCTCTATAAGAATTATGCTTTGTTGAAATTGAAGGTACAAAGTATTCTGATGGATATTCTGAACATCTAATTTTTAGCTTGTCTTCAATTACTTTTGGTTTCTTCTATTGCTTATTATAAACTTAGTTATATAATTAACTTTATCTCTCTGTTAACCTTAGGAGTCAGATGTAGCTAAGATTAGACAATTCTACATCTCTAGCCACAGGAATGGCCAAATGAAACTACTTCAGCTAACATAAATGATATGAATCAATATTCTTACATTCAATACTCATTTTAATTGACAAAATATCTTTAATGTTTTATTCTAGTGGCTGATATACATGTGGTAGTGATGTAAAATTCCTGCTTTCATGAAATTTCATTGATAGGTATTTTAAAGTTTTAGCCCAAGTACAGAAAGAGAAACCCAGACTCTAGGATGGACCCAAAGGAAACAGAGATT
The DNA here is from genome assembly GCA_028644305.1 of Xerus rutilus. Taxonomy (NCBI): domain Eukaryota; kingdom Metazoa; phylum Chordata; class Mammalia; order Rodentia; family Sciuridae; genus Xerus; species Xerus rutilus. Next base: position 113,047,552 of record CM053404.1, on the reverse strand, counting down.
TTAGCCTCTTCCTTCTGTCTCTCAGTGAAAACATTTTTGATTCTTCTCCTAATTTTCCATTTAGTTTAAACCATTTAGTTAGGAAAAGGTGAAGTCACATACTCACTGTCACTTGAGTCAAAAGAATGAGAAGCCAAAAATTTTGTTTCATTTGACCAATCTATATGGAAATTCATGTATATAGTTATGGATCCCACATAGCATTATTTTGTTTAAAATTTTAGATAAAATGTACTTATGCAGTTGTTATATATGCTAGACAATATCTGAGATACATTGAAAATATTTACTCAATCCTTTTAAAAGCACTATAAATCAAATATATTGTAAAAATTTCATATATTTGAAAACAATTCCCAGGCATAGAGAAGTTAAATATTTTGGGCAAGGTTACTCAGCTACCACATGATAGCCAAGATTTCAATCTAAACCTGTAGACTTGAGTCACGTGTTCATTCTTGTCCACTATAAATACTGTTTTTCTCACATTCAAGATGTTATGTCTCTGGGTCCTAAATGGACTTTGAAGAGAAATATCAAAAGCACTTATTTTCTTTAATTACTGGGAAAATGTCTGCTATTATACTTCAAAATTTGCTAAACGGGTAGAGACAATTTTGAGCAAAACTAATTATCCCACTGTACTTTCTGTTTGAAAAAAAAATTTTTTTTTCCTCTTCAAGTCATTGGAACACATGTCCAATAGTTTACAGAGTTTTAGCAGGCCTTGAAATGATGTCAATTACAAATTATTTGCTTTCAGAAACACAGAGTATGGACCTCTATAGATAAGTCCTTACACGAAAACAAGAACACTGACAAAAAATTGTCAAGATCAAGTTTTTCGAAATCTGGAAGGTAACCAATGGCTTGTGAGAATCTAAAGAACTACTGAGGCTAGGTGAGAGCAGCATTATAATTTGAGCTGTTCCCATCCTCTGCTGCTCAACTCCATAGTCTTAACCATCACTAATCTGTGAAACACAGCAGCACTGCAGCCACTAGAGGGAGCCAATGAGTCCAGAGCACCTAAAGAAGTCACATTCTCAGAGCATCGTCACTATCTGGTAGCTCAGATCCATTGATAAGCTTCATTTGCATGATGTTGCTATTATTTGACCTAGTTTGAAGTGTACTCCATGGGTAAACTCTATTCCTAGGAAATATGTTGAAAATAATCAAAAGTGATTTTTTTAACGTCCCAACTTCCTGATGCTACTAATATGAGTTGAGATAAACAGGAGTGTAGCTTTGGAAATAGAAAACATAAAAGGAAGACCTGTAGAACAAGCTGTCCTTAGGAAACTTTAAAAAGTTGACATATTCCTGGTGATCCAGAAGACAGCACACATGTGCAGAGCTACATATATGTCAAGAAGAGTGAGAATGTGCCACTTTAGGTTAATATTGAAACCCCACTCAAGGAGCAAGAACTGTTTCATTATAGAAAATGTGGCACAAAAGGTGGCACAAGCCTGTAATCCCAGCAACTCCAGAGCCTAAGAATTGCAAGTTCAAATACAGCCTCTGCAATTTAGCAAGGCCCTATGTAACTAGGAGAGACCCTGTCTCAAAATTTAAAAACTGAAATGGGCTGGGGATATGGATCAGTGGCTATTAAGCTAGGGAGAAAAAAAAATCCTCCTGTGAAGTAGCCAGTAAACTGGCAATCTTTTGTCAGTAAACTGACGATTTTTTTTTTCAATTCTGAAATCTGATCTATGAAGAGTGTTTAATGAAGAAAATGCAGATGAATTGTGGTAGGAAACTGCTGTACCGTTTTTGCTCACGTAAGATCCCCCACCTACTCCCACACATAGACACAATCATGTGGAAAGCAGTTTGCAGTCTTGGCATAACTTACCAGGGGACTAAAATGGACCCAGATCTTAAAAATACCTTTTTAATGATTCCCTAAAGGACTGAAAAAGATGATGATTTTCACTTTTCTCACCTTATACTGGAGTAGATTTCTTACTGCATTGATATGTTTTCAGCCATACTAACATTTAACATTAACTTGAACCTATTTTAAGAAATAATAAACAATAACAACATATAATGTAGAATGGCGATGTATAGCAAGAGTTTTGTATGCTTTTGAAGTCGAATTGATATCAATAAAAACTAGATTGTTACTAATTTAGACTCTTCAGTATAGTTCCCTAAATAACTACTGAAAAAACAATTAAAAGATATGCAGAAAAAGAAATGAAGAAATAACTTTAGAAGTATACAACTAGAAAATTAATCAAGCAAGAAAGTATTTGAAGAACAAAGAAAATATACATTGAATTTAAATAGGAAAAATGGAAGAACTAATCCCTTCCTTATCAGTAATTACTTAATGGTAAATAGACTAAATCCAATAATCAAAAGACAGAGACTGGAAAGATGTATAAACATAATCCAACTATTTACCATCTACCAGTGACTCACTTTAGATTCAAAGACACAAGCAATTGAAAAATGAGAGAAGGAACAAGACATTTCACACAAATGGGAACCAAAATAAAGCTGAGATGTCTATACTAATAAGAGAAAAAATAAACTTTAAGTAAAAAATGCAAAAGAAATAAATGAGCATTATATTCTTATAAGAAGATCAGTTCATCAAGAAGATATAAAATTATAAACATAAAGAGTAAACAAAAGAGTTCCAAAATATATGCAAAAAACATTGATGGAATTGAAGGGATAAATAAATCATCCATAATAATATCTGAGGACTTTCACATCTCATTTTCAACATAAATATACCATTTAGCCAGATGATCATTTAGAAATAGAGGAATTGGGTGACACTGTAAACCAACTAGACCTAGGAGATATTATAGAACCTTCCAGACAACAACAGAAGAATGCATATTCTTCTCAAGTGCCCATAAAACATTCCCTGGGACATATCAGATATTAGGCCATAAAAATTTATTTTAAATTTTTGAAATAAAAAAATATTAAAATTATGCATGATACTTTCTCAGATGTCATGGTTTGAATATGAGGTGTTCCCCTAAAAGTTCCTGTGTTAATGGCGGAGTATTCACAAGTGAAATGGTTAGATTATGAGAGCTGTAAACTAATCAGTGCCACCTGTGGGTAGGTGGGGCATGGCTGGAGGAGGCTCCTTCTCCTTTCCCTCTCTGCTTCCCAGTTGCCATGAGCTGAGTAGATTTCCTCCACTGTGCCTTTTTGCCACAAAGGTCCACTTCATCTTGGGCCTAGAACAAAGGAAAAGGCTGACAGTGTACTAAATCTCTGAAACCATGATCCCAAAATAACTTCTCCTTAAGTTATTCTTGTAGGGTATTTTGGTCACAGCAGTGTTAAGCTGACTAACATACTAATTCCTAGAACAAATTTAGAAGTCAATTAAGAAAAAGGAAAACTGAAGAAGTCACAAATATGTGAAAAGCAAACAATAATCTCTTAAACAACTCATAGATTAAAGAAGAAATTACAAGAGAATTCAGAAAAAAACATTGAAACAAATGAAAACACAAAATTCAAAGGCATATGAAATGCAAAGAAAACAGTGCTTAATAAAAAATGTGTTGCTATAAAGGCCAATATGAAAAAACAGATTGATCTACAATCAATCATCTAATTTTACATCTCAAAAAACAAGAAAAGAAGCTTACAGAAGAAAAGAAATGAAATAAATGAAGCAGAGAATAGAAAAACAAGATAGAAAATCAGCAACATCAAATGAGAGTTCTTGGAAAAGAACAAAATTGACAAAACTTTAATAGAATGATTTAAAAGGAAAGAGAGAATAAGTGTGCACACACACATAACTAAATTCAAAAATACAAGTGAAAATATTGCCACCTACTTTACCTCATATAAAAGGACTACAGGAAATATTATGACTGATTTTACATCACGTTAGGTAACCTAGATAAAACTGATGAATTTCTAGAAGCACAAAATGATCAAAACTGAGAAAACAGAAAATCTCAGCAGACCTATAATAAGTAACAAGACTGAATCAATAATGAAAATCTTCTTAAGAAAGAAAAATTGGGGGCCACATAGTTTTACTGGTAATGTACACTAAATGTTAAAAAGAATTAATACCAGTATCTTTCAAACTTTTTAATAAATATGAGGTAGGATCCCTTCCATATTAGTCAATTTTCCATCATTGTAGAAAATTGACACAGGCTTCTTATGAAGTAGAGAAAAGTTTATTTTAGTTCACAATTTATGGAGTTCAAAGAGTGGACAGTCCCATTTGTTGGATCTCTGGTGAGAGTAGAAGATGGTGGGATATCATTACAGGAGCACATATCAGAGTGAGCAGTCACATCTCAATTCATAGCACAGAAATGGAGGGATTCCACAATCTCCTTCCAGAGCATGTCCCAATGTTCAAAAGGCTTCTCACTAGGCCCTACATTTTAAAGGTCACAGCATCTTCCAATACAACTACCCTGGGAACCAAGTCTTTAACATTTGTGCCTTTGGAGGACACTTAACATTCAAGCCATTTCCAAATTTATGCCATGATGTTGCATTAACCTAAGAGAAAAAACAGTAAAGATACCACTAGGGCAGAAAAAAACCTATAGACTAATATCCTTTATGAACATAAATACAAAAATGCTCAAAAAAGCTGGCTAACTAAATGCAACAGCATATTTAGAGGATCATACAAAATGAATAATTAGGATTTATCTCTATAAACCAAGGAATAGTCAACATACAGAAATCAATCAACCTAGAACACAGCAGTCATAGGATTTGTACACCAAAATCTTCAAAGTACTACTGTAAGAAATGAAATAATATCTAAATAAATTACAATCTATCTCATGTTCATGGATTGGAAGAAATACTTTTAAGATGACATTGCTGCTTGAAGTGATATAAATTACATTAACTCAAATTTCAGTGTTCTTTTTTCCCAGAAACAGAAATGCAAATTCCAAAATTTATATGGAATGGAAAGTGTTTCCAGCTACCCAAATAAGTCTTGAAAAAGGAAAACAAATCCTCTAGAATCGCACTTTCCAATTGCAAAACTTTCTGCAAAGCTATAGTAATCAAAACAAAGTGCAAACAAGGTGAATATAAATAAATTGATTGATATAACAGAATGGAGGGTTCAGAACTAAATTTATACATCCCTGGTCAATTGACTTCTGACAAGGACACAAAGGTCGTTTCATAAGAAAAGAGAAATGTATATCCACATGCAAGAGAATGATGTTGGAGCTCTATCTCAAAAGATACACAATCATTAATTCAAAATTGATCAGCAATCTGAATATAAAAGCCCAAATTTTAAAACTTCCAGAAGAAATTATAGAGGTAAATCTTGGATTTGACAATAAATTTGACAATTTCTTAGATGGGGCAAAAAGACATGAACAAAAAAATACGAAAGAAAAAGAATAAAATTAAAAACCTTGTGTATCAAAGGACATTATCAAAAAAGTGAAAAAAACTATAGAATGAAAGAAAGAACATATTTGCTTATCACATAACTAATAAGGGATTTGTGTCTAAGCATAAATAACAGTAATAAACACACAACCCAATTTTTAGATGAGCAAAGAATCTACATACAAATCCAAATGAGATATAGAAGTGGCCTAGAAACATATTAAAATGTGTAAATAATTTCATTAGAGAAATGTAAGTATACATCATAAAGAGATATGACTTCACTCCTACTAGAACAATTAAAAACAATAAATCAGACGACGTAAAGTATTCACAGGGTTGTGGAAAATTTGGTATCCATAAGTATTGCTTATGGGAATATAAAATGGTGCATTCACTTTGGAAAGCAATTTTGCATGTTAAACATTAAGTTATGACCTAGCAATTCCACTGATAGGTGCAATATTTCCATACAAAACCTTACATATGAAAGTTCATATCAGTATTAAACAACAGTCAAAATAATAATATAACTCTAATACCCATCAACTGATGAGTGGATAAACCAATGCAGTATATACATGCAATAGAATATTCCTCTATAACAAAAATGATGTACTGAAGCATGATACATCATACATGAAACCTGAAAAGAGATATTCACATAAGAACATATTTCATGATTCTGCTTCTATGAAGTATCCATCATAAACAATTCTAGACAGAAAACAGATTAATGGTTCCCTAGGACTGATGAGATGTCATGCAGAGAATAACTGCAATGGATATGGTTAGCATTTTTGAGGTAACTAAAATAATCTAATATTATATGATGAAGGTTGCATGGTAAATTTGCTAAAAATTATTAGGTCTATACTTTAAATGGGTAAATATTATAATACTTTATTTGTATCTCAATAAAACATTTTCTTCAGTTTATTCATTTACCTTGTTCTTCAGAAGAGTTCCTGAAAAGGGATTAATTCTCAATATATAAAGAACTCCTATAACTTAATAACAAAAATACAACTAAATTAAGAAGATTTGAATAGATACTTCTTCAAATAAGATATACGAATGACCAGTAATATCAGATGGTTTTCAATAGTGGCTACACCATATTTTATGATGGCTTCTATCAAGAAAAATTAAGTTAAAATTTTTAAAAAATCAAAATAACAAATGCTGGTAAGAATGTGGAGAAATCGAAACCCTTGCAATTTCTAGCAGGAAAGTAAAATAGTGAAACTACTATGAAAAGCAGTTGTGTTTAGCTTCAAACCTAGAATTACTTACTATATGATTCATTAATTTCTTTCCTAGGTATATACCCAAAGGAATTAAAAGCAGGTCCTGAAACACATACCTAAAATGATGTGTTCACAGCTGCATTATTCATTCAACGGTCCATCCACATGAGTGGATTAAAAAAATATGGCATATACATATAATGGGATATTATTCAGAAATCAAAAGGAATGAAGTTCTGATACCTCCTATATACATGAAATGGCCTTGAAAACACAATGCTTAATAAGTGGGACACAAAAGGACAAATATTGTGTAATGTCACTTAATGGAGATACCTACCATAAGCAAATTTATAGAGACAGAACAGGGATTAGAATTACCAGAGATTTGCAGAGGAATGGGGTATTATTACTTAATGGCAACATTATTTCTGTTTGGGGTATGAAAAAGTTAGAACGTAGAGAGGAATGAAGATTATAGAGCATTCAAATGTAATTGACACCACATAACTGCACACCACTTAAAATATTAACCCTGTAGTTTTATGGTATGTATATCTTATAATACAAAAACGATCCTTCCCCAGTGGTCGTGACTCTGCAGTTATTGTTCACATAGTAATGTTTAAAAGCTCCCCTTTTGTCTTCAGTAACTCCAGTTGCACTTTATAGTTATTGACATTTATTTGACCTTTATAGATGATGAAATTATAAAGTCTCCATCTTTCTATAGCCTTTCTCATACAGAAAATTTATTATAAGCATAGACTTTTCTCTTCCATCTCAAATCAGCACAAAGCATTTTAATCTCCTTTAAACAAACTATGCTTTTCCCTCTATCATAAACTTTCCTTTGCCTATGTTTGAATTTTTCATAGTTTCTCTTAAGTTGCGATGAAACTACAAAAAATTAACTTCAGAGAGAATGTAACAAATACTGAATATATTGCAAAGCTAATTTATTTTCTTTTTAGATCAGGCATCTGTCAGACTTTTTTTTTTACAATGTAACGTATACTGCTTTTGCTTTGCTGTGTTTCACTTAAAACTTGCAATTCTCATTTTATGTTTGTTCCCAATTTGTAGTACAATTTATTCTTGATAAGTTATGGGACCGAAGTTGTCTCTCTAAAATTCCATTTTATAACATCAAGCTGCTTCTCTAAAGTGTCTTTTAATTTCTAATTCCATCCGGCTAAGTGCTGGTCATCTCCCTTGGTGGCTGCCACAGGCTGAACGAAAATGTTCACTAATCCATCTCCCAGGTCAGACTTGCCATTTACCTCTTAGGACCTGGTAGAATTTAATGAGATCATTGTGCCAGTGCACTTTAAAGACCTGCATTTTAGAAGAGCTCTCCAAGTCTCGAAAGATTTGTATGATGAGTTGTTCGTGAAAAATGAATTTTATGATTTTCAGTGATTGTTGAGGGCATTAGACATTCCAAAGAATGGACCCAGATATTGGAAGCATGAAAGACAGTTTTCAAAGCTGGAATATCCTTACTGATGTAACTAAACAAAATAGACAGGGTCAGTGGACTACAAAATCAAAAGATTTGAAAGATATAAATATCTCAAAAACAAATTTCCAGTACCACTTACAATATCTTAGGAAATCTGAAATAGAAATGATACATGGGTGATGATACCAAATCAATTTTAATGTAATTGTTTTTGATGAATATTCATTTTGTCATAGCAATATTATGTGATCATTCTTGTATTTTGAAAATATATTTATAAGAGAAAATTAGCTCCAGTTCATCAACATTTTGCCATGTTTCCTTTGATTCACTGGCTATGTATATATTTTAAATGATAGTGAATTATGTGTTTCAAGTAGTGCGTGCTAATTTTAAAGGTATTTATTCATTACATCACATAGTATTTCATATATAGAAATTTCAAACCAAAAGATATACATATAAATGAGATTAGTCAGATTTCTACTCCTACATTTCAAAATTTTCAGTTTTGTAACATGATTGTTCTTTAATAACCATTACACAGGAATGGCTTTGTTATGCAAAAGCAGGTAATGAAGACATACAAAAGAAAAAATTAAAAATTGTGACCAATGTCATCAGAGACATCACTGCTGATATTTTGATTATAATTCCACCCTTTCTTTTGACAGATATATATGTATGTATGACAATAGATACACAGACACATGAGTAGATACACATATATACACACCATGTTTCAAACTCACATTTCCATATCATTAAATACATGCAACATAAAATCATGCTTAAATCCATCATGTTATTTTAATTTTACAGAGGATGTGTATAAGGAAGGACTATAATAGATAGGATATGGGTCCTGATATCAGCATGCCTGAATTATGTCATTACTCTACCCTTGACAGTGTCATGGGCAATTCTTGGACCCAATTGTACATTAGTTTTCTTATCTGCAAAATGCTAGAAAACAACAACAAAAAATTATAACAAAACAATGGGGCCTGTAATCCTTCCGATTCAGGAGGCAGAGGCAGAAGGATGGCAGGTTCGAAGCCAGCCTCAGCAACAGTGAGCCACTAAGCAACTCTGTCTCTAAATAAAATACAAAATAGGGCTGGGGATGTGGTCAGTGATTGAGTATCCCTGAGTTCAATCCCCAGTATCCCCCGCCCCTGCAAAAAAAGACATGGAGAAGTCATGAGGATTTAATGTAATAACACATATATAAAATTTAGAAGGGTGCCATACAGTAAACACTCAATAATGTTCTCATTTTCATTGTTATGATGGTCACACTATTTGTTAAACATTTGTTTCTAAGTTTTTTTATTACCATAAAGCACACTGCGATGATAACCTTTATACAATATATTTGTACAATTAATTATTTCCTTCCTGCAAAACTGAAAAACAAGAATTAGTTGAGAGGGAGTTATTTTTTAAGATATTATAAATTTCAAAATAGTACTCAAAAGATAATTTGTTAAAATTTTCACACATCAAATATGTACCAGGCTGACTACTGTATCCCTCTCAACAGCACTAGATATTATTTTGAGTATCTGCCAATTGAAAACAGAATACAAAAAATTTGAGTCAATTAAATACACATTTGAGGGGCTGGGATTATGGCGCAGTGGTAGCGTGCTCGCCTAGCACGCATAAGGCACTGGGTTCGATCCTCAGCACCACATAAAAATAAAATAAAGATATTCTGTCACCTACAACTAAAAAATAAACATTTAAAAAAAATCTCTAAAAAAATAAAAAATTAAAAAAAAAAATAAATAAATAAATACACATTTGAACACTTTCACATATGTTTATGAAAGTTCTTTTGAGAATTAACCACTCATTTTTGTTTCGTCATTGTTTTTCCAAATATGATATTTATTTTTTCCTTTTTAATTTGTAAGTACATTTACAAAAACTCTCTCCAAAATCATTTCTTAAAAGTTATGTCTTTGTTGTTCTCATTGGATTATTCTTTTTTTGTCTAGTTTAGGATGTTCTTATCTAGTCCATAACAGAACATACCTTTTTTCCATATTCAAAAAAATTAATAAAAGTCAAACTTTTACAAGAATCTTGCGCATACATAAGGATTATACTTGTTTTCCTTTTTGTTTTTTTAGAAGGAGATCTTATTTGTACTGAATTTTTATTTTAGATGTCATCGATATTATTTCTGCTTTTTACTCTCTTTCGGCTTCAATTCTGTTCTAAAATTTTCTGTTTCCTTATTTTCTTACCTTATCTTTCTTGTTGCCTTCTAATATCAACTAATTACCTCTTTAGAGATTTCAAAAGAATGCAAACATTTATTTTTATTTTTTTGTTTTTTGTTTTTCAGACAATTACTTTGAGATGAATTTTTCTGGTCTTGAATTTGCTATGTATTTACTCTTTAAAAAACATACATGTTTTTCATTACTAGAAACAAAGGATTGGCTGTAACAAATCTGTGATGGTTATAATATTAAATATTTATTAAATACCTATTAAGTGAAGTTTTGTTACATGTGTTATCATTTAATTTCTCAGCAACACCAAAGTAGGCATTATTATCATCATTTACCAATAAGAAAAATGTGCCCAGAATTAAGGAACTTGTATGCTATTATGTACAAAAGAAAAGTTGTAACTCATACTTGAATGACAAGGACTTCCCTTGTTCCAATTCAATATGTTCCATTATTATTCAATATTTTGTGTCACTCAACTTAAAGAAGCTAACATTGGGATATAATTTATTTTCAAAGACTTATAGAATTACACCATCACTGGAAAGATAATCGTAACCAAACAACCCTGATAATCAAAATGTTCTGCCTGAATAATAAATTCTATAGAATGTGAAAAAGGGATGATAAAGCTATTCAACTCCTACAATTCATGTTAGAACTTGAGAGCAGACAAGATGTATTTAGGGACATTGGGAAACCTGGTCTTGTTGGAGTATGGCATTTATTTTGGGTAAGATGTCCATGTGATTCATAGTGTTTAGAAAATGGTAATTGGGACATCTAGAGTCATATATTCAACTCCAGAATGCCTTGAATGTATTGATCGCCTTGAATTCCAAACCTTATCTTATAAAAATTTGGGAGTTAATAAAGACAATTTTAAAATAATTTCATAGTTGAATAATCAGTTTTTCTAAAGATGTTTTACTGTGTGCCTATATTGGGCATAAGGACTCAGTAATGAAGAAGGCTACATTTACTATTTCTTTCCTGTCAGCACATAACAGTCTGGTGGGAGAGATTCTCATACACACAAATCACTGTAATAGAGCAATAAGCATGAAGCACTTGCCCAAGTAGGTTTCTAAACAGTGGTACATGTATATCTAAATAATTAGAACACATTGAGAAAACCCTATTGAGTTATAAGAACACAATTATAAGAATGAGTAATGCTATATGTGTAAACAGCTTATGGAAGCCTCATAGAGGTGTTGATTTGTAATAACAGTCTTAGAAATTTATAAGGTTCTGTCAACTAGTGAGGGAGACAGAAAGCAAATGTCCTCTTTCAAATCTTTTCATTCTTCCCCTAAAACTAATTTCTAAATGTTTTGCACATGATTGATACATTGAAAATTTTAATATCTCTAAGATGTATTTAGAGGTCAGATTTTATGGCTAAAGAGAAGACAACCACATTGGGACATACTGGACATACAGGAATATTAGGATGGCTATTTTATGACAGAGTCATTTTTTGATGCCTCCAAATCCCATCTATGATGTGGAGCTTAAGCAAGGTAGAGGATTAACTAATTTGCATTAGCTATTTGGTAGATTTAGAATCAAACTACTCCTGTTGTTTTTAAGAGAGTGCTTTCTAACAGGAAAAGACAATTAAAATAAAAAGACAGTGTAAACCAGGAGTGGTGGTGCACACCTGTAATACTAGTGGTTTGAGAGGCTAAGGCAGGAGGATCACAAGTTCAAAGCTGGCCTCAGCAACTTAGTGAGGCCTTAAGCAACTTAGAAACACTCTGTCTCAAAATTAAAAAAATAAAAAGGGGTGGGGAATGTGGCTCAGTGGTTAAGCGCATCTAGAGTTCAATTCCTAATACCAATAAAATGGCAAAGCAATGTTCTGAGAAGCTGCCTTTCAGGTTTTGCTAGTCTTTGTAGAAAGAATGTGAAATTGCTCTGACACCTCATCTCCCCATTTGAAATCACAAGGAACAAGAGACTGCCAAAATTAGAGTAAATACTTCAAGGTGATTTAGGATCCTAATCCCTGGCTTTTCTCAATGGAAATCTTGAGCTGTTTTGAGGATCAAAGTCTGGTTCAGAGGTTCTATAATCGATAGTACCACAGGAGAGAGACCTCAGTGCAAATTGTGAATTAAGGAAAGGGGATATTACATGTGCTCTCTCTTTGCATTTTGAAGGCTCCCTCCTTCCTTATCCCTGACCTCCTTGTTCTGCAGCATCTCTCCTGGTGTTCTCCAAAAAAAAGACATGGTCTTTCAGGTGATGGATCAATTTATCCTCACTTAGCTGATTATGGTTTAGAGTATCCCCTTCTGAAATAAGCCCTTTAAAAACTTCAGGAATCATTTTAAGCATAAAAGAGACAATCAGTGATGGAATGGTTTCAGGTACCACAATAAGTAGCTAAAGTAGATGTTTTGCACGGATGAAGGTTTTAAAGACTCTCCTAATTCTCTGTGATGTACAAAGCTAGTGACTCTTGGTACTATAATTACATCGAATTTTGTTCCCTCTAATTATAATATAATAGTGTATTATCAAGTTATGTTCACATGCCTTGAAGGACTTTGTCTATCTGGCACAAACAACAAAATTTAATGGAGTAGGTGAAAACATGAATTTGGAATTAAATCAGCATGGAGTAATACTCTGGGGCTCAAATTTTGGCTCTTCCAGTAATAAGCAGTGTGCAGATTGTCAAATTTCTGATGATTTCCAAGCTTCTTTCATCTATAAATGGCAATAGTATTTGTTAAGTTACAAAATGAGTTATTATACAAAATGCCATTTTAGTGTTTGACTCAATAATAAACAATGGTTATTGTTTTCTTTATGTCTATGCTACAGAACAAATGTTTGGGGCCAGCCCCATCCCTGAATTTATATGTTGAAACCTAAGCCCCCATGTAATACTGTTGGGAGGTGGTTATGACATGAGGGAGGAGTTCTCACAAATGAAATTAGAGAGCCCTGAGAGAGGGCCCTGCCATATGAACCAGAATAGGCTAACCTCCCAGAAGATGAGAGAACACACAGAATAGACTAAGCTTCACAGCTTAGGCCCCTTGGACCACACAGTCCTTAGGGAATATGGCATTGACTAGAGACACAACATGAGCCCAAGCAACAGCAGGAAAATAACTGCTTGGTGAAGCCCAAATTGTCAGTCTGCAGAACTGTGAGATGAATACATCATTGTTATTTTAAACCACAAACTTTTAAAACTTTGTTTAAATGTTTCAAAATTTTGATACAGAAGCTACCTTATATAATGTTAAAATCAAAGCATTCTTTGGAATGTAAGATACTGTTTTTATTATTGGGTGGAAAAGACAGCATCTTTTAATGCATAACAAGCCAAGGGTAGTTTATAGTTCTTAAAAGACTTTAGGCAAATTTGCAAAAACATTTATCTAGGTGTCACAGAATACGAACAATTACTCCAAACATTTTCAGCATTTCATTAGTTTCATTTTAGGTGATTTTGCAATTGGACAGAAAAAGCCATGAATCAGAAATATGAGGCATAAATCCTTTAATACTAACAGAATTAATCATAACATTGGTTATGGAACAACCTGTATCTTGAATTATCTAACTTCTGCTTGATTTATACATAAATTATGTGCTGTAATAAAGTGTTAGTTTATAGATATTTAGATTACTTTTAAGACTAGCCTAGCTCAATTTTGGCAATCCATTTCATTATTAACTTCTCGTTCCTTTGTATGAAGCTCATCTTTTGTGTTCTGAAAATGTAGGCAGCTTGCATATTGGAGAAATAATGACATCTTTGAACGATTGTGAGCTGAAACAAAATTGATAAAAGAAAACCTACTAGGAAGATGCGAGCACGGTGAATAGTGCCAGAGATGAACACATGGGAGAAGAACAGCCTCATAAAGTGTGGACGAATAAAGATAGTGATTTTCTGCTCTTAACCGCATTATACTGGAAAACTTTGTAATGCGATGAGTAGATTTTTTTTGGTGCCTAAAGCTGTAACCTGGCAGATTTTTTATTCCCCAAAGTGTTCTGTTTCCTTAATGAGCATATAAATTGCTTCATCGATCCCTCATTAACACTCAAGAGCAGACTGTGATTTCTCATAATTATTTACAAATAGTTATGACTTAACAGTAAATCCTTCTATATCATTTGTTTTGCTGAAAATACCAGGTCTAATTTTGCTCTTCCTAATATATTCAGTAGACCGAGTTATTTTTTGCCTTTCACTCAGATGATTTATAAAAGGCTGATTTAAAAAATATATAACCTTAGAAATCATTTAACCCAGGTCTTTCATCTCCTAGGTGAGAAAAGTAGGCCAGAAAGGTATATTTTTTTCTTCATCTTCTCCTGACTTGTTGATTTTAAAGATCAATAATCAATTCATCCTTTCTTTGAGTGGGGAGGCAGGCCAGAGAGTGATTAACCAGGGACTGAACCCAGGGGTGCATAACCACCAAATCACATCCCTGTGCCTTTTTAATATATATATATCTTTTATTTTGAGATAGAGTATCACAAAGTTTCTTAGGACCTCATTAATTTGGCTTTGAACTTGCAATTCTCCTGCCTCAGCCTCCTGAGCCACTGGGATCACAGATGTCCACCACCACACTTGGCTCAATTTACCTTTTAAAAAGGGTGAACTATGCAAAAGAGATTACATTTTATTATATTAATTTTTTCCATTAAAATATCATGCTTTTTTGCCTACTTTCTAGATTTTCTATTATTAAGACAAACCATGAGATCTGCAGTGAAGGAAAAGTGGACCAACCTACAGGGAAGAAGCTGATGGAGCGAAGGAGAAAGAGAGTATGAGTAACTTTCATCAACAGAAAAGATGATTTGAAAACTTTTTAATAGCTGGAGGAGAAAAAACAAGAGTGGATGAAAGGGGAAAGTGGGAATTATGAGTGTCCTTAAATCCTCTTTCCTCAATTCTTATTTCAGGCAATCAAAATGACAAAGTTAATAGAAAACCACAGAAACAGCAATTATAGGTCCCCAGAGCTGTGGGCTTGCAGTTCACTTAGCAGAGGACACCCTGGAAAAGCTGAACTTATATGTTGTGTGCTACTCAGCAGAGAACCAGACCAATTCATTAAGTCCTGAGTAAGATACAAGACATGGGTGAAATAAAAGCATCAGATAATGGGCCTGATACATCTTCCCCCAGTTCTCACAGCTCACCTGTGAGATCTGCAAAGATGAGATGCTTTTATGTCCAGTTAGGAATGAGAAAGTGCTCTGCCCCCACAGTGCTAAAGGAAATGGGATTCTCAATCTGAAAGAAAGCTCAGGCACATCTCTTTTTTCTGTTTGACTCCAGTTGGAAGAACTTCCTCCAAGGAAACAGAAAAATAACCTTCCACATGATCTCCTTCTTGAAGGACAAGCAAGAGAACAATTTCTCTATGCCTCTGAACTAGCCTGCTTCCACCAAGCTGATGAAGTTCAAAGCATCCTCACTAGCTGGCTTTACTTAGAATAGACCATCCTTGCTTTCAGTGATGCTATTTAAGATTCAGGTATGTGCCTCACGGCTAGGCCAAAGATAACTCCTGTGGGGTCTAACCAAACTCACTAGAGTTCTACCAATAATTTAGTGGTTAAAGTTGAATATTTGTATAAAGGATTGCTTTTGATATTGTCCTTTAGGATATATTTCTCTGAGTTCACATGTAGGAGTACTTGTATAAGGAAAGGATTTAACCTAATGCTATCTAATTTCCTACCATTCCTCACTGACAAAATTAACTTCTTTGATGCTGCTTATAAGTTTTCCAAGGGCACACTCTACTCTCCATAAATTAGGGGACAATAATAAATTCAAATAGATTTAAAGGACATTGTTAGAGCCAAATAAATTCGGGGCATGCCTTATTTAAATATATACTGCTCAATATAGTCATGAATTTATCTATCCCTCCACGTATTCTCCTAAAGAAGGAATATGTATGTTCATGTGCACATTGATACTTTTTAATCTTAGAACAGTTAATTTCTTTTTCCTACTCAAGACATTTTTCTTCACTTGACTTACAGGACTACACACTTCCTTGATTTTTGTTCTACCTTACTATCATTTCTTTCTCAGTCTCAATTTCTGGCAAATAGGTTCCTGTCACATTCCTGTTAAGGCTTTCAAGGCTCTGTATAACTTACCTTCTGGTTGCTTCTTTATCATTCCCCTCCCCACACTTACCCCCATTCCATCTTTACTGCAAATATACAGGATCCATGCTTCCAAATCCTGCACATTGTCTGCCACACCAAAGGGTAGGAAATGGGCCCTGTGTAAGCAGTTGCAAAGGGTTATTTTATTATCTCTTGGTCTGAATCTTCAGGAACCAAGTGCCTAGGATAAAAATGACCATCACAGGTAGACCATAGCTACAAAGGAAGTTTACCCATAGAAACCAAAATCTAAGAATAGTCAACTCACTGTGAGGTTTTACAGATTCAGGGCATACTTCCTTTTTCAGTGTTGTACCTGGAATATGCTTGGTATCCCTTCAGGTTTCTCCTTAAAGTTACTGATCAGCAAAGTCTCTGTGACATCCTCAAGATACGCAGATACCAGTCCCGTCCTGGTGTAGCATACAGACCAGTTCCTGGGACCGCTTACTACTTTTTGACATGATGCATAATTTTTCACATCAACAGCTTTCACTGGAGAATGACCTCTTCAAAGGAACATGCAGTCTTATTTAAGGCTGATTTGACTGAGAGTCTGATAAAGAAAGTCATTGCACATGATTTATTGAGGAAACACTCCATGAAGAAAAGATGTGAAAAAAGCAAGATAGGACAGAAAAAGAAGCTAAGCAAGAACCAGAGCCTGGAGTCATCCTTCATTCTGTGTTAGTCAGCCTTTTGTTACTGAGACCAAAATGCCTGACAGGAGCAACCTAAAGAAAGAAAGATTTATTTTGGCTCACTGCTACGGAGCTTTCAGTTCATGCTCAGCTGCTCCATTACTTTGGGCCTGAGGTGAAGCGAAAGGGCATGGCAGAGGAAAACTTCTCAGCTCATGACATCCAGGAAGCTGAAAGAAAGTGTGGCAGGGGCTGGGGACAAGGACAAGGAAGAGACCAGGGACAAATGCCTCAAGGGCATACCCCAGTGACCCAGTTCCTACCATCATGACTTATCGCTTCCACCTCCTCCCAGAAGTCCATTCAAATTATTAATCCATCAGATGGATTAATCCATTTATGAGATTACAATCAACATAATCCAATCACTTCCCAAAAGCCCCATCCCTGGGTCATCACTGCCTTGGGAATCAAGTCTTTTAACACATGAGCTTTGTGGAATCATTCCAGACCCAAATCATAACAGAACCCCAAAGAGAACTGGGAGCTGTGAATTCTATTTTAAAATTGGTTCCACTTTGAGCCCTTGGCATATGGGTCAATCGGTCATTGCCTTTGGACTGCACAAAGAAGGAATGGCACCTTCCCAGGATAGGTATGCTTATTTATCACACCTCAATCCTCTAGAAGAAAGAAGAGCTGCGAATCCCTGGCAGCCATCTCCACAGCAAGGCAGGATAAATTTGATGCGTGATGAGGGAGAATGGGCTAAATAGCAAAAACTTCCAAATTTCCTGTCAATTTATGTGTCCCAACATCTGTTTGTTTGTTTTTTTCTTATTTACATAGGGAACATGGAAAAATATTTACTATATCCTGAAATGAATGATCAGACTACATCTATAAACAATGTGCCGTACCGTGTACTAAGAATATGCAGATGTGAGTTCTTTAGTCAACGATTTGAGGTGAAAGCTATTCTGGGTGGGAGTGAGTGGGTGGGATAAAATTCCTCGTGCACATAATTTAAGGCAGAATATGATAACTTCTACAAGATGGATACATAAACTTTCATGGAACTACAAATGTGGTATAAACTCCATCCCAAAGTAATCAGAAAAAATTCCAAAGACATGAAAATTTTAATCTACATGAGCATATTGATTCTGAGGAGGAAAAGTAGTAAATATTCCAACCAGAGGTAAATATTTCAACTAGGGCCAGTTACATAATAAACTTCATAAAACAGAACATTTCTCAACTGAGGAAAGAACATAGGTCACTCTACTGCTGCCAAGATATGTGAAGTTGTCCCCAGTATCTGCAGGTGATTGGTTCCAGTACTCACTCTGATATGAAAATCCTTTGATTCTCAAGCCCTATTAAAATAGCATAGTGTTTGTATATAACTTACCTACATCCTCTCATAGATTTTAAATCAGCTCTAGGTTACTTATAATAACTATAAATGCTATGTAAGTATTATTATACTGTACTGTTTAGAGAATAATGACCTGAAAAAAATAGTCTGTATGTGTTCAATGCAGACACAAACATTTTTCTAATATTTTCAACCAGTGTTTGGTTCAATCTGCAGATGTGGAACCTATAGTTACTATAGTGTGTTCATCTCATAGTAGAATAATAGTAAATATGGCAAGCAAGATTAGTTGGAGGTCTACATGTAGAGGATGTTGAGTGCTAATCAGAAAAGTTTGGTTTCAACTTTCAATTTAATGGAAAGTTGCTTGAGATTGTTTAACATGGAAGTGAAGTTAACAAAAAAGATCTTAGTTTTAACCTACTGCACCTATCATAGGATAGTTTATATTGGGGAGCACCTGGAGGTGTGTTACAGTTTGGATCTAGAGTGTCCCCCAAGGGCTAATGTATTGAAGACTTGGTTTCCAGCCTATAATACTACTGGGAGATGGTGGAGCCATTTGGAGGTGGGTCCTAGCAGAATTAAGTTAGATCATTAGGGGTGTGCCTTTGAAGGGAACATTGGAACTTTGCCCCTTTCCATCTCTCTCTTTACTTCCTGCTACCACTAGGTGAGCAGCTCTCCCCACCCCCCCTACCACCACATGCTACCAACATGATATACTATACTGCTACAGGCCAAAGCAATGGAGTCATGTGACCATAGACAAAAACCTCTGAAACCATAAACCAAAATTAACCTTTCCTCCTTATAAGTTGCTTAATTCAGATATTTTGTCACAGTGGTGCAAAGCTGACTAACACATGGTGAAAATGAGTTATAGTGCAACCTTGAATCATGTTTTTAAACTAAATGTCTTCATCTTTCTGCTTCTTTACCTAAAGCTGCATTTTCCCAATATTTATCTCATGCAATTCTTTTTAAAAAGTAAATGAAAAAGCAGATTTTCCAAACACCATATCTGTGGGTCATATGTAAATTCTGTTTTGTGTTACATCTTGAGAAAACACACAATATATCAAAATTACAAAGTATTTCTGATTCCTAACATACCAAAATTGAAAGTTCACAAAATTTAAACTAGTCCTTATTTCTGAATTATTTGAAATATATTCAAAAGTAATTTCTTCAACTTTATTTTATTCAATTGTTTATTTTATTTTTTCAATTTTTTTGGTACCAGGGATTTAGCCCAGGTGTGCTTTATCACTGAGCCACATCCCCAGCCTTTTTTATTTTTTATTTGAAACAATTATATACTGTAATAAGTTTTATGTGAAACAGGCTCTCACTAAATTGCTTAGAAACTTGCTAAGTTGCTAAAGTTAGCCTCAAACTTGAAATCTTCCTGCCTCAGTCTCCGACTCACTGGGAAGTCACTGGGACTCCGAAGTCACTGGGATTACAGTCATGCACCACCACACCTGGCTTCTTCAACTTATTTTATGATCTTAATTAAACAAATAATTATCAATTGTAAAAAAACTTTATAAACAGTCAATAATATATATAGAGAAAAGATAATGGTTAAATTGAATGCTTAATCCATAATTATGATCTTTAGAGTTATTTCAGATTTTAACTATATTTCATAAATTGGTATGATTTTGGTTAATCTAGTTAAAATTTACATACGTTACATAATATCATAACTACTTAATACTAACAAATGTGTTCAAGCAAATATTATTATTCTGCAAATCATAGAATTTTTACTGGAAAAATTTTACTGTCAATCCTCACAAAATTCCACAACATTAAATTTTATAATAACAGTTTTTAGTAAGGAAATTGAAACTGCAAGAGGTCAAGTAATTTGCTCCAGGGTAGGTATTGCTAATTTTAGAATTAGAATTAGCATCCAGGGCATGTGCTTTAAAGAGTCTGTTATCTCTTAGGAGAAGGGCACTTGAATTAAAAATTAAACAATGCATAATGATAAGCTTACGCATGATTAAATGACCAGATAGCAGACCAATCATACTAGTTTCCTATTGCTGCTGTAACAAAGTACCATAAATTTGATGGCATAAAACATCATTTTATTATTTTATAATTCTGGGTGTAAGGAATCCAAAATGGGTTTCACAAAGATAAAATCACAGTGTACACAGGGTTTCATTTTTTCCTGTAGATTTGGAGGACAACCCATTATCATCACTTTACAGCTCTTAGAAGCTGTCCATATTCCATAGTAAATTCCATGGTTCATCACCCCGTTGCATCTGCAAAGCCAGCAATGACTGGTTGAGTCTTTCTCATGCTACATCACTCATATTCCTTCTGTTTCTGTCTTCCACATTTAAAGAATGTTTATGATTTCATTGAACCCAGCCAGGTAATCAAGGATAATATCTTCATCCCAAGATTCTTAATTTAATCACATCTTCAAAGTATCTTTTGCAATATAAGGTAACTATAGTCTCAGGTTTCTGGGATTTTTGACAAGGACATATTTGTGCCCCTTACTTTTCCTACCACACCCTGGAAAGGCTTTCTTAAGGAAAATGAAATATAGAATTTGACCTCAAACATTAGAGAGTTAGGGTCAGAACATTTATCACCAGGTAACGTGTTCCCAAACCCCCAGGGGATACCTGAAACTGTGAAGAGTACCAAACCTCATATATGCATTTTCCTATCCATAGAAATCTATAATAAAGTTTAATTTATAAATTAGGTTCAATAAAGATTAACAATAATAACTAACAATAAAATAGGACAATTATATACTATAATAAGTTTTATGTGAATGCTGTCTCTCTCAAAATATATTTTGTGCTGTATCTACCCTTCTTGTGATGATACAATATGATTCAAGCCTAATAGAGATGAATCACTTAGACATTGTAGCATTAGGCTACAATGTAAGTGTTCTTCCAACACAAGCACTATGATACTCTCACAGACATTCTCATAACTTAGATGGCTACTAAGTGAATAATTGGTCTGGAGTCTATCCAACATACATATGCTAGACAAAGGGATGATTCATGTAGTGGGTGGAACAGGGTAGGATGGTGCAATTTCATCTTGCTACTAAGACTGGTATGCAATTTAAAATTTATGAATTGTTTATTTAGGGAATTTTCCACTTAACATTTTTGGACCATGGTTGATCATGATTAACTGGAACTGCAAAGGCCTAATTGTGAACACAGGAGGACTACTATATAAAGAAAAGACAAAGGAGGAATTGTTATATAGGACACATACACTTGGTGCCAAGAACACCACATCATCAATCCACAAATTAGTTTTGTGACCTTATACAAGTCAACTTAACTTTCAGGATCTTAGTTTCCTCATCTGTGAAATGAAAACACTGGTCTAGGTTCATCTCTGTGATTTCTTTTTCCAATTATAATGAATAGGTGTTTATACTTTGAATGATATACTAATGGGCATGCTTTTAAAAAATGAATCTGTCACCTTCAGACAATATCAAGCTTTCACAGGGTACATGACAATACCTAAGTATAAGATGGATATTATGAACCTTCTGTTTGCTTTATCAAGCTTTGCATTTCTCTTTTGCTAGTGCAGTGCATTTTTAAATTGAAAAGTTAAATCTATTTTGAACAAAAAATGAAGCTATTTTGTATATTTGTTGTTTTTTCTTGTTTCATTAACTTCTAATTTATGAAACTTTTATTTTGTCTTTTGTTGCCTTTTTTCATTTTGTTCTAGTCTTACTTAAATATATTGCTTTTAATACTTTCCATGTCCTAAAATAATAAAGGGAAAGATACAGAGATTAATTACGCACGGTTTGTATATATTAATATTATTTGTCTTCTGAAACTTACTGTATTGTTTTCTTTATACCTTTCCTTCATGTGGAATAATTTTCATGCCAGGGTTTACTTAACAGAAACAAATGGACTTAATAATCTAGATTCAGAATCAACCCCTGAACCAGCCACAAGTCCTGCAGTTCTTTTAGTGTGACCCTTTTGAGTTAAAAAAAAAAAAAATTAAAAATCCTCTTCAGTAAACTCCTATTAAAGGTCAATAATTTTTCTTTGAGAGAAGAAGCACATTACTTAATGTCATCATAAATATATTAGCAGAGAGTAATCCCTGAGTAGAAAGGTCAAAGATATTCTACATTTCAGACAGAGATAGCATAGAGGGGGAGAGACCCAGGAAAAACACTGCTCCCTCTCTATAGTACCTTTCACTCTGACATCATCTTGTTTGTTCTCTAAACAATGTCCTAGTTGAGTTTTCACACCCTTTCCTTGATGCCTAGACTCCTACATCCAATATCTTCAATCTGTACCACATAAAATTTTAGGTATGTCATAATCCTGCTCCAAAACTTCTATTTGTGACTATTTTGTGTAAAAGATAAGATTCAAAGGCTTCCACAGCATGGACTACAAATATCTTTTTAAGTTTAATGCCTTTTCTAAAAATAATTCTACACTACTGCAAACATTTCTATACATGGCTTCTTCAACATACATGCACATACACTCATTTCTATCTTTACATTTCAAAATGGTTTCCTTGCCTTGGAAATCTGGACTCTTTCTTTCTAAATATACCTTACTAGCTCTTCCAGGTGACCAGTTCTTATTTCCCCAGTCTTTTATAGATTGACTCTTACCTGAAATTCTATGTCACATAAAGTTTATATTCTGTTTGTCACAGAGCTTTTTACTTCTTAAAATATAGGTTGCTATTCTTAATGTAAATATTCTATCCCCACAACCACAACCTTAATCCCTCATGAATAGGGACAATGTTATTCTCACAATGTGGTATTTCCAATTCATGGCACATAGCCTTATTCACAAGTGGTTCTCAATAGAAGTCTGCAGATGATCATGGGAACTATTTTGTACTTTTGATTCAAAAGATGTAAAGACTATGTTGACAAAAAGCCAAGTGGTATTGACTATTTGTGGAGTGGGTCTGAAGCAATTTGGAAGCTCTGAGATTGAGAGGTCATAACATTAATATTATGTAACAGTCATAATATTTAAAATACTATGAAATAATAATAACAGCTATAATATTTAAAATGTAGGACATGACTCTGATACGAGCCCATATCAAGAGTTAGCATGGGGATATAAAAAAGTGTCTTAAACGATCCCAAATATAGCCATGTATATTAAAAATGTTATATACTCATGAGGTTTAAAGCAACTTCTAGATAAAATTCTTGAGGATAAAGCCAACTGCTTTCCACTTAGCTCAAAAGTTCAAAAGCTCTGATGTACTTATGATGGTTCTTAAATCACAAAAAATGATCACAAAGTTCAGTATAAATGATACATTCTTCTATTTTTGTTTTTATACTGAAATGATTTTTATCTCAGCTGAGAAGAGATATGTAGTCACTTCTCAATAACTAGCTCAAACATTTCTTACTCTGCAGTCATCTCCAAACCATTTCAGAATTAGTCATTCCTTCCAGTGCCCTCTGAAAAAACAAACTGCCTTTCTGTGTTTTAATACTTACTAATATTTTATTTCATAATTTGTTTGCATTTCCATAATTTTCACTGGCCTGAAGTTTTTTAAGAATATTTTTCTTCTTCTGTTTTTGTTTTATATTTGTTTGCTTTCTTAAGGCTAAGAAACTTGCACATTACAAGTGTTCCATAAATGTTTATTAAATGTATGTTTTAAGAGCATATGGAAGTTTGAAATTTCTGCCACCTGATTCTGGGGGTTTATTGCATCAAACACATCTGTCAAGCTTAAAGCAAACAGAAGTTCACACAGCCAGTAAATGAAGTGAGCAGTTGCAATAGAGAAACTGAAGCAACCTGTTGAAAAGGTTTTAATCATACTTCATTTGACATTTGTAATCCTCAAAGAGCACATTTTGCATCCCTAATAAATATTTGCTGAATAAATGTTATATTCTACCCTGACCACGATTAGTTGCAGAAGCAAAGGTTTAGCATCAAATATTGCACTGAAAACATGTAGGAAAGCAGGAAGCTATGCTATATACTATATATTCCGGCTCTATTGAAATTCTTATGGTCATGTTGCTTCCCAGTTGCTGCAGCTATCAGAACAATTCAGAAAAGTTTTTGAAGACTCACTCAATTTTGGATTCTTCTTTCACATAACACCACCACAAGTTATATGTAAGCCTACATGATTTTCACAAAAGTTGTAAATTTATATGTGATATTACAATAGAATGACCTCAATACAAAGCATGCGAAATCCAGTATTCAGTGAAACTGTAGGTGTTCGAGGTACCATCCCATTTGCCTTTGGGTTAAAGAATGTAGGCAATAATATTAGCAGACACATGTTAATAGGAATATCTACATCTATCTATCTGTAGATGGGCACTTTTTCAGACTTACCAATAGCATTTCTGTAATATCAGTTTACTCTCCAGTAGTATAAATGGCATTGTACTAATCAGAATCATGAATAATTATAAAGCTTCTGGTACTAAACTATACCAGATGGCTTAACTATAGAGATTCAAATGAATGGTATTATATTTCTCAGACATCTGGGTGCTTTTAACAACATATGGAGTCTAGGACTAGCACTCCCAGTATTTTTTAATGGCAAAATCATTAACATTTGCAAAAGTAAATTTCTGATATGGTAGCATTTTACCCACATTCATTGTTGAGACTTTTTACAGTCTTCTTAATATCAATTTATGCAAAACATTTACATATATACTGAGTAGTTGGTAATATGTACATATGAATTTTTAAAGCACAGAAGAAACTGTATAAATTTAAAAGAGAAAAGAAGAGAGTAAAGTATAATTTAACTTTTTTATAAAAACAGTGTCCTTATTAGCTGAGTGAAGAGATTGATTCTCTTTCCAAAATCATGGTAACTGACCATTTACCTCATCTTTGACTTATTTCCATATTTAGCACTCAAGAGAATGGTTTGAGATATTTACAGACCTGATACCACCTGCCTCTGTTGCCCTCCAGTTTATTTAACTTTTTTCCTCAAAGTCTCAGAATTTACCTATTGGGCAACAATGGAAGAATCGTACTTCTAACATTCTTATAAATTGCTAAACTGTTATAAATTAAATTTCTTTAAAATTAGACAAGATTCCTCCAAATAATTATGATAAAAATTCAGTACGGTTAAAAGTAATCTCTAAAGATAAGTTTGACCATCAGAGTTCAGCTAAGATAGTATCGTAGCAATTGTCCAAACAATACATATTCTATGGCTGAATGACTGCATAAATACAATTTTAGCATTTCAAACTATGAAGACTTAAATACAAAGGAAGAAGAGAGAAAAGAAGAGGAAGGAAGGAAGGAAGGAAGGAAGGAAGGAAGGAAGGAAGGAACGAAGGAAGGAACGAACGAATGAACGAACGAACGAATGAGCTAAGAGGAAAAGAGGGAGGAGGAACAGAAAGTAAGAAGGGAAGGAAGAAAGAAGGATAGACTTAAAAGAGATGTGGAGAGGAAAAGAGAGGAAGAAAAGAAAGGCAGGAAATGGAGCAGGGAAAGGTGGACATTCACAAAATGACATCCTTGTAGAGAAGGAGAAAGTTAAAAAGGGTTTTAAGAGAATCATGTATATATACATTCTATTCTTTAATAAGATATCAACAAATACAGTTGATTCCCAGATGTTGACTGAGATAATAACTTTATTTAATTCAGTTATTAATGCTAATAATTTATTTATAAATTCTTTTGGGTTGTTGAAATGTACAACTAGAGAACATTTAAAATGTATGTTGCTAACATTCCTTGGCTTGTGGAAATTCTCCTGTGGCATATTTTCAAATATAGCTCATATCTAATTCTCTCTTTCTTCTTCAGGGACTCTAATTGCTCATATGCTAGAGTTTTCTTTTTTTTTATGATGTCCTACGTGTCTCTTGTGTGCTCCTCATAAGTACCACCTTGATACATTTTTACTGACCTGTCTTCCAGATGCTATCTGATGTTTCTAACATTCAATTACATTCATCAACTGAAATATTTACTCTAGTCATGTGTTTTCTATCATTTTATTTTTTATGTGATTTGGGGTCTATACGAAAATTCTTATAATTTTCACTATAATCTTCTACATCTAATTGCATTTTTACTGCTCCAGACTGACACCCTAAAATCTCAATCACTAAGCAGTCTCTTTACTTTATCTGTTTTTTTCTCTTCTAGTCAATGTTTCAATCAAGTCTGTTTTTGGATTAGATGCTGAACATTTTTGGAAAATTCTGTAGCAACTCTGGATAATGTTACCTATTATCCAAGAACTTAACATGTTAGTTGGTAAGCAGATAGAGAGGCTTTGAATGACCTTGATATTTTCAAGCTTCAGTCTGGGCTTTGTCACAGCTGTTTTCTTCCATTTGTCCTTTACTTTTAGGTTGCCTCACTTACCTTTTGACCTTGGTGGTCACTTTAAGGATATGCATCCTCTGTGGTGTAAAGGCAAAGCTGAACCACATGTCTGCTGAAATCTCATTTTAACATTTTAGGGTATACCCTCTCTTGCTTTAATTTCCATTTCTGGCTAAATTGACCACAACTATTGTGGATTAAGCTACTTACAGAAGATAGAGTCATAGTGCATGATCACATTCAGATCTGTTGGTTTACATATGCCCATTTTCTTGTATGCTCTTTTAGCTAACAGATGTATCTCTGCTAGAGGTGGGAACTAAATGATTGCTCTCTCTTATCTATTCTTGTGATCATATAAGCACGCCCTGCTATGAATCTGAATGCAACATCATTAAGAATCAATGAAATAGAGAAGAAATTTGTAATAAAATAATGTAGGGTTTAGGTGTGGAAAATTAATAGAGCATTACTAGAACGGAACAGGATGATGCAAAGAAGAAAACAGAAAGAGGGCTAGCCTTGCCAAAGTGTAGTAGAACTTTTCCTCAAGGACAGACATAAAGATAGAGGAGAAGAGATAAAATATAGTCAATGGAAAGTTGAGGAAGTGGTTTGGGGACAGAGCATATAGGGACAGGGATAAACAGATTTGATTGCAAGATTACTGAAATTTATTACGAGTTTGCCTTGAGTCTGATAGCATGGAGTGAAGCTCAAGAGCACAGTGCTCAGGACTTGGAGCAATGCTGACTTCAGGTAAGAGCACAAAGCAGGCAAGGTTAAGAGAAGATGACAGACACTCCATGCCTGTAACATAAGGGGAAGCAAAAATGATGGGATTTCTGTGACAGCTAAGCTACAACCGATCACTGCCCATGGATACTGATTATGTTATGCTACATTCAGAAAACGATTGGAATTTCCCAAATATACCAGCCAAACAGAAACACAGTAACACCAACTTAAGAAATAGAATTTAAGAGGTGATTAGTTACTTAAGAAGAGATTGAAAACCAGAAAGCCAGAAGACTTTCTTATCAAATTATAGTCAGTATGCTATTTTAACCAACCTGGAAGGTGACAGAAATGCAGAAAAGACAGATGAGATAATTAGGTCCAGAATCTATAAAGTCAGATGGTTGGTTTTTTGTTTTTGCTTGTTTTAATAAACAAAAGAAATAAAAATCTAGCATCTATACTGGCTTCTATGTAGAAAATGTAAAAAGAGTTTAAAATTTGTAAAATGGCGTTAATAGTAACAGAATTCAAAGTTAAAATCTTGAACATTGGAGCTGTAAGTTTTATGTCACTATGTGATGTCTTTATTAAATTCTAAAGTCATATGTATTTCAGATACCAATTTTCATATCAGAGATTTGATACAATGCATTTTTTTCTTACTATAACTCTAGTTTCTATTCCTCACTTCTAGATGTATTATAAATGTAAATTGTCCAAACAGTACATTATTCTACCTTTAGGGTTAAATACTTACTTTACTTTATAACACACTAGACATATACTCTTCTAAATTGAGCACAAAGCAATGTAAATGCCATTTTCTTGATATCTTGCTAATTGCATTGAACCAATAAATAGGTCTTTAATCTTTGATTTTCTGTTCATCCAGTTCTGTCTTATATTCTCATTTTTATTTTTCTGGCAGTAATTCCAAAATTGAACACTGGGATCCCTGAAAGCAACACTGTCGCTCACATTGAGACATGAAGGAAATGCATTTCATGCCTTGCATCCTAGCAAAATCAGCCAAAGGCACTTTGTTCCAAGTTAGATAAGACTAGCTGACCATACCCTGAAGTTGATTTTACTTCCCTGACTACACAGATCTGTATAAATGAATCTCTATTCATTTATTATTGTTCATGAATTAGCTCTCTAAGATTACTAGAGAAAACATATTGCATTGAGACCACAAATTTTTAAGAAATCTAAAAAAGAAAATATGAAATATTTTATATTTTAGAGTTAAATATAATATATGGAAATTTTTAGGGCAGTTTTATGTATAATCA